>JAFEMH010002719.1:0-317837 GCA_022495995.1 Adenophora triphylla var. japonica
TGTATGATATCAATCTTTGATGTACACTCCTTGTAATCAATTGACATTATCCCATCATTGATTCCCTGCTCCAAGAAAGTCAACATCTCATGTGAATGCTCAATCTCCACACATCAAACTCTTTGGAAACATGCACACACACATACATACATGCAAACATATCTAAATAAATCTTTGTACCAAAAAAACATATCTAAACAATTCTATACGTAAGTATATATATTCTACAATACTTGATTTTTTTTTACATGCAAGGTCAGAAATCAAATTTCTTTGAAAAAGTATTACTGCGATTAGCTGTCTTTATTAAGGAACTACTGCAGTTGTTGCATGTTGATTCGTCGCAAAATAAGTAACTTAAATGCGTTTTTAATCCTTCAGAAGGAACTTACCTTCATGGTTGACACTTGTGTCATTCTTCCATCAGAACCTGGACGAGCCATGACACTAGAATCCTGGATAAAACTTGTGGGCATCTTCAGGGGATAAATGCAGTATCAGGGTAGGTATTGCCTCACGAAGGCATTTGCTACTTCTCTGAGCCGACATGGATGAGGATTCATCCGATATTTCCTTTGCCATCTCTGTAAAGTTATATCAACGCACAGCTTGTAAGTAAATGTTCTCAAGGATATGTTTTTCTTTCCTTTCTAAATATATAGATTCACTATATATTTTCATGCACATGAAAAGATAAACGACTGTGAGGTTTAAGGAGAATCGAATTTTCATCCATTCATCCTTAAATATTCACTCATGACTACACATCATGAGAAAGAAAGAATATGCATGCCTGTTTAATTCTATCACTCACTTCCCAACCTCATCTAGAAAAAAGAATCGGTAAATAGATAATAATACTTATGTGTTTATGAGAACTGAACGGACATGTATGTAAGCTATGTTATCTCCGTGCATTTTTATCAATGTGAATACAGGGGTAATATGAGTCTGTCAAGAGTCTGTCAAGAGAACATGAGTGCAAGAATACTGAATCCAGTGGAACACAAAGAGGAAACAAAATTCTGATGAATGTACAAGAAGGGAAGAATACTGAACGCAGTGGAGCATAAAGAGGAAACAAAATCATGACGAATGCAAAAGAAGGGAAAAAGTGATACGTAAAATCTTGTTCAAGTTTAATTAATCTGGAAAAGAGAAAATAATAAAAGAACAGCAAAGACAAGAAATCCACAAAATTGCAAGCAAACAGATATTTGTGAAGATCCTTTACATATTTTGCTAAAAATAGCCAATCATCCCAAAGAACTCAAACCCGATTGACCCCCACGGCCCACACCATTCCCCTCCTAAAGGTAAGGTATGAGGAGAAAGCTATAGGACTTTCTAGGGTTTGAAGCAAGGATGGGTTTTGCCGTTTGGTCAAACCGAATCTGAACCACCTGAAGTGAAACAAAGCTGACATGAAATGACTGAAAACAAGTTGGGAATGTGTGAACATATGTTCTAGATAAGCAATCTTTAAAAAGTAGTACAGTCCGTATGAATAATGACCTTTGATTAACATCAAGAAGAAAGGAGTTGATCATGATCTAACAGAATCCCATCATTAATCAACCAAGGCATAAATAATTCAGTTGGGATATTCGACCTTCAGCTGTTCCACATAGTTCACTTATTCAAGTTAAAATTCCGTTAAAATAAAAAATTGTGTATGACTCTTTCGTTCCAACAAAACCCCAGTATACCATGTTTTGAAGAAAAAGTTTTGAAAAACACGACATTGCAAAGCTTATGCAACATGCAACGTAAAAAGATTACTGGTGGTCCTAAAAGTCGAACACCTACAAGATAAGTTTCGGAGAGTTTCATGACTTCACAACACATATAAAGTGACTCAAACCATGTTTGTGCGTGGGGGGTGGGGGTGTATTTGTATACAACAAACGTGCATCACACGCATCCAATTGTCATCATATTATATTCAATCACATAACTCAAACCCTAAACTCCCTATCTAAATAAGCATACAAGTAAACATAACAACTGTATATCAGAGGCAACTAATTTATATCATACTATACGCAACCATAAAATTCAATAGAAGCTGCAGAAATCAACATTTAGTTCCAAATCGAAGTTCCTCTTATTCAAACATGCCTAAATATGGAACATGAATAGATAAAAATGCATAAATGCTGTGATCACTAAAAACAGCAAAAAGATGGCAGTATAATTTTAGAACGTGAAATGAAATCAGTAAGCTGACGGTGAGAGTGTGTGCGCGTGATAAAGATCTTACATCATCAAACTAAAACCAAAAGAATCATATCAAGTCCATTCATAAACAGAGATCACAAACAGGAGGAAACAAAGTTTGCACATTAACCATGCCTATCGCTTATCAAATCAATAAAAACGTGAGAAACCGAAGCTTGAACCTAGTTTGTCACTTTCTAAAACATCAACATAAAACCACCCAAAATCGGCCAGTCAATAACATACAATCAGAACTAAAGATGAAAATTCATTTTTGATAGTTGATACAATTGTTTGAACGTTGGATTAGTCAGTGGCCACTAAGAAAAACATACTTGGGTAAGATGAAAATTCTTCAAATAACAAATACCCAAAACACACAAGCAATATAGCATTCAATCAATACCCAAACCTTGAATTATGGGTCTGAAGCCCTGCCCTTCTATCTTTCCCAAGAGCAAAAACAAAATTTAATTCAGAAAACCCAATTCTTAAATCAAACAAACAAAAAAAAATCATATATATCACACACAACTCACTAAAAGTCTAAAATCCTAAAGGAATCCACAAAACCCCGTCAATGTACATCGACCAAACCCACAAATCCGAACCCAAAAATCCAAACTTTCCCCCACAAAATTTCAATGAATTCAAAAATCAAAAACAAACCCATAAACTAAATCAATCAAAACCATAACTGATTCAATAAACATGCAAGTTTAGAACAATGTACCTCTAGTGAAGAGAAGCGCAGACCAGAGACGACTGCGGCGGAGAAGGCTAAGAATTAGGGAGAAAAACTGCAGAAAAAAGAGGGTTGGGGTTGGGGCACGAGAAATGAGAGATTTGTTAGAATTTATAGCAGTAGGTAAAAGATTTGAGTTGGTGAGTGGTGACAAGGTGGCGATTCTCTCTCTCTCTCTCTCTCTCTCTCTCTCTCTCTCTCTTTCACACACACTAAAACACACACTAGAAAAAGAAAAGAAAAAGAAAAGAAAAAAAAACTGCGCTTTCTGTTCCACTGTTCCTGTCCCTCTGTTGGGCCTTTTTTTTGGAGGGAATGTTTTTATCTGTTGGACCCCACCGTACGATTATTTTATTATTTGATGTGGGTCCAGGTTTATATTTGGGTTGTGCTTAATCGACGGTTGGATTATAAGGTGTAGACAAGGCTAGTGTGGTGGCGGTGTAGGAGATTTGGAAGTGTAATTAACCACGGTTAAGAAGGATTGTCTACGGCCGATGGAGTAGGGGAATCTTTCGGACCGAATGAGAATATGACACGTGGGAAAGACCGAGGGCTGACTTTTCATGAATTTATTTGGGTAACATATTTTAATTTTTTTGGGAAATATTATGAGAATTTAATTTAGATTTGGAAATCATATACTCCCTTCGTCCCGTCCGAAGCTTCACCTTTTACCCAAATCAAATGGGTGTTTCGGTGGAAGCTTCACATTTTCTAAAATGAAAAAGATTTATTAATATTTTATTAAACTCACTAACTTTTCTCTCACACATTTAAATTATGGGTGCAAGCTTTGCATGTAGTAACTTCCAGCTTCTTTTTCTCGGGGGTAGTGCTATATATCAAGGCATGAAATTTACAAGGCACGTGCAAATGACCAAAATACCCTCATATATATACTTAAAAAAAAAAATCCCTTCCACTCCCCATTTCAAACGTACGTGCCTCTCTCTCTCTCTCTCTCTCTCTCTCTCTCTCTCTCTCTCTCTCTCTCTCTCTCTCTCTCTCTCAAAACCTAAGAAACACCAACGGGCTCTCTCTTCTCTCTCTCACTCGACGAACGCCGCCGACCACCACCGCCGGAAAAAATAAGACAAACCTCCCTAAAACCGGTGGAAAGTCCGCATCTCCTTCCGCCGCTCCAAAAGTAATTCTTTTTAACCTAGATTTTAAATTTGAAAACCCAACAACAAATTTATGCCTAAAACCGATTATATAATGCTTAATGTTGTTTAAACCTATCCTAAATGGTTCTAATTGCGATTTCGTAACATAAATTTGGGTTTTTTGTTTGAATCGGATACGAATTCGTGTGCCTAAAATTTGAAATTGTCGGCGTGTGTTTCGTATGAACACATACGAATGAATAACATTTCGTGTAATGGCACACGAAATGTAAACTGATTCATCAGTTTACATTTCGTGTGCCAATACACGAAATGTTGGTGACCATTTTGTGTTATAGTACACGAGATACTTTCCACATTTCGTATATTAGGACACGAAATGTAAATTGATTCATCAGTTTGTATTTCGTGCTCTAATAGACGATATGTGGTGAGGTTTCTCGTGTCTTTATACACGAAATGGAAATTGAGTTACAAATATGTGTCATTATTTAGGGTTTTTAGGGTTTTATGTGTCCCGATCTTGTGAAAAATGGTATACGGCTACCTCGTTTATTTTTTTTTTAATTTTTTTCTAGATTCTAGATGACATTTAAAGTGTTTGTCATCTACATGAGTTTCCATCAAATCCAAATGGAAATTGAGTTACAAATATGTGCCATTATTTAGGGTTTTTAGGATTTTATGTGTCCCGATCTTGTGAAAAATGGTATACGGCTACCTCATTTATTTATTTTTAATTTTTTTCTAGATTCTAGATGACATTTAAAGTGTTTTTCATCTACATGAGTTTCCTCCAAATCCAAATGGAAATTGAGTTACAAATATGTGCCATTATTTAGGGTTTTTTAGGGTTTTATGTGTCGCGATCTTGTGAAAAATGGTATACGGCTACCTCGTTTATTTTTTTCTCCATTCTAAATGGCATTTAAAGTGTTTTTCATCTCTATGACTTTATTTATAATCATTTGTTAGGTGATTATAAATAAAGTGATATCACTTAAATGTGATAGGTTATATGATATTGTATGATCCAATATGACGTTTGTTCCTTGTCATGTATAAGTATATAAATTTTGCTCAATTAACAACACAATTCAATAATATAACATAGCATATGCGTATCATTAACATCGTGTTGCAAATCATCGAAGAACACCTTCATTTTGATATGTCGTATGGATATACACGATATTAGGACATCATATCGTGTTGTTGTGTACGACATTAATGTCAGAGTAAATTTAAATTTCGTATAATTTCATACGACCTAATATTTTACACAATTAGTTTATGTCGTGTAAAATTACACGAAATAAAGGCTTCATGTCGTCCTTTCGCACACGACACGCGAAGGGTAGTTTGGGCATTATTGGTGCCTTGTATGTAAGGTGCCTTGTATATAGAATTTACCTTTTTCTCACAACCCTTCTCCCACTTCCATTATTTTTGAATATATATATTGTTTTCTTAATTTGCGTGACTCACCAAAATGGTGAAACTTGAACCGGGACGGAGGGAGTAAATCATATAGAATGTTTAATTATTTTTTTCTCGATTAGGCCTTTATCTTTTTTTTTTTTTTTTTTTTTTTTTGATACCCAAGTTCCCAAGGCTACGGACTAATCCTGGACCACTGTGCACCGGCCCCACAATATGTCAAGAGGTAAATTGCGGGATGTGCCCTATGCAATGTGGCGGCAAAGACTCCCCTTATACTTCAGAGCCCCAAGGGAGTCCTCCGACAAGGCATTTACATCACTCTTACATCACCAAAATGGTCACTCCAAGCTCCCCGCCAAAGAGGCATTTACATCACTCTTACAACACCAAATGGCCGCTCCAAACTGCGCCAAGATTTGAACTTCCCACACTGAGGATACAAGCCCAGCAATGTCGCTTTCTTAACTGCACGGATGTGCCCCGGGGGGCTCCTAAGGACCCTGAAACCAAGGTAGGAAATTAAGCCCCAATAATCCCCTTAGGGATACTCGAACCGGCGACCTCCCCTTCGAAAAGTCACCATTGTACCACTGGGCCAAGGCCCGTTAGGTGATTAGGCCTTTATCCATGTGATGAAAGTTGTCTCTCGATTAAAAACAAATATAAATATTTATCATAGGAGTAGAATGAAAAAAAAAATCTGATAAAATTTAAAATTCCCAAATTTATAGTTTGTGGCGGTCCGACGAATCTAGACACCCAGAATTTTTCTTTTCAGTGTGTGAATATAATAAATTTAAAAATTGTAAATGGTCATGATGCTGCAGGAATTGTGCTTATCAGTAATCCTCCACGTGGCAGGACTAATCACCTGGCTTCTTGACCTGAAATCAGAACCCACGACTAGCCGGATGTGTCTCCGGCGAAGACGCTCGGGCGTGAGAGTAAGATCACAGTTGTATAAAGCTCAAAATGTATTGAATATGGAATTCAGATAACAAAATGGCAGTTACCTTTCACCGTTTGGTAGTGATGAAGTATTTATAGACAAGAGTGATGTATTTTTGGGGAGGCGACATGTGCTCCGTGATTGTAGCGGCGGTTATTGGTAATGGGAACGTGTCTATAACGGTCCCTGATTTGTAGGGATGTGGTTATGAGAATTGTTCAACCAAATACGCCTTCAAGTATCAAGTCGTCACTTGTTAATTTAGGTCGAGGTCGCCATTCGAGGAATGGTCGACCTGACTGTCTGCAGAGCATGGTTCGTACCCGAGTTATAATATGGATTCCGAGGTCGGACTAAGTTAAGCCTGGGCCCGTGAGCCTGACCATGGGCTTAGTCGATCGATCCTCGAGACGGGCTTTGGGCCCTCGTTTTGATTGGGCCACCTTATTGAGAATGTGAGAGTCCAGCCGTCCGTGATCGGGCTTTACTCGCTTGGCCCAACTCGACACTTTTGGTATGTTCAGTGCCCCCAACTTTCGAGTTGACTTCGTCGACTTGGAAGTTAAGAAAATGTTTGATAAGAATGGTTTTACTCGCAGTGTCGCCGCAAGTTTTTGAAGTAGGTCGACAATGATGACGTGGCACAATCCCGGCCGTTGGCGATGAACGGTAGGAGATGAAGGAGCGCCGGTTTTAGTAATGATTGCAATTTCGACGCTTGAAACTCCTTCTCGGAAACCGTTTCCGCCATTAATATGGAAATTATTTTTTGAATTTTCTTTTTCCTTTCCAATCTTGGAAAATATAAATTGCACATTCCTTCTCTCGTTTAGAACTTTTACCGTTTTCAAGCTCGAGAATCTCCGGCGAAAATAGCGAAGAAGCATTTGAGTTAAATTGGGCTTCCGTCTTTGGTACCTTTTCCTACTCCGACCTTTGCAAAGGTATTTCTTTCCCCTTCTTTCTTTAGGGCTTTAATTTCTCGTTCTATCTTTGATTTCCGCCACGGCTAGAACCTTTAGTAGCGAGCCAGAGCTTGGTATGGGTACGCACTATTAACCGTAGGGTTTACAAGAATATGAACGGTGAGTGGAGAGAACTGTCTTTGGATGAATGTGCCTCCATTTTAACCAAGTGGGAATTAAATTTTAGTGAGATAGGTTTGCCCATTGTAGGACGTTGAAAACTCTCGGTAGTTGATGATTCAAATATCGTCACCTTCCATCTATTCCATGAACCGCTCGACCATATTACTTTGTTCTACGTTAGGGATGTCCTCAAACCCTCCTTCCTTAGGAATAGGATAGGCTTTCCAGGGAGTCTAGGTCGTCCTTAGGTAGGTCGACCGAACATGATCATAGGACCGACTCCCCGTTTCCTCTTTTGTTTGTACGTATATGACGACCCAAGGTGGAGCCACAGCTTTCAACTTCTTCAGCCCCGTGGATAGTAAATGCATTTGGGTCTCGATGTGGTGCCAGTAAGAACGAGAGGGGCTATGTGCCCCAAAGACCTACCCGTGGGAGGAAAAATATGGAATCCCGTTATGATGTGATCTACAACTTCGTGGGGTAGATAGGGCGTACTTTAGGGTGACCATCCTTAGTCGAAAGAATTTATGGCCAAATACCGTGCTACCTTCACTAGAGATGCTACTAAGGTCGCTTTCTTTTATGGCGGGTTCGAGGCCGGGTTGAGGTTGCCGTTGGATCCCTTTATCAATGAGTTCCTCGAGTGTATGGATGCCCTCCCCTTCAAATGGGGCCAACACCGTAGAGTACCGGTATGTTTTGCAATGGTGTGTAGGTTTTTGGGCCATGAGCCTTGTATGAAGGTTTTTAAAGAATTTTTGGTGCTAAGCTTCGATAAGCATGATTGGGGAATTAGTACCCCTCCAAGCCCAACTCTCCCAAGTTGTTTGCCAACCTTCCCAATAAACACAATTGCCGGAACTCGCATGTAGTTTTGGTTGAGAGCAGCCGGGATGGGAATTTCCGTTGCCCAATGATGAATCGATGTTATCGCCGAGGACACCATCGGGAGCCTCCTTGGTACCAAACTTTGTACAAAAAGTCAGTGCGTTGGTCAAGGATGGGCCTATCACCGGGAATCCTTAGGAACAACCAAATACAACTATATCCAAGCCGGGATGATGCCTCGGAGATGGAGTAGTGGAGCCCCTTGTTCTCGTGTTGAGAGGCCGATGTACCCCGATTGGGTTACTCACTCTTTGGGTAGATTTGAGGAGAATTGCCAATTTTGCCGTAAGACAGATAATTATTGCAAGGAAAATGGAGAACACATTGGTGGTAAGGGTTTACTCAAGTTTCCCTTCATTAGCTCGTCCACCGTTAACTTGCATAAGTAGCTCTTTATAGGCGCACGTAAATATTTTGAGCCGCATACACAACTCTTAGCTCGTCCGTCGCCCGCTCGTACGTAGAACTAGTTAGCTCGTACATAGAACTATCTCGAATTGCCACTCGTACTTATCAAATTGCCTCGCTCGTATGTAGAATTAGTTAATTCGTACATAGAACCGCTTTGCATCGTATCAATTACTTCGTTATAGAACGCTTTAGCTCGTACATAGAACCGCTTTGACTTGCCGAGCTAATACTTGATTACTTTGATGTCATACGCTTTGACTCCCGAACAAGAAGCAAGCAATGGTTCGAATAGTAGGGGTGTCGATAAGAAGAAAGCTAAGAAAGCCCATGGGCGCCCAATGCTAGAGCGAGTAGAGAGAGGGAGGTCGCTGCGAGGAACAATTTGCTGCCCAAGGACCTCGGGCCGGGATGATCCCCATGGAAGAGACCGAGTTGGAAAATCCTCGCCGAGTGGGACCCCTCTCGCCAATGTTAATGAAGGAGGTGATGAGTCCAACAGCCGGCTAGACCCACTTGAGTTCTCGACCCACCTCGATGCCAATGCCGTAACCTCGTGCCGGGTAAGTGTGGTTAGTCCTCGTAACATCGTCAATATTGATGATGATGCCATGGAAGAAGATGATGATGATCGTCCTTTCGAGCTCGCGGAAGAGGTCTCGATCCGAGAAGGGTAAATGCGTCCTCGAGCCAATTGCCTCCACCAACTTCCTCTCCCCAAGTAAAGAGTCTCTCGGATGAAATGATGAGGAGGCCGAGTGACGTCCCTCCTCTCGAAGGACTCAATTGCTCGAGTCGCCGCTACCTGCATGAACTTGGGTCGTGTGATTGTGAGAAGAGCCGCGGATGTGGGTCTCGCTGGCTCATTTTGCCGATAAGGGCATAACGCCCGAAGAATTCTCGCTCGATCTGGGATGGCTCATTGCGAGGTAACTTCCCACTTTCTCTTTCTTTCTAGTCTCTTATTCTCTTACTCGATCAACTGAAATTACATGCTAACACTTCCTTCATTTCTCTGGAATATAGAATCTCACCATGGTCGAGCAGTTAAGAGCTCCCCGGAGGGCCTCCATCGAGAGGGAGAGGCAGCCCTCAAGATTATTCCAAAAAGGCTAAAGAGCTTGCGGATATGAAGGAGAAGTACAACGATCTAGACAATTCGTATGAAGCCAATGAGATGGTAAAGACAAAAGCCTTGTCCGACCTTGAAGCTACAGAATCCAAACTCAACGAAGTGACCTCGTAAAGGGATGCCGAGCGCCTTGCTCATGAGAAGACAAAGGTCGAGCTTACCACCGTCTCCAAACTTCTCGCAGATAAAGATTCTTTTTGAAAGAGCTTAACGAGGAGCACAACTCAGCTCGAGCTAAATGGAAGGAGGCTCTGGAGAAGGCTGGCCCCGATGCTGTGGATAAATTCAAGGAGGGAGACGAGTTCTATAATGCCATTGTGGCCAAAGCACAAGATTTTCTTGAGGTCGGCAAGAGGCACATGGCTCGTCGAGCACTGGTGGATCCCACAGCTACAGTTACCATCGAGCAATTAGCTCGTTGGTTTTCTGAGTCCCAGTTCGACATGGAAGCTCGCAGGGGTCACTCGCTCGTCCCCTATCTTGAAAATGACTTGGCCTTCATTGCCCAAGAGGATGAAGAGGACCACTGTGAGAAGTGGGAAGCTCCCCCGCGGCCGACAGAATTTTGATGTTGTTCTACAAGAACTTGAGGATGCCGCCACCACGGATGAAGATAATGAGCAAGTTTATTCGTAGCCTGTAAACCCATAGGTCCTCAAAGAACAAGGAGAGGTGGAAGGACAAGTCAAGCTACCGACGACTGCACCGACGTCAACCAAAACTCTTGAATTTCTTAGTCAATTGTAATGAACAAGTCCCAACTAACATTTTTGCTCTTTTGATTCCTTGAATATTTGAATGCCTTGGCCCTATTTTTTGGGAGGCAAGATACTTTTGTAAATTTATTTTGTCTAAGTCTTAGCCCGCTTTGGGAGACTTATCTCTATCATAGCTGACCTTATTTACTGCATGTTGTATGCTTTTAAAATAAACATCGAGCTAGAGATAGATAGGATGAATGAGTAAACTCGAGCCTAGAGGTGACTTGATCTTTATTTATTTAGTCGACCTCGTACTTGCTTAACTTTTTGTGAATGAGATTGACTATGAGTCGAACCTGCTCACACTATTGAAGCTGACCTAGGGTCTAGCTAATTAGAACAAACTGACTAAGAGTCGAGTTTGTTAGAACGAAGTCGACTAAGAGTCGGACCTGTTAACTGGACAAAGCTGATTAAGAATCGAGCTAATTAGAACAAACTGACTAAGAGTCGAGTTTGTTAGAACGAAGTCGACTAAGAGTCGGACTTGTTAATTGGACAAAGCTGATTAAGAATCGAGCTAATTAGAACAAACTGACTAAGAGTCGAGTTTGTTAGAACGAAGTCGACTAAGAGTCGGACTCGTTAATGGACAAAGCCGATTAAGAATCGAGTTAATTAGAACAAACCGACTAAGAGTCGAGTTTGTTAGAACGAAGTCGACTAAGAGTCGGACTTGTTAAATGAACCAAGCCGATTAAGAATCGAGCTTGCTAGGATTGGTGTAACACTATGTTTGATCGAATAAACCGCACTTTTATTGAAGCAGGAACATGTTTACATCAACTTGAAACTAGAACTAACATGAGCTTGAACTTTGAAACCGAAAGCTAGAAGTAGTATTTGATGAGGTGAGTAGCATGCCAAGGATGTTTCAACTCGTCACCTCCGGATGAGCTATCATGTAGGTTCCTTCTTCGACGACTCGAGTAACCACATAGGGACCTTCCCGCTAGGAGATAGCTTGTTCGCCGGGTCCTTCTACCCGTTGCCTCAATCTTTCTCAACACATAATCTCCAACTTGGAACGACCCGGCCTCGACCTTCTTGTCGTGATAACTTTTAGTTCGCCGCTTGTAGTTGACCATTCGGAGGTAGGTCAAGCCGCTTCTCGTCGATCGTGTCCAAGTCGATCAACCCGTTGGTATCATTCTCGCTTCGATCAAAGAAGGTCACTCTAGCAGCAGGGAATCCGAGCTCAAGCAGGTGCCATGGCCTCTCGACCCATATGTGAGAGCAAAGGGGTTTCCCCGTAGCCCCCGAGTGGTTGTACGAACCGCCCAAAGAGCAAGGGGGAGTTCGTCCAACCAATTGTTTCGTCGACCTACGAGTCCAGCTCGAGCGAAGATAGAACAAGTTTATTTGCCGCCTCGCCTTGCCCATTTCTTGAGGATAGGCAAATGTAAGATTGCCAATGCTTGATTCCTACCCGATTCATCTCTCGCTTCGAAGGCCTCGAGAATTGCAAATCCGTTGTCGATACTATAGCTCGAGGAAAACCAAACCGACACCAAATGAAGTCATGAATAAAGTTGATAGCATTTTCCTCTCGTGATGCGAGCTAATGGTTTGGCCTCAACCCATTTAGTGAAGTAATCTATGGCGACGATCACATACTTGCAGCTTCTCGGGCGGGAGGGAAGGGTCCAATCAGTCGACGCCCCACATGTCAAATGGCCAAGCCGCGATCACAGTGAGTCTCGCTTCACAGAGTGGCACATGGGGTAAGTTGGCAAATCTTTGACATTGATCACATTGCCGAACAAAGTTGTGAGTGTCGGCTCTCATGTGTGGCCGTAGTACCCCAAAGTGATTAACTTGTCGCTAGAAGAGTCCCTGGCCCCCGGTGTCCACCACAAATTCCACTATGCACTTCGTGTATCAATAGGGCGACCTCTTGAGGGTGGATGCACTTTTAGTAATGGTCGAGTATAAGATCTTCCGAACACAGTCGCCTCCTTGAATGACATACCTTGGAGCTTTCTTTTTGATAGCTCGAGCCTTCTTCTCGTCATCCGGCACTCTCCACTTTCTATGTATGCCTTCATTTCCTCGATCCAACACTTCTCCCGAGTCCAATTTCTTGAGGGATCATCTATGCATAGAATTTTTACTCTTTCATAGGCCGGACTTTCGAGGAAGGAGATAGGTTCATCATGTGGTTCATCCGAAGTGGCTAGTTTCGAGAGGAGGTCGCCTAGCTCATTGTCTTCTCGTCCAACCTCTCGAATCTTCCGTAATTCCAAATCTTTTATCAGCTTCCTTCACCAGTCACGATTTGATCGCCGTGGCACTAAGCACCTCGTACTCGCCTGACTGTTAACTATCAATTGTGAATCACAAGAAGCCATAATCTTAGTTGCTCCAAAACACTTAGCGTACTCTATAGCCGCTATCAAGGCTTCGTATTCGGCCCGGTTGTTGGAAGCATCGAATTTGAACCTCGCGATTCCTCATACACAGCCCCCATTCTCGGCTCGACTCAAGACAATTCCAGCCTCCACTAACGTTTTTGGTTGCCGACTCCATCCGAATATACCCTCCAACAATCGTCTGTAGGCTAATAGCGACTCCGCGACTGTGCTCTTTCCCTTTAGCCTTTCTTTTCGGGGCTCGCCGCTCGTCGTCTTCCTTGGTGAACGTAAGCTCGACCAAGAAATCGCCTAGAGCTTGAGCCTTCAACGCCTTTCGAGGTCGATACTCAATGTCAAATTCAAGCAAGGGCAATTGACCAATTGAGAAGTCGACTCGAACTCTCCTGGCTTGTGAAGAATTTTTCTTAGGGGGCATTTGTAAGAACCACAATTGGATGAGCTGTAAAATAAGCTCGCAGCCTTCCTCAAGCCACGACTAGGGCATAAGCGACCTTCTCAAAGATTGTAGTATCTCGCTCTCCACATCCGATAAGGCCTTACCGATGTAGTATACCGGTTTTTGAAGCCCTTCATCCTCTCTAATCAAGACTGCCGCAACCGACTTGTCTCCCATGCATGCATATACAAACAAGGTCTCACCAGGGTCGGGCTACTTAGCAAAGGTGGAGTAGCGAGGTAATCCTTCAATTGTTGAAACGACGAATGACATTCGGTCGTCCACTCAAAATTTTTCGTCCCCTCAATGCTTTGAAGAAGGGAGAGACCTCTCTCGCCGACTTTGATATGAAGCGACCAAGAGCCGCTACCCTTCCGTTAAGTCGCCGCATCTCTTCGACACCGGTGGGAGCTTTCATGTCGACTAACGCCTTGATTTTTTCCGGATTGGCTTCTATGCCTCTTTGAGATACCATAAATCCCAAGAACTTGCCACCGCAACTCCAAAGACACACTTACCGGGATTGAAGCTTCATGTCGTTTGCTCGCAAGTTGGCGAATGTTTCCTTCAGTCGACTACGTGACGTCCAACCTTAGTTTTGATGACCATGTCGTCCACGTAAGCTTCCATATTTCGACCAATTTGCGAGGCAAAGACTTTGTTCACCATCCTCTTCGATAAGTCGCCCGCATTCTTTAATCCAAACGGCATCATGTTGTAGCAAAGAGATGCCTCCAAACCGCTTGAAATGTTGTCTTGACTATGTCATCCTCGTGCATCTTAATCTCGGTGATATCCCGAGTAAGCGTCGAGGAAACCGAGGGTGGAGTGCTCAAAGAATAGAATCCACAAGTTTGTCGATTCTAGGAAGGGGATAACCGTCCTTTCGGGGCAAGCAAGATTGAGAGTGGTGAAGTCGACACACATCCGCCATTTGCCATTTGATTTCTTCACCATGACCACGTTGGCCAACCACGTTGTATGAGTGGCCTCTTTGATTATCCCCGCACTCAAAAGTTTTTGTACCTCGCCTTTGATAGCCTCTTCCTTGTCACGAGCAAAACTTCTCAACTTTTGGGGTCTAGGCTTTATGGTCGGGTTGACTTCAAGTCTCGTGGAACAGCCGACCTCTTCCTTGATTCCCCTCATGTCTTCTACCCTCCATGCGAAGACATCATTACTTTCTTTGAGTAGCTCGATGATTTCGCTCGCTCTTCAACCGATAGCCGCTTCCCAATCTCGAATTTTTTGGTCGGGGTAGGAAAGGTTGGTGATTACCGACTCTAGCTCATCCACGCCTTCTAACTCTGGTCCATCCCCGAATTGTAGAGTCTCAATGATTATCTCCTTGACCCTTTGTCTCTCCTCGGCCCTCGTGTGTGGAGCTTCTTCGCTATCATATCATCCAACTTGTCTCGCAACCTCGCCGGTGGTGGTGGCGGCCCCCGAGTTATTGTCGAGCCGAGGCATAGGTTGCCTATGATGACTTGGTCGACCATAACTACATCCGAATCGACCTCGGTGGTGTTAGAGTGACGTGTCGACTCAAGCATGACCTCGTCATTTGAGCGATAGGTCGACTCTTCCACGTCGGTGATTGTTGACAGCCGGTAGTTTTGGTGACTGATTGAGACAACTTTAAATAACCGTCTGCAGTCTCGATTTCCAACTCCCTTTTCTTTCTTTCTCTGAGAACATGATCAAGGTAGGCTCGAGCTGTGCCTTGTACACACCCTACTCCAGCGGGTGTTGGGAACTTGACTCGCTGATGAGGGATCGATGCCACCATTCCAAGAGCGACCTGACCTGGGATACCAAGTATAGCGGCATAGTCACTATTTACATCAATTACTATAAATTGTACCTTTGATATGATCCTGAGGGGGTGTTGGCCTAGGTCGACGTCGAGTTCTATCTTGCCTTTTGCATCAACTCGATGATTGGTGAAGCCCTCCAACCTACCATCATATCTCTCCAACTGCTCATCATTAAGACCCATTTCTTTAAAAGTTTTGTAGAACAAAATATCCTTGCAGGCCCCCGTGTCGACTAAGAGTCTGCTCGTCGTACATCCGTCTATGAGACCTGGGATGACGAGAACTTGCTCCCTAGCCGCCATATTAGTTGCCAATTCATGGGGGTAGAAGCTGATCGCTTCATCTCTGACTTCTCTTCTTGGAGGCACATGTGGAGCCTTATTGAGTTGGAAGATTTTGTGCTTGATGGCCGTGTTGCTTGCTTGTTCGTAATGACCCCTGTGTTCAATCTAGGTTGCCTAGGTCCCCGTTGTCCACCCGCGGCTGATCGCCTCCACCGCCCGAGGCCTTTTCACGTAAGCTTCGAGTCTCCCCGGTCGACCATTCTCTCGGATGATACGCTTTAATCCCAAGCAATCCTCGTGAGATGACCGGTGTCTTGTGGTAGTCACGTATTTGCCGTTGTCCCTCCTAAACTTGTTGCCTGGATTCATTGGGACTGGAGGAGCCAGCTCGACGGCATTCATAATTTCTGTTCGACTCACCGTAAGGGGAGTGAAAGCCTCGGGCACTTTCTCTGTTGCCCTAGTCCTGTTCTTTCCATTTTTATTATTTCCTCCGTTCTTGTTGGAGTCCTTTTTATCATCAGCGACCTCCACCTTGGGGCTTTTACCATTCTTCTTCTCTTTCCTTTCCTCAGCTAGCGCAACATTGTACACCTTTTCAAACAACTCCTGTCGAGTTGTGACCGTTCGGACTGTGAGCTCGTAGTCCATGTCTGCCGAGGAAATACCGTTTCGGAAGCAATTAATGACTTCCCTATCAGTGAGGTCTTCCTCTATCTTATCAACCATTTCCTTGAACTTGGTGAAGTAGCTCATCGAGCTTTCATTCTTCGCCTGCACCAAGTTATTCGGATCGGTGATGCTTATCTTCCGAGCTCCCCGCAATGAGAAGCGATCCAAGAACTTTGTCCTGAAGCATGTCCAAGTAGTGATGCTACCCGCGGCCAGACCGTTGAACCAAGTTAAAGCCGCCCCAGTGAGTGTGCTTAGGAGGGCTTTGCACATATTGTCGTCCTCATTGGCGACAAAACACATGGTAGCTTCCAGATGTGCTATATGACTCCTTGCATTGGTCGACCCCGAATACTTCTCCAGAAGTGGCAACCTGAAAGTAGGAGGAGGCCGACTATCTCTGATTTCTTTGGATAAAGGTCGAAGAGCAAAATCAATTCGTTCGACCTTTCCAGCATCCTTTTTCTTCTCCTCTTCCCATTGCTCAAACTTCTTTTTCATCAACAACCATTCCCTAGCGTCGGGTCTTTCATCTCTTGGAGGGGGCGCAGCATTTGACCTCTGGCCTTCACTTCTAGGGGGAGTCACCTGCCTACTCCTTCTGTCCCTGTGAGAATGAGCCCTCTCTGATCGAACTGGAGATCTGTGCCTGTCACTTCCTTGTGGCGACCTGCGCCTATAATCTCCGAGCGGCGACCTGCGCCTCTCCTCTCTTATGGGCGACCTGCGCCCATTCCTGTCTCTATGAGACCCTGACCTCTCGCGTCTGGCCGGAGAAACCTCCGTCTGTTTCTATTGGGCCGTTAAGCGCGTCCTTAAGTCGACCGAGCCTCTTGCTCCCTCTGTTTCGTTTCGGTGAGGCTGGCCCTTAGGTCGTTACTGGGCACATGAACGACCGTGGGAGCTCGCTGAACTATCCTGTTTTCACCATTCTGCCCCACACCTTCATTTGGCCTCAAACTCCTGGCCTGTTGCCCATTAGAAACCTGAGTAGGGGCCCCTCTCTCAGAGCGTATGTCAGCCTGTTCTGCCTCCTCCATGGCTATCAAGTCGGCCAGAATCTGAGCTCGCTCCAACATCATCTCCTTCTTGCTCATGGGGTTGGTGGAGGGACCTGCCCTGTTTCCAACATTAACCTGAGCAGTTGGACGTTTTGGAGGAGGTGGAATTCCTTGCCCATCCATATGTCTTTTCCCTCTCCTTGTGTCAGGCAATCCTCGGCCATCAACAACACTGGTAGAGCGGGTGGCTCTACCATGAGGACGATTCGGTTGGGGAGGAGGCAAGTTCAAGTTTTCAGCATTTGCATTTGTATTCGTGTTGTTGTTGTTCGCTTCTTCATGCCCAAGTGAAGCCTCAGATACGTGTCCCTCTGAAGTCACCATTGTTGCAGGCTGATAGAGTTTTCGAGGTCAAGTTTAAAGCACGATTCCCGGCAATGGAACCAAACTGATCTTTGCCCGAATTGTGCTTATCAGTAATCCTCCACGTGGCAGGACTAATCACCTGGCTTCTTGACCTGAAATCAGAACCCACGACTAGCCGGATGTGTCTCCGGCGAAGACGCTCGGGCGTGAGAGTAAGATCACAGTTGTATAAAGCTCAAAATGTATTGAATATGGAATTCAGATAACAAAATGGCAGTTACCTTTCACCGTTTGGTAGTGATGAAGTATTTATAGACAAGAGTGATGTATTTTTGGGGAGGCGACATGTGCTCCGTGATTGTAGCGGCGGTTATTGGTAATGGGAACGTGTCTATAACGGTCCCTGATTTGTAGGGATGTGGTTATGAGAATTGTTCAACCAAATACGCCTTCAAGTATCAAGTCGTCACTTGTTAATTTAGGTCGAGGTCGCCATTCGAGGAATGGTCGACCTGACTGTCGGGTAGAGCATGGTTCGTACCCGAGTTATAATATGGATTCTCGTGGTCGGACTAAGTTAAGTCGGGCCTCCGGTGAGCCGGACCGTGGGCTTAGTCGATCGATCTCGAGACGGGCTTTGGGCCCTGTTTTGATTGGGCCAGCCTTATTGAGAATGTGAGAGTCCAGGCTGTCCGTGATTGGGCTTTACTCGTTTGGCCCAACTCGACACTTTTGGTATGTTCAGGTCAATTTGTAAAAATCTCAAAAGTAAGGGAAAAATGAACTCTGCTTCACATGCCTAATTCCACCCCTGTGTAGTTATATTTTTTTGTAAAATCTAGGGAGAAACGCGTTTCTCCATAAGTTATGGAGAAACGGGTTACGGGTATCCAGAACCTTTTGAAAGGATATCCAGAAACTTTTTGTATTGGCCATGACCTTGTCCCATGGTTACTTCGGATATCGTTTCAAAGGTTCCGGATATCCGTAACCCTTTCAAAAGATATCCGTAGCTTATGAAAGTGATATCCGTAAACCTTCAAAATGATATCCGAAACTTTCAAAATGTTTACGGATATTCATTTCGATGGTTTCTCGGATATACATTTGAAGGTTTCTGGATATCCGTAAACCTTCAATAAGCAATTTCTGGTTCGCCTTGGATTTGGCTTCAAATCTATTTTTCTCGATATCCGCCCAAAGGCTTCGGATATCCGTTCCAAAGCTTCTGGATATCCAGAACCCTTTGAGACTGATATCCAGAAATTTTCTTCTGGTTATCAAACGTATAGCTTCTGGCTATTAAAAACGCGTTTCTCCATAGTTATGGAGAAACGCGTTTCTCAGCAGACCTACTCATATTTTTTATTTACATTTCAAAGTGGAAAGTAATTTATACTTAAATACTTGCCAGATATATTTTCAATCTTATAATAAGAGTCACAATTTTCTTGTCGGTGTCAAAAAATATATTTTGCTTGTTTTTGCATTGATTGTATCATAATAAGCTTGTACTTGAATTATTTTTTTGTTTAAAAATGCAACATTACTTTTGAAATAGATAAAAAAAAAAAAAAAACGTCATAGTTATAATATCACGGAAAATGTATTCTTAGCATTTGAAAAGACTAATATATCAAAAAAAAAATTATATTCCTCAGTGAAAAATGCTCAACTAAGAGCATTTACAATAAGAGGCTTTTGAGATATTTTTATTGTGAACTGTGAAGAAATACTGACACAGCCAAAATCTAACATAAAAAGAAAATCATGATATAAATCTTTAAAAATAAAAGATCTATCGAAGAGATTCTTTAAAATCGAGCCAACCGGCTTATAGGGGTTCAACCCACAAGATGCAAGAATGCAATCTCTATCAATTAATAATATCAAAGTTGTTTTCCAAAACCCTCATTAACTATTTGAAAATTTGACCCATAAGTCGCATTTGATACAAATCACTTTTCCTTAGATTTCTCATTAAATTAAATGACTTATAAATTTTTATGCAGTAATATATTATACTACATGAATATGCAGTATTTAAAAGTTATGATACAATATCATCAATACCGCTGTCTGCCACAACCACCACTGTCAGTAGGAAACCACCTGTCGCCCGCCTGAAATCGGTCGACGGTCACTGGAAATCGGTCGACGCCTGCCACCATACATGCATTATTATATTTATCTATTCAGTATTATACAATGTCATGAAATGCAGTATGCTATCGAATAATATAACATGAATAATACAACATTCAAATAAACTTATAAGGCTATATGATGCTTTTTAGAACTTATATGACATACATTCTGACATTCTCCCTAACTATTTATACTTCTAAACAAATAAGGAAAAGCAATCCCTAACTATTTATACTTTTAAAGAAATAAGGAAAAGCAATAATAGTAAAATGAAAATATCCTAATTTAAAAAAAAGTAACCAAAATCGACAAAGCAAAAACGTAAAAATCCAAAATCCCATCACAAGCCCTAGCACGGGCGCGTAGGCATTCTTGCTTGCACTGTTGTGCAGTAGAGTCTGCAAGGTCTGTCCACTGTCTCACCTTTTGCACTGTCGGCTGTCGCGTCGCCAGTCCCACACGGATATGCCTCCTGAGCCGAAGTCGTTGTTCTTGGGCGCTCCTTTGCACCGTCTTTCTCCTTATCAGGCACGACAATGTCCGCTTCTCTACAGTGTCGTTTTCCCTCTTTTTCGTCATTCCTGATACGCGTGCTACATCAAAAGTTAAACTAAAGTTTTTTTCACTATATTATTAATGCTAGTTTGTGTTTTGAAAATCACTTGGATCTGTGTATCAAAAGGAAATAAAACAAACTACTCTAATCAATTAATTTAAATCTAATGAATTAGTTTAGACTTCCCAAACTACTCTAATTAATTTATGATTTATCATCATAAAGCCTTGTTTATATCACTTTTTTTTTCTTATATTATCCCACTTATGAGTATTCTTAATGAAATTACGAAGAACTTTTATGTATTTATATTATTAAAAATGTTTAAAATTTAACTTTTTTGGTTTAATAAATAAACTCTCTTAAATACTCCTAATGAAAAGCTGGATATTTGTTTACATTGCAAGCATATTTCATGATATTGCTTCAATTGTTTGTATATTCGTGAAATTGCATTCATATGATTGCTTTATTAAGAAATAAGATATATTCTCTTCTCCGTCCCACCTTAAATTGAAATTATTATTTTTATTCGTCTCAATTCAAACTGAATTACCCAAATGGCAAAAAAATTATTATTTCTTTCAGTTATTATCTCTCATACTTAACTTTTATACTTTTAACGCCAATCAACTCATCAACCCTCCCACTCATTATCTATTTTATTTTAATTTTCATACTCGTATCACTGATGCCATAAGAAATGTGCTTATCAATCTTCCTCCACGTGGCAGGACTGATCACCTGGCTCCTTGACCTGAAATCAGAACCCACGACTAGCCGAATGTGTCTCCGGCTTAGACCCTCGGGCGTGAGAGTAAGGATATGTTTCGGAGAGCAAATATTGTAAATGAACAGTTGAATTCAAATGACAAAAATTGCAGTTACCTTTCACCGTTTGGTAGTGATGGAGTATTTATAGACAATGGTGGTTGTATTTTTGGGGGGCGACATGTGCTCCGAGATTTCGCCGATGCTATCGGTCAGCGGGAACGTGTCTCTAACGGCTCCTGATTTGTAGGGATGTGATTATGAGAACAGTTCAACCAGATGTGCCGGCAAGTGTCAAGTCGACATTTGTGGATCAGGTCGAGGTCGCCATTTGAGGAATGGTCGACCTGACTGGCGGGTAGAGCATGGTTCGTACCCGAAGTATAGTATGGATCATAGGTTCGGACTAAGCTGGGTCGGGACCTTGTAGGTCGGACAATGAACTTAGATCGACAGATGCGGTTACTGGGCCTTGGGCCTTATGGTGATTGGGCTAGCCTCGTTAAGAATGTGAATGCCAAGGTTGTCTGTGTTTGGGCTTTACTTGCTTGGCCCAGCTCGACACTTTTGGTATGTTCAGTGGCCCCCAACTTTCGAGTTGACTTTGTCGACTAGGAAGTTAAGGAAATCTCGATGGAAATTGCTGTTACTCGCAGGTCGCTACTCGTTCTGAGGTTTAGTCGACCCAATATGACGTGGCACCATCCTGGACGTCGGCGATGAGCGGCCAGAGATGAAGGAGCGCCGTAATTTGTAATGATTACAATTAGACGTTTGATAATCCGTCTTGGGAACTGTTTTCCCAATTAATATGGAAATTAATTTTTGAATTTCTTTTTCCTTTCCAAATTTGGGAAAATATAAATACCCAAAATCCCCTTCTGATTCGAATTCTTACCGTCTTCAAACTCTTCTTCCTCGGCGATAATTGCGGAATTGCAGCAGGATTTAACCCAGGTTTTCGGCTTTGGCAACGGATTCCCCTTCTGCGATCAATCAAGGTATTTCCCTTGTACATTTGCTTTAGGGTTTGCGATTCATGCTCTGTTTTTGTTTTCGTCATGGCTAGAACCTTCCGTAGCGAACCAGGAGCTTGGTATGGGTATTGCACTGTTAACCGTAGGGTGTATA
This sequence comes from Adenophora triphylla var. japonica, assembly GCA_022495995.1. Taxonomy (NCBI): domain Eukaryota; kingdom Viridiplantae; phylum Streptophyta; class Magnoliopsida; order Asterales; family Campanulaceae; genus Adenophora; species Adenophora triphylla. The sequence goes on from JAFEMH010002719.1 coordinate 22,325, forward strand.
AGAACGTGAATGGTGAGTGGAGAGAGATGTCTTTGGACGAATGTGCTTCCATCTTGACCAGGTGGGAATTGAATTTTAGTGAGATAGGTTTGCCCATTGTAGGGGACGTTGAAAACCTAGTAGTCGATGATTCGAATATCGTCACTTTTCATCTATTTCACGAACTGCTCGACCATATCACCTTGTTTTATGTTAGGGATGTCCATAAACCTTCCTTCCTTAGAAATAGAATAGGTTTCCCGGGGGAGTCTAGGTCGCCCTTAGGTAGGTCGACTGAATGTGATTGTAGGACTGACTCCCCTGCTTCCTCTTTTGTTTGTACAGATATGACGACTCAAGGTGGAGCTACAGCTTCAACTTCTTCAAGTCCCAGAATAGTGGATGCATTTGGCTCCTCCGTCGTACCGGGGAAGAATGAGAGAGGATACGTACCCCCTAGGCCTCTGCGAGGGAATAAAAATATGGAGTCCCGTTACTCCATGGTCTATGACTTTTGCGGGGTAAATAGGGCGGATTATAGGGTAACTATCTTCAGTAGGGCAGATTTCATGGCTAAGCACCGTGCCACCTTCACCACTGATGCCACTAGGGTTGCCTTTTTCTACGGTCAGTTTGAGGCGGGCTTGAGGTTGCCCTTAGATCCTTTTATTAATGAATTTCTGGAGTGCATGGATGCTCTTCCCCTTCAGCTTGGGGCCAACACTTGCAGGGTACTAGTGTGCTTTGCCATGGTATGTAGATTTCTAGGCCATGAGCCCTGCATGAGAGTTTTCAAGGAGTTTTTTGCTCCTAAGCTCGACAAGGCTGATTGGGGGATTAGTACTCCTTCTAAACCCAATTCTCCAAAGTTGTTTGCCAGTCTTCCCAATAAACATAGCAGCTGGAATTCATATGTGGTTTTTGTAGAGAGTAGGCTGGGATGGGAGTTTCCTTTGCCAAATAGTGAATCTGACGTGATTAGTGAGGAGAATTATTGGGAGCCTCCTTGGCATCAAACTTTGTATAGGAAGCTGTGTGCTTTGGTCAAGAACGGACCCATCAGTTGGGAGTCGTTAGGGACGACCAAATACAACTATATCCAAGCTGGGATGATGCCTGGAGATGGGGTAGTGGAGCCTCTTGTCCCAGTAATGAGGGGCCAGGTATACCCTGATTGGGTTACTCACACTTTAGGTAAACTAGAGGAGAATTGCCAATTTTGCCAGAAGAAAGCTGGCTATTGCAAGGATAATGGAGAACACATTGGTGGTAAGGGTTTACTCGTCTTTATTCATTAGCTCATCCACTGTTAACTTGCATAAGTGACTTATTATTGGCATATAGGATTGCTTTGATCTGCATACATAACTCTTAGCTCATCACTTGCCTGTTTGTATGTAGAACTATCTAGCTCGTACATAGAACTATTTTGAATTGCAACTCTGTATTCGTCAAATTGCTTGCTCGTATGTAGAATCAGTTAATTCGTACATAGAACTGCTTTGAATTGTATCGATTAGCTCGCCAATTGCTTGCTCGTATGTAGAACTATATGGCTCGTACATAGAACTATTTTGAATTGCCGAGCTAACACTTGATTACTTTGATGTCGTGCAGTTTTGACTCCCGGACAAGAAGCTGCCATGGTTCGAATATTGGGAGTGTCGGATAAGAAGAAAGCTAAGAAAGCCCATGGGGCGACCAATGCTAGAGCGAGCCGGGAGAGGGAAGCCGCTGCAAGGAATAATCTGTTGCCCAAGGACGTTGCTGGGATGATCCCCATGGAAGAGGTTGAGCTGGAAGATCCCTTGCTGAGTGGGACCCCATCTGCAAATGTGAATGAAGGAGGGGATGAGTCCAATAGGTCGGCTAGACCTAGCTTGAGCTCTGATCCCATTTCTGATGTTAACGCGGCAACCTTTGGTGCAGGGACAAATGTGGCTAGTCCTCTGAATGTCGTCGATATTGATGATGATGTGATGGAAGTTGACTCTGATGATCAGCCTTTGAATAAGAAGAAGAGATCGCGAACTGAGAAAGGGAAGTCTGTTCCTCCAAGTCATCTTCCTCCTCCCATTTCTTCTTCTCCCAACCAAGAATCTCTTGAGGATCTGATGCAGAGATTGAGTGATGTTCCTCCGCTCGCAGGGGTAAACAGCTTGAGTCGTCGTTACCCAGATATGAGCTTGGGACATGTGATTGTGAGAAGGGCCATAGATGTGGATCTGCTGGCTCACTTTGCTGATAAGGGAATCACACCTGAAGAGTTCTCAGCTCGCTCTGGGATGGTGCAATGCGAGGTAATTTTTGCTTTCCCCTTCTGTCTAGTAGTTTGCTCTTTTATTTAACCAACTCGACCTACGAGCTAACACTTCCCTGGTTCCTTTTAAATGTAGAACCTCACCATGGTCGAACAAGTCAAAAGCTCTTGGAGGGCCTCGATTGAGAGGGAGAGGCAAGCCTTGCTTGATTACTCCAAGAAAGCTCAGTAGTTGGCTAATTTGAAAGAGCAATACAATGATCTCGACAATTCCTTCGAAGCTCTGGATATGGTGAAGAAGAAGGCTCTAGTAGATCTTAAAGCTGCAGAATCCAAACTCAAGGAGGTGGAGTCGGAGAGAGATGCTGAGAAAAAAGAGCTTGAGAAGACCAAGACAGAGCTGGCAACAGTTTCCAAACTTCTGAAGGAGAAGGACACCTTCTTGGTCAAGCTGAATGAGGATCATCGGCTTGCACGGGTGAAGTGGCAAGAAGACCTTCAGGCCGCTGTTGCTGCTAAGGATGCTGCTGAAGCTGCCGTTGATAAATTCAAAGAGGGAGATGAATACTATAATACCATCGTATCCAAAGCTCAGGACTTTCTGGAGGTGGGCAAGAGGCATATGGCGCGCCGGGCGTTGGTGGACCCAACATCTACTGCTACCCTCGAGCAATTAGCTCGTTGGTTCTCTGAGCCTCAGTATGACATGGTAGCTCGAGGCGGTCATTCACTTGTGCCTTACCTTGAAAATGATCTAGCTTTTATTGCCCATGAAGATGCAGAGGACAGCTGTGAGAAATGGGAAGCTCCTCCAATTGTTGAGAGAAATTTTGATGTTGTCCTGCAGGAGCTCGATGATGCTGAAGCTATGGAGGCAGAGCCTGAACAGAGGGTGTATTCTGAGTCGGGTAAACCTCTGGACCCCCAGCAACAAGGAGATGATGGGGAGGGTCGAGCTACTACTGACGACCAAACCGATGCTGGCCTGGACCCTTGATTTATTTGGTTGAATTGTAATGAACAAGTCCCGAACAATATTTTGCTTTTTTTTTTTTTTTGTGTTTTGAAATTGTCTGAATACCTTGACCCAGTTTTTGGGAGGCATAGAAACATATAGTCATATTTTTTGCAAGTCTCAGCCCGCTTTTGGGAGACTTATAATCGTAGCCGACTTTAATCTCTGAATGTTGTATGTTTTCCATTTCAGTGTGTGTGTGTCGAGCTAGATGTAGTAGGAAGAGTCGACCTAAGCCTTGTAAGAATTCAGAAACGAGGTTGACTCAAGGTCGAACCTGTTTAGAGATGGCATAGGGTATAGCTCATTGGAACGAAATCGACCTTGGATCGGATTTGTTACGAGACCAAAGCTGACTAAGAGTCGAGCTTAAATAAAACGAAGTCGACTATGAGTCGGACTTGTTAAAAGAACAAAGCTGATTAAGAATCGAGCTCGTTCAAACTAAGCTGACTAAGAGTCGAGCTAGTAAAGACGAAGTCGACGTTGAGTCGGACTTGTTAAAAGAACAAAGCTGATTAAGAATCGAGCTAAATAAAATGAAGTCGACTATGAGTCGGACTTGTTAGAAGAACAAAGCTGATTGAGAATCGAGCTCGTTCAAACTAAGCTGACTGAGAGTCGAGCTAGTTAAAACTGGTGTTGCACAACATTTGGTCGAATAAAACAGCATTTTTATTGAAGTACGAACACGCTTACATTAATCTGAAAACTAGAACTAAGACAAGCTTGAACTTGGAAGCTGAAAACTAGAAGTAGTATTTGATGAGGTGAGTGGCGTGCCAAGGATGTTTCAACTCTTCTCCCCCAGGATGAGCTATCATGTAGGTTCCTTCCTTGACGACTCGAGTGACTATGTAAGGACCTTCCCAGTTGGGAGACAGTTTATTCTGTTGAGTTCTTCTTCACGTTGCTTCGATCTTTCTCAACACATGATCTCCTACTTGGAATGATCTTGGCTTGACCTTCTTGTCGTGGTAACTTTTAGTTCGCTGTTTGTAGTTGACTATTCGAAGGTAATTTGTATCTCGCTTCTCGTCAACTAGGTCCAAGTCGATCAATCTGTTGATGTCATTCTGCTCTTGATCAAAGAATGTTACTCTGGCAATAGGGAATCTGAGCTCAGCAGGTGCCATGGCCTCTGATCCATATGTGAGAGCAAATGGGGTTTCCCCCGTAGGCCCCCGAGTGGTTGTGCGAACTGCCCAAAGAGCAAGGGGGAGTTCGTCCAACCAGTTGTTGCGTCGACCTATGAGACCCGTCTTGAGTGAAGATAGGACAAGTTTATTCGCTGCTTCAGCTTGCCCATTTCCTTGAGGATAGGCGACAGAAGATTGCCAATGTTTGATTCCTACCCTATTCATCTCTGCTTCGAAAGCTCTGGAGAACTGCAGGCCGTTGTCAGACACTATTGCTCGAGGAAAACCAAATCGACACCAAATGAAATCATGAATGAAGTTGATGGCGTTTTCCTCTGTGATGCGAGCTAATGGCTTGGCCTCAACCCACTTGGTGAAATAGTCGATGGCGACGATCACATACTTGCAATTTCCTCGGGCTGGAGGGAAGGGTCCAATCAAGTCGACACCCCACATATCAAATGGCCAAGCTGCGATCACAGGAGTCTGCTCCGTTGTAGGCGTATGAGGAAGGTTGGTAAACCTTTGACATTGATCACATTGCTGAACAAAGTTGTGAGTGTCAGCTCTCATGTGCGGCCAGTAGTATCTCAAGGTAATCAACTTGTCGGCTAGAGTCCTGGCCCCCGGGTGTCCACCACAAATCCCACTGTGTACTTCATATATCAATAGGGCGACCTCTTGAGGGTGGATGCACTTTAGCAATGGTCGAGTGTAGGATCTTCTGAACAGATCGCCTCCTTGAATGACGTACCTCGAAGCTTTCTTTTTGATAGCTCGAGCTTTCTTCTCGTCACCAGGCAGCTCGCCACTTTCTATGTACGCCTTCATTTCTTCGATCCAACACTTCTAATAAACCCAATTTCTTGAAGCGTCCTCTACACATTGAATTTTTATCCTCTCATAAGCTGGATTTTCGAGGAAAGAGATGGGCTCTTCATGTGGCTCATCTGAAGTGGCTAATTTCGAGAGGAGGTCGGCTAGCTCGTTGTCTTCCCGTCCAATCCTCTGAATCTCCCAGAATTCCAAATCCTTTATCAGCTCCTTCACCAGGTCGTAGTATTTGATCAGAGTGGAACTAAGTACCTCGTACTCGCCTCTAACCCAGTTGACTACCGGTTAAGTCACAATAAGCCATGATTTTAGTCGCTCCAAAGCACTTGGCATACTCTATGGCTGCTACCAAGGCTTCGTATTCAGCCTGGTTGTTGGAAGCATCAAACTTGAACCTTAGTGACTCTTCATACACTGTCCCATATTCTGTTCAATTAGCACTATCCCAGCTCCACTGACATTCTTGGTCGCTGACCCATCTGAGTAGACCTTCCAACAATCGTCGGGTAGGTTAGTGGCGACTTGGGACTCCGGCTCTTTTCCTTTGGTTTTCTCTTTCTGAGCTCGCATTTCGCTGTCTTCCTTGGTGAACGTCAGCTCGACCAAGAAGTCTGCTAGTGCCTGAGCTTTCAATGCTTTTCGAGGTCGATACTCGATGTCGAATTCCGTGAGGGCAATTGACCAGTTGAGTAAACGTCCTGAACTTTCTGGCTTATGAAGAATTTTCCTTAGAGGGGCATTCGTAAGTACCACTATTGGGTGAGCCAAAAAATAAGCTCGCAGTTTCTTTGAAGCTACGACTAGTGCATATGCGACCTTTTCAGCATTGTAGTACCTGCTCTCTACATCTGATAAGGCTTTGCTGATGTAGTAAACTGGTTTTTGAAGTCCTTCTTCTTCTCTAACCAAGACTGCTGCAACTGACTTGTCTCCCACAGATAGATACACAAACAAGGTTTCACCAGTAGTCGGGCTGCTCAATAGTGGAGGAGTAGCAAGGTATTCTTTGAGTTGTTGGAACGACGAATGACATTCGGCCGTCCACTCAAAGTTTTTCGTCCCCCTCAATGATTTGAAGAAGGGGAGAGATCTCTCTGCCGACTTAGATATGAAGCGACCAAGAGCTGCTACTCTTCCATTAAGTCGTTGCATTTCTTTGATACTGGTGGGAGCCTTCATGTCGACTAAAGCTTTGATTTTTTCCGGATTAGCTTCTATGCCCCGTTGGGACACCATAAACCCCAGGAACTTGCCAGCTGCTACTCCAAAGATACACTTGCTGGGATTGAGTTTCATGTCGTTTGCTCGCAGATTGGCGAATGTTTCTTTTAGGTCGACTACGTGACGTCCGACCTTAGTTTTAATGACCATATCGTCTACGTAAGCCTCCATATTTCGGCCAATTTGTGAGGCAAAGACCTTGTTCACCATTCTTTGATAAGTCGCACCTGCATTCTTCAATCCAAATGGCATCATGTTGTAGCAGTAGATGCCTCCAGCCGCTTGAAATGCCGTCTTGACTATGTCGTCCTCATGCATCTTAATCTGGTGGTACCCTGAGTAAGCGTCGAGGAAGCTGAGGGTGGAGTGACCAGCAATGGAATCAACTAGTTTGTCGATTCTAGGAAGGGGGTAGCTGTCCTTCGGGCAAGCAAGATTTAGAGTGGTGAAGTCGACACACATCCGCCATTTGCCATTTGATTTCTTCACCATGACCATATTGGCCAACCACGTTGTATGAGTGGCCTCCTTGATTATCCCTGCACTTAAAAGTTTTTGTACCTCAGCTTTTATGGCCTCCTCCTTATCGCGAGCAAAACTTCTTAATTTTTGGGGTCTAGGCTTTATGGTCGGGTTGACTTCAAGTCTGTGAACGACGATCTCTTCCTTGATTCCCTTCATGTCTTCTACTCTCCATGCAAAGACATCATTGCTCCCCTTGAGTAGCTCGATGATTTCCAGCCTTTCCTCAGCTGACAATTGTTTCCCAATCTGAATTTTTTGGTCGGGGTAGGAAGGGTTGATGACTACTGATTCTAGCTCGTCCACAGCCTCCAGCTCTGGACCATCTCTGAACTGCAGAGTCTCAATGATGATCTCCCTAACTCTTTGTCTCTCCTCGGCCCCCAGGTGTGGAGCTTCCTCAACTATCATATCATCCAGCTTATCTGCGACCTCGCTGGTGGTGGTGGTGGCCTCCGAGTTATTGTCGATCTGGAGGCATAGGTTGCCTATGAGGACTTGGTCGACCATAACTACATCTGGATCGACCGCTGTGGTTTCAGAGTGACGTGTCGACTCAAGCATGACCTCGTCATTTGAGCGATAGGTCGACTCTTCCACATTGGTGATCGTTGACAGTCGGGTAGTTTTGGTGACTGACTGGGACAGCTTCAAGTAACCATCTGCAGTCTCAATTTCTAACTCCCTTTTCTTTCTTTCTCTGAGAACATGATCCAGGTAGGCTCGAGCTGTGCCTTGTACACAACCCACTCCAGCAGGTGTAGGGAACTTGACTCGTTGGTGGGGGATTGATGCCACCATTCCAAGCGCGACCTGACCTGGAATACCAAGTATAGCAGCGTAATCACTGTTCACATCTATCACAATAAATTGTACCTTCGATACTACCCTGTGGGGGTGCTGGCCAAGGTCGACGTCGAGCTCAATCCGTCCTTTGGCGTCAACTCGATGGTTGGTGAAACCCTCCAACCTGCCATCATATCTTTCCAGCTGCTCGTCATTAAGACCCATCTCCAGGAAGGTCTTGTAGAACAAAATATCTTTACAGGCCCCCGTGTCGACCAGGAGTCTGCTCGTCGTACATCCGTCTATGAGACCTGGGATGACGAGAACTTGCTCCCTAGCCGCCATATTGGTTGCCAATTCATGGGGGTAGAAGCTGATCACATCATCTCTGACATCTCTCCTTGGAGGCACATGCGGGGCCTTGTTGAGCTGAAAAATTTTATGTTTAATGGCCGTGTTGCTGGCTTGCTCTGTGATGACTCCCAAGTTCAATCTAGGTTGCCTTGGTCCCTGCTGTCCACTTGCTGGTTGCTCGCCCTCACCAGCTTGAGGCCTTTTAACATATGCATCGAGCCTTCCCTGGTCGACCATTCTCTGGATGATACGCTTCAATCCCAAGCAATCCTCTGTGAGGTGACCTGTGTCTTTGTGGTAATCGCAGTACTTGCTATTGTCTCTCCTGAACTTGTTACCTAGGTTCGTAGGGCGAGGTGGTGCCGGCTCGGCGCATTCAAGATTTCAGTTCGACTCACCGTTAGGGAGTGAAAGCCTCGGGCACCTTCTCTGTTGCCCTGGTCCTGTTCTTTCCATTTTTATTGTTTCCTCCATTTTTGTTGGAGTCTTTCTTGTCATCGGCGACCTCAACCTTGGGACCTTTCCCATTCTTCTTTTCTTTTCTCTCCTCGGCTAGTGCCACGTTATAAACCTTCTCGAACAACTCCTGACGAGTAGTCACTGTACGCACCGTCGCCCGTAATCCATGTCTGCCGAGGAAATACCATTCCGGAAGCAATTGATCACCTCCCTGTCAGTGAGATCTTCCTCGATCTTATCCACCATCTCTCCTTGAACTTGGTGAAGTAGCTCATTGAGCTTTCATTTTTAGCTTGCACCAAGTTACTTAGATCGGTAACTGTCACCTTTCGAGCTCCAGCAGTTGAGAAGCGATCTAGGAACTTTGTCCTGAAACACGTCCAGGTGGAGATACTACCGCCCGATCCGTTGAACCGGAGTTAGGGCTGCCCCAGTGAGTGTGCTTATGAGAGCTTTACACATATTGTCGTCCTCATTGGCGACAAAGCACATTGTGGCTTCCAGATGTGCTATATGACTTTTTGCATGGGTTGACCCTGAATACTTCTCTAGAAGGGGCAACCTAAATCAGCAGAGGTCGATGTCTCATTCCTTGGGACAAAGGTTGAAGAGCAAAGTCGATTCGTTCAACCTTTCCAGTGTCCTTTTTCTTCTCCTCCTCCCATTGTTCAAACCTCTTCTTCATCAACAGCCATTCCCTAGCGTCGGGTCTGTCATCTCCTGCAGGGGGAACTGCATTCGACCTTTGACCTTCGCTCCTGTGGGAGTTACCTGCCTACTCCTCCTGTCTCGGTGAGAATGAGCTCTTTACGATCGAGGCGGAGACCTATGCCTGTCATTCCTTTGGGGCGACCTGCGCCTCTCATCCTTGGATGGCGACTGCGCCTATTATCTCAGTGGCGACTGCGCCTTTCTTCTCTTATGGGCGACTGCGCCCGTTCACATCCCTATGAGATTGAGATCTTTGTGTCCTGGCTGGTGAACCATGTCGGCTTCTATTGGCCTCTAAGTGGGTCCTCAAATCTGATTGAGCCTCCTGCTCCCTATTCCTGGTGAGGCTAGCCCTTAAGTCATTACTCGGCACATGAATGAGGGTTGGAGGTCGTTGAACTATCCGGTCTTGCCGTTGTCCCACACCTTCATTAGGCCTAACACTCACGGCTCGCTGCTGTTGGAGACTTGAGAGGGAGCCGCCTCTCGGATCTTATATCCGCCTTCTCGGCCTCCTCTATAGCCGGTAACTCGGTCGAGAATGCGGGCTCGCTCCAATAACATTTCCTTTCTACTCGATGGGTTGGATGAGGGACACCTTATTTCCAACATTCACATGAGCGGTTGGACGCTTAGGGGAAAGTGGAGCTCCTTGTCCCTCCGTGTGTCTTTTCCCCCTTGGTATCGGGCAATCCTCTCGCCATCACAAAGACTGGTAGATCGAGTTGCTCTACCATGAGGACGATTTGGTGGGGGAGGAGGCAGATTTGCGTTTTCAGCATTGGTATTGAGATCTGTGTTGGTGTTGGCATTCACCTCATTGAGTTCATCAGAAGCCTCTGTCACGTACCGTGCAGGGTTACCATTGTTGTAGGTTGATGAAATTTTCGAGGTCAAGCTAAAGCACGTTTCCCGGCAATGGAACCAAACTAATGCCGCAAGAAATGTGCTTATCAATCTTCCTCCACGTGGCGGGGTGATCACCTGGCTCCTTGACACGAAATCGAGAACCCACGACTAGCCGGATGTGTCTCCGGCTTAGACCCTCGGGCGTGAGAGTAAGTATATGTTTCGGAGAGCAAATATTGTAAATGAACAGTTGAATTCAAATGACAAAAATTGCAGTTACCTTTCACCGTTTGGTAGTGATGGAGTATTTATAGACAATGGTGGTTGTATTTTTGGGGGGCGACATGTGCTCCGAGATTTCGGCGCGATTCTTGAGTCGTAGGAACGTGTCTCTAACGGCTCTGATTTGTAGGGATGTGATTATGAGAACAGTTCAACCAGATGTGCCGGCAAGTGTCAAGTCGACACTTGTGGATTAGGTCGAGGTCGCCATTTGAGGAATGATCGACCTGACTGGCGGGTAGAGCATGGTTCGTACCCGAAGTATAGTATGAATCATAGGTTCGGACTAAGCTGGGTCGGGACCTTGTAGGTCGGACAATGAACATAGATCGACAGATGCGGTTACTGGGCCTTGGGTCTTATGGTGATTGGGCTAGCCTCGTTAAGAATGTGAATGCCAAGGTTGTCTGTGTTTGGGCTTTACTTGCTTGGCCCAGCTCGACACTTTTGGTATGTTCAATCACCTTTTTTCTAGCTCACTTTTTCTTAATCACCGTGTTCAAAAAATTAGCCCGATTTAAAGCGGGATGGAGAGAGTAATTTTTTTTTCTCAAAATGCAAACTTAGGATCAATTCAGATTAGTGTGGTAATCGAAAAGGAATTAGAGGTTTTTTGTTAAACGAGTATGAATTTTATTTTTTAAAAAATGAATATTAAAAGTTTTGGTAAAATTTAAAATGGTATATTAAAAAACAAATTAGTAGAATTGACATAAAAAGCCCCCGGCGAGGATCGAACTCGCGACCTTTCCCTTACGAAGGGAACGCACTACCACTATGCTACGGAGGCCCGTTGATTACCATTACAATATTTATCATTTATAATATATATTTTATCAATGTACTAACTAGCCCCTTCGTAAGAATTTGAGAGTTAAGACAGCCCAGATTGGGGTTTAGGGTTTAGAGAGGGTGTGAGATGTGCGGAATTGCTTTGATTGTGTGTGGTATCCGCATCGATTTATCATCAATTCAGATCCCTAATTCAGCTACTGGAACTGAACAAGTAAGCATTTTTATTCGCATCACAGATAGTTATATGTTGATTTGTTATTTTTATGTAATTTGATTGAATTCTGACATTAAATTTAGTTGGAAGGAATATGATCGAATCGACCTGGAATTATTAATGCGTTTTTTTTTTTTTTTGATGTTTTGTAACTTTTTTCAAAGTAGAATTACATTTGAAAGTCGAAATGTGAATTACTTTTTACTCCCACAACCCAAAATGAATATCCATTTATTTTTCATGATTAATAACAAAAATGGACATTCAATATGGGACGGATAGTATTTTTTCAGCAGAGGAAGAAGTTGGTTATATGAGGATACAAATGAAGACGGATACTATAAGCCTATGCCATTTCTTGGAGATGACAGATGGTTATATGAGAGTATATCAATCTGAAAGAAGATCAAATTAACTTTGAAATGTCAAAGTGTGATTTTTTTTTTTTAAGGACTGATGGAGAAGTTAGTGACACATAATGTGGAATTAACTTTGGAGAATAAAAAAGGCATCTTTTTTAGGGGATGTTGGAGGGTGTAGTTGGTTACATATAGATGAAAGATAGATGCAATTGGTCTATACTCTATACACTTGGTTTCGGAGGGCATTGCTCGCAATTATGATGTAGTTATAGCAGAACACGAGTAGGAATCATTGTCTCTAGCAATTCTACAAATTTGGTGTGTATGAGTAGTGAAATTTGCAGCTTGTCCTGTTTGAGCTTATGCCACCTTGTTTGGTGGGGGATGAACACATAAATCAATGACAAATAAGACATCTTTTTGTAGTTTATATTCAAACATAGTAGATATGTAGCTATCCAAGCGTTTTTAGAGAAAACTGAGTGTTCCCTCTCAATTTGATGCAATTCTGTAATTGTTGGACTAATAAGAGTTCATTATCTGTTGGGGAACCAGATTTTAGTTTCTCTAGATGACATCAAATCAGTACTGAAGAGACGGGGTCCTGACAGCATAGGAAGCAAGGATATTTTTCTTTATGGAGAGTCTGCATCTTCATTGGAGGGGATAACTATTTTATCTTCTACGAGGGAAGACGAACCAACTCAGAGGATGTCACAGTACTCTAGTCAGATGTGTGATTACGTAACTTGGAGGAATGAGGAATCCCCCATTATAGGCAATGGTTTTCCAGGGACGGGACTATCTGGACGATTGCACTTTATTGGTGCTACATTACAGCTGAGAGGAATCAATCCTGTTACTCAACCTTTGGTGGACAAATATGGCAATATTCTTGTTTACAATGGTATGGTTACTGATCTTTTATGGTTTACATAGTAAGTTTTTATCATGTGATCATTCTGTGTTGTTCTCAATTAATTTGAATTCAGTCGTGTTAAAGTTGGCACTTTGTGTTGGCTGTTGAATGAATCAAGTTGCTGAATTCATCTTACACTTCATTTGGCTCGACTCTGGACTCTATATTTCAGTCCTTTTTTTATCGTTTTGATACTTCTGATTTTCAGTGTTCACAGTCGGGGCATGTTATCGAGATTATACTTAGACCCTCTATAGGCATTACATAGCCGGTGTTAGAATTATATTTAGATAAGGTTTACTTTTGCCAAGTTTTTTGCTAACATTGTTTTTGTACATTATAGGAGAAATATTTGGAGGAATCGAAGTTGATCGTGAAAGCAATGATACTGAAGTTCTTATGGAGTCCCTGAGAAACTGTTGCACCTGCAGATGTCAACAACCAAGTGCATTTTGTAGCGGGAATGGGAAAACCTCTGTTCCTGAACTTCTATCAACGATTAGGGGACCTTGGGCACTAATTTATTGGCAGGTAACTTTGAGTGGTAAGTTCCATTCTATAGGATGTGTCTGACTCCTTTCTGGCTTGTGGTATTTAAATATTAGCTTGAATTGCCACATGCAGGAGAGTTCAAAGACAATATGGTTCGGTAGAGATGCATTTGGAAGGCGGAGTCTACTTGTTCATTGGCCTAGTTCAAAGGATTCTCGACTCCTGCTATCTTCTGTTGCACCATCTTCTTCCATTGGCGAAAGTATGTTTGCTCAGTCTTGTTTATCACTTCATTATACTTCTGTTGAACTATTATTGAAGGCAGAAAGGAGTTTTAAAATTATTGCATCTTTAATGCGATATTGCTTAAGCTGTTAACTGTGTGTATAGTACTTCTCTGAGGTGGTGAAGCTAGAATCTTTTTCCCATTGCAGAGAGTGATGGAGTATTTAAATTTCTTTACAAACAAGGGTAGTTAGATTGGGGGGGGGGGTAAGTGGAATCTGCTTCCCTTCCAAGTAGTTAATATTCTAGATGTTTTTCTATTGTTCTGCAGATTTTGAAGATGAAAATGAACTAAATTTCTGGGAAGAGCTTTCATGTGGGGTGTACAGTATATCTGCATTCCCATCAAAATTGGATGGATCTCTGGTTGGTGAACTCAATAGGCATCAGTGGAGTGATCCAGTGTTAAAAGAACTGATTGAGTGGGACAGAATTACTGTTAAACCCAAACCAGAGGAGTTAATGGTTTCCCGTAATAGGATACTGGTTGGGCAGCAGAGCACCCAATCAGCTTCTTCGATTGAAATGCTGTCAAACATAGGTGAGTTTCTTCATATGGCAGCGCTGATAGAACTATCTGCATTTGCGATAGGTTGCTGCAGAACGTATAGTATTGTTGTCAACTTTGAATTTGCCTTTAATGTGTACAAATTTTCAAAATTGCCTATGAATTTCATTGAAACCTGAAATATGCATATTGCTTTTGTCACTAATTAACGAATTTTGATTGCTCTAGGACATATACAAACAGCAGTCTTACGCCCATCACAGTCACTTCTGATAGTTTTGAGGGAAGCTGTAAGGCGACGCACAACATTCACAACAGTACATCAGGTTTGGTACTGACTACTCTAAAGTCTGAAGCATAGTGTACGTGTTTGCAATATGCTGAATAATCGAATGAGAGTAAAAATATATCTTCGTCCAGAGATGTTATGGTTCCATATTATTCCAGAATATCTGTCAGGTTATTCAAAGAAGAGAAGGGAAGATTTTTTTTTTTTAAATGTGTGTGTGTGCATGTGTTAGTGTAAGAGTCTGTGTGTGTGGCGGGGGGTTGGAGTTGTAGGGGTGGCAAACTGTGTGTTTCGGTTACCTGGTGGGTGTGCACCATTAAAAATATAACACTTTAAATTACTGTACATGATACAATGTACAATAGTGCAAAGCATGATAAAATCTTAATGGGTAATACCCATTGGTCAGAAATTGCACTTTTAGGGGGTGTTGTGCTGATTGGGGAATTTGATCAAATCTTAGAAAGAAAGAGTAAGGCATAAGTAATAATTTCCTAGGGCACTATTCAAGTTTCTTTGAATGCTGTTGACAATATTTAGTTTCATTGCAGTCACATTGCTTTTATGAATTAATTGGGATTTTTCCCATTTTTTTTTCATGCTGAAGCTTACCAAACTAACCTATGAAATGAATTAATTCCAACAACGATAATCTTCATATCACCCTCACAGGCTGGGGCAACATATTACCTTTAACAAGACTTGTCGTTCCTGTTTGTGGAATAGTAAAGGAACATGATAAGCATTCAGCTTTATTATAGATTTGTTACTTTCTGCTTGTTTAAATCTTTGTTTGTTATGAACATGCAGACAGGTAACTATAATTACACAAAAACACCTGGGTCTCCAGTGGCAGTGCTTTTTTCTGGTGGATTAGATTCTATGATTCTTGCAGCACTGTTGGATGAGTGTTTAGATCCCAAATGTAGGTCTTATGGTTTCTGCTTTACTCCCGTCTAAAATTTCTCTACTCAAGGAAGAAACCATTGTTCAATGAAATTTATTCTTTTGCTCATGTCAAAATTTCTTTGATCTCGGTACTTAGTTTCATCTTTTGATAAATAAGTACTTTTGATGAAAAATAGTTAAGAGTATGAAAACAGGTAATGAGTCAGCTAAAGTTACAAAATGGAAAAATAATTAAATTAAAGAAAGAGCATCTTTCCCATGATAAACTTGTTAATAGTTTTCGATTCGTTTCTTTCTGCAAAATCTTGCTACTGAACTGAATATCAACTTTTGTTTGGCAGATGAAATTGATCTGCTGAATGTTAGTTTTGATGGTGAGTCAGCACCTGATAGAATCTCTGCCAGGGCAGGTGTTTCGGAGTTAAGGGAAATTTCAACATTAAGAAGGTAAGTTGCCAACATTATTTCAAGCAAAGTTTATCAGCATTCAGCATTCATGACACATTTTCTGGGAACATTTTTCCTTCTAGATCAAATACACTCGGCTGTTAACTGCAAGGCTTCAGTAACTGTAGGTAGTACCGAACTAATATCAAATAGTTTGGAGGCTTGTTTAATTGGCTTAGTGTATGCAATATATATGCTTAGAACTTTATCATAGTTACAGATGAAAGCATGTAAGAGAGTGTGTAACGCCCCGAGCCCGAAGACCGGGTCGGAACGCTATCAGATTTGACGGACTAGCCCCACAAACCACCACAAGTCTTTCCAGCACGTGTTGTCCTCACTTACATGCTCACTGAGAAACTTCCCAGTGGGTCACCCATCCTAGAATTTCCCCAGGTCAAGCACGCTTAACCTTGGAGTTCTTATAGGATGAGCTTCCGAAAAGAAGATGCATCTTGGTGATATGAGTAGCACTAATCAAATCATATCAAACATATCAGGCACACACATTTTTGGGGATGCTACAATCTCCCCCACTTAGGATCCTTGCCGTCCCCGGCAAGGCCTACTTGGAAACCCCGGGCAGTGTGGATCCAAGAGGGGCTCGTACGGATTCAAGAGGTGACTCCCACCGACTCCGCGGTGTGCACTTTGTTCCGCACAGCACTTTGCTCCACACTTCCGGCCGGGTCCCGCTCTGATACCATTTGTAACGCCCCGAGCCCGAAGACCGGGTCGGAACGCTATCAGATTTGACGGACTATCCCCACAAACCACCACAAGTCTTTCCAGCACGTGTTGTCCTCACTTACATGCTCACTGAGAAACTTCCCAGTGGGTCACCCATCCTAGAATTTCCCCAGGTCAAGCACGCTTAACCTTGGAGTTCTTATAGGATGAGCTTCCGAAAAGAAGATGCATCTTGGTGATATGAGTAGCACTAATCAAATCATATCAAACATATCAGGCACACACATTTTTGGGGATGCTACAGAGTGTACTGTGTACATGTAAAATGTCAAGCTCATTAAAAAAATTGTTTGCTTGTGAATCTGCTATTAATCTGAACACAGTTCTAGCTTAAAGCTCTCTTCTCTAGTTATATTATTGAATGCACAAGCTGAAATTAAAAGAGAATTGTTGATAATTTGTTGTTAACAAATATTTTCTTTCTTTTCTTTTTTTTTTTTTTTTTTTAATTTTTCGAGCATCCTGTTTGGTTTTACTGCTGTATGCATATAATGCTTCTGTGGTAATTCTTACATTCAATACTACATTGCGGCGATGCAGGTGGAAACTTGTAGAGATTGATGCTGATTTGTCGAAGTTAACCTCAGAGACGAAGCATGTCATGTCACTCATAAATCCTGCTAAAACTTACATGGTAGATAATCTAATTAATTGAGCAAGTGTAATTCATTGCTTTTGTTGTATGGCTTTTTTTAAGCATCCTAGTGGCGAGGGATGTGTTGGAGGAAGGACGGAGATGGCATCTCTCTGTAATAATATTGCATGCACATCACTATATTAAGTTCCTATTAAAGAATATAAATGAAACCTGATGCAATCTGAGTTCTTGCAGGCATCTATTCCTAATTTTATTTTTTGCGATCTGCCCTTTTGACATAACTGGGAAGCTTACAAGCCTTGAGCTTCAGCATTTCCTGACCAGCAGTTATTATTGGAACTCTTCACATATTCACTTATTTTAGTGATGATTGGCTACTATTGACAGAAGCTTCTTGTTTTTACTGATATTTAGGACCTAAATATTGGTACAGCGTTATGGTTGGCTGCAAGTGGTGATGGTTGGATAAACAAAGAGATTAGTGAGAACAGCGGTGCAGATTACAAGCGTGTTAAATATAAGTCTGAGTCCAAGATCCTCCTGGTCGGTGCTGGTGCAGATGAACAATGTGCTGGATATGGTCGTCATAGGACAAAATATAGAGAAGGAAGGTTTGATTCTAACACGTACTGGAAAAGAATTTTAAATGATAAACTTCCTTATTTATGCTATAGTCCAGATGTCTTTGTGTGATCCATTTACTGACATCTATATGCTCGTCATTTTCTCCCTTTTGAAAATTTGATACATGTTATAAGGACAATATTCTCTTGTATTCGCATGTGTACTCATTTTTCTTTTACTTCTTACTACTACATCCGTCCCAGGTCAATGTGCACCATTACTGTTGGGCACGGGAATTAAAGAGTGAGTATATGTACGAAAAAGTATTGTGAGCGGGAAAGGTGTTGAGTTTGATAAGTGGGTGAGATTTACAAGTGGGGCCCACAATTTAAATGTTTTGAGTATGACAAGTGGGGTATGGCTAATAAAAATAATAATAAAAGGTTTCCTTTTATGGAACATGCACATATCAACGACACCCACTTAATGGGTAAGTGTGCACATTGAGCCGGGACAAAGTTAGTATATGTTTCCTCCTATATTAGAACTGTTGAAGTAGCCTAGTAAGACTAAATCATCTTTTTTGATGCTCAATGGGGTTGGTTCGGCACTATTTTCATCAGTTGGACTCGCCTATATGAGGAAATGAAAATAGACATGCAGAGAATATGGAAGAGAAACTTGGGGAGAGATGATAGATGCATTGCTGATAGTGGCAAAGAGGTAAATATATATTAGCATCGCCAGTTATTTCTTCTTGGCATATATTTATATGGTTTCATGCTTTTCCTTCTTTAGGCCAGATTTCCATTTCTGGACGAGGATGTAATAAGGACTCTGCTTGATTTTCCACTGTGGGAGATAGCGGATCTTGATCAACCAGCTGGATTAGGTGATAAGAAGATCCTGAGAGAGGTTTGTGTGTCATGTTTAGTTTTCATGGTGCTCTACGTCACTTCCAAGTTTTGCACTGTCACTGTATCACTTATTGATAAAGTGACGTATTTAGTGACTTCACCAAAAAATGGACAGTCATTTAGGGACAAAATTATTTGGAAAATTGACACTAATATAGGGATGGAGGGAGCATCAAGTTCTTCTCTTGTTCAAATAATAATACTCTGTAACGATCAAACATCGTTGAAATTGCACTAAAATTCTATCCTCTTTTAGAAATGAAACTATTTTTTTGGACAAACCAAAATACGGAGTAGAAAAGTTGGGCTTTTTTTTTTGTTTTTTTAAATTTTTGAATGGAGGGAAGTTTGTCAGTATTTGTTGATATGTTCCTTGCACTAAGTTAAGCAAGGCTGATTCAGCATTTAAAAAAAAATATATATGGAAAATACTATAGGGTAAGACATGTTTTCGAACCAAAGAGATCTATTGTGGCAGGAATTGGTGCTAAATTAATCCAAGTCTTTAGAAAATAGCTATATATGCAGTTCTTTATACGTACATAGGTCTGTGCTTGCATTTAGTTTTTCATTTTCCACGTTCATTTTTCCAGACAGGCATTTGTTTGTCTTCCGGTAATTTAATTTAGTAAACCCTAATAAAGTTTAAATAGCTAGGATTTGATGCAATGCAGTATCAAAATTTTGCTACTATGAATACAATTATTTGTTGTCTCATAAGGTCAAACCGGAATTTGCCCCAACTTGTTTGGTTATGTTTATTGAAGGTTGCACAATTGCTCGGTTTACATGAAGCAGCTGTTCTACCGAAAAGAGCAATCCAGGTATGAGTTTTTCCTTTTCCAGCTTATCTTACTAGGATTCAACATCTTTCTGAAAGTGGTTTACTTTTCTGTGGTTTATGGCATCTTTGTTTTCATTAAGGGTAATCTTAGAAAACAAAACATATGACTACAAACTTTGAATAGTCAAATGAGAACATCATTTTGGGACGGAGGGAGTAATAATTGTTTTTGCTTTTAAAAATCCATTTGAAGCATTATCCAGAGTATGTTTCGCATGTTGGGGATTGAGTTCAACTTCCTGACTCGAGTCGAATAATTTTTTGTACCATCTCCGAGTTATTAACTGAAATGAGTGCACATAAGCAGATTAGTAACTGTAACTGAATTTTAACAGAAAAAAATCCCATATTTTTGTCCCACTGCTATCAGATAATCAACTGTGATATACTCCGTAATTCCTTTTTTGGCTTATTTTTTTTGTCCTTGATATATGTAGTTTGGTTCAAGAATTGCGAGGGAATCAAACAGAAAGAACTTTGGAAGTAATCGTGCCGCAAACCAAGCATCAGCAGGAAGCGTCAAAATTTCCATGACCTCAAATTCTTCTTAGACCCAAAATGCTATCTCCACACCTTTTCTTGGTCAACTCTGCAAGTGAAAGTTGGCAAAGATGGTGGGTCCAAAGACTAGCGAGAGGCGCCTCTCGCTAATCTTTCAAGGCAATGAACATCATATGTTCATGGGCCCATTTTTCAAATGAACTTGGATTCAGAAAACTGAAAAGCATTAAAATTGTAAAATTGGGTTCGAATCTGAAATGTATTCTTTTACAAACCAAACAATGATGTACTCAGTTCCAAACTTCAGAGAGAGAAAGACAAGTTAATATTTTTATTTTAAATATTTGAACATTGATTTTGAGACAAGATAGAGTACCGATATTAACAACGAGTTGTGCTTTTTTTTTTTTTTTTTTTTTTTTTTTTTTTTGAGGCTCGCCCATCTCAAGGCAAGCGTTGTTTAAGTCAATTTACAAATCAGTCCCTCAATTCTCTGAAAATTCCCTTAAAATCCCCCTCCCCTCCCCCCCAGAGGCGCCTACTATTAACTAGGGAGGGATAATCATCCCTCTAACCACTGGGGGGAATCGAACCCAGGACCTCCGTGTTGGTGTCAAGCTTCTCGCCATCGTGTCAAGTCCTGATGGTTAACAACGAGTTGTGCTATTTGAACATTCATTTGAATATAGAATACCTCAATACCAATGTACACCAGTTGTGTAATGCCTAGACATGCTAAAAAAAAAAATACAAGGGAAACGAGAGAATCGGCGGGTTTAATCGGGAATTGAGATCTGCTAGAACAGGAACTGCGAAAGAATCGGGAACTGTGAGAACCGTAACCGGGGTTCTGCGGTTCAAATACAGGTCTACCACTTTCAGAACAAACCGTGTAACGACTATTTTTTTATTTATTAGTGAATAGACTAACTGAATTTGTTAAAAAAACTATCCAAATTTGTTCAAAAACTAAGATTTTCTTATAAAATCTAATTTTCTAAATGATTTTTGTTATAAATTTAATAATCTTTGCAATTCTATTAATTATTTAACTATTTTAGTTTCATTGAATATATATATATATATATATATATATATATATATATATATATATATATATATATATATATATATATATATATATATATATACTCCCTCCGTCTCACGTGAATACAAACTTATTTCCTTTTTGATCCGTCCCACGTGAATACAAACTGTCCAAAATAGAAATAAATTTATTATTTTATATTCACCCTACCCCACCCACTCATTCTCTCTCTTCATTTCCTACCACACAATTTATTCAACCAACTCCACTCATTCTCTCTCTTCATTTCCTACCACATATTTTCATTATCTTAATAATACTTCTTAATTATTGTGCCCAAGAAATTGGTTTGTAATCACATGGGACGGAGGGAGTATATATATATATATATATATATATATATATATATATATATATATATATATATATATATATATATATATATATAATTAGTTAATTAATTAATTAATTAAAAGTAATGATTTGCAACCGTCGTAACCGTGAAAGTGGAACCGAAAACCGTACTCAGATGAGCACGTATACTAATGCCGCTCATTAGGTCTACTAATGTTACTAAATAATCCAATTTAGCTATTCAATTATGCTACATTTGATATACTTCAAGTAATTAGTTTAGCTAATGACTTTAGTTGGAGACAATTTATTTATTTATTTTTTGTAATTTTTGACTAATCCCAAAAGAAATAAGAAAAATAATAAAAAAGGACCTTAGAGAAATAGTCCTGCAAATCTTAATTGTAAATGTAATAGTAAAACTATTTGGGCTCAAAATGAAAATACGAACTGAAAGCCATTTATGCTAAAGTCCTCGACGAATTTGGAATGGTTCGAACCCCCCTCTTATTTGAAATATTGTAATTTGGAAAATAAAAAATAACGACGTTACAAATTTCACCCCTTTTGGTCGACGGCTACTTCTTTGACTTTCCCCTCTCTATTTCACTTTCGCGCACACAACTACACAAGCACTTCCATATCACCGCCGCCGCCGCCGCCGCGGATACGGAGAGTGATGGAAAGCGGCACCAAAAGCAACAGCAGCAACGGCAGCAGTAATGTCAAGTGGAAGGCAGAAGAAGCCATAGCAGGCAATGCCGAAGCTCTTCAAGCTCTTCGAGAACTCATTACTTACCCTCTCCTCTACTCCACGCAAGCCCGAAAACTAGGTCTTCAGGTTCAATTTCAATTTCAATCTCTATCCTAATTCTATTTCTACTTTCCCTTTTTGTTTCTTAATAAATTCAATGGTTAATTTCCTCTGCAGTGGCCTCGTGGATTGCTGCTTCATGGCCCTCCCGGCACCGGAAAGGTACCTTTCCTTTTCAATTCTACAGTAGTATGTTATGAATTTAAGAATATGTCTATTGTCAATTTTTTTTTTTTAAATTTTAATTTCATTAATAATTGAATTTTTTAGTTTAATGTTTGTGAATTTTCTATGCTAGACCAGCTTGGTTCGAGCTGTTGTTCGTGAATCTGATGCTCACTTGATCGTTATTAGGTACTACTGCTTTTTCACCTATGAATTCATATAGTTGGTGCTTACTAGTTCTTATAGTTTCAATGCCTATGAAATGCATTCCTTTCATCACACTCGATGGATTATTTTTCCGGTATGATAATAGATGCTATGCCAACCCGGCGAAGGATATATCTATCCTGATTTTCTGAAAAAAAAAAATAAAAAAAATTAAAACTGAAAAACATGAATGTCTAATTTCCTACACATAATTACAGTTTGATTACACCTCTTCGCTTTCGGGTGTAACTATTTGTCAAATTGAAATATATACTCCCTCTGTCCCACTACAAACTACACACTTTCCTCATTGAGCGTCCCATTACAAACTACACACTTCCTAAAATGGAAATGTTTTATTACTATTATATTAATGGGACCCACATATTATACTCACAACAACAATTCAATTATTACCCCTACCCCACTTTCTCTCCTACCTCACTTTTCATACTCACAACACCTAATCCACTAACACTTTCCTTAATTTCCGTGCAAATAGTAAGTGTGCAACTTGTAATGGGACGGAGGGAGTACGTGATTCTCTCTCAAAGTATTTGGGTTTCGGTGCATTTGTATGCCCACGAGAGTATTAACTGAATGGTTAAGGCACTGTGATTTCACGTGGTCTGAATTTTGTGTTGTTGGCATATCTTGCAGCCCCCACTCTGTTCATAGGGCACATGCTGGCGAAAGTGAAAAGATTTTGCGTGACGCTTTTGCTGAAGCATCAACTCACTTGAAATCGGGCAAGCCGTCAGTCATCTTTATTGATGAAATTGATGCACTTTGTCCTCGTCGTGATTCAAGGTAATCAGTGAAACTTTTAGAATGTTCGTAGTCCTTGGTGAATCTTTTTTATGTTTATATCTCTTCTTCGTTTTGTTTGCTAACTCATGCTTTTCTGAGACACTCAGAATGAGAGCATTAAATTCTTCTTAAAACAGGCTGACATGTTTTGAGGAGATAAATGTTATACATCTCATAGGTCTTATTACCTATTTGTGCATCCTGTTGGCTGCACGAATGCTGGATCAAGTTGTACAGGGTTTTGTTAGACCTGCTTGGACCCTGGATGGAAGTACTATTGTGAAAACGTTTGCTAAATCATTTAGTACTAAAAGGTTGAAAATTCATACCTTACTGGTAACTGGTTTTGTAGCATCAAAACTGACAGTATGATATATGTGAAGCAGGCGATGTGGTTTCAAGCTGAGTAAAAGAAAAGAAAATGAAATTGCAAATTCTGATTTCGGCTCTGGTTCTCAGGGGGTCCTTTTTGTGATATACTCCCTCCTTCCCAATTGAAACAACATATTTTACCTAAAAGGGTGTACCAATTGAAACTACACACTTCCTAAAATAGAGAAGTTATAATACTTCTTTATTTAATGTGACCACTTTCACACTCACAACAACTTTTCACTTACTATTCCCTACCCCACTTTCTCTCCTCTACCCTACTTTTCATACCCACAACATCCACTCCACTAACACTTTTCTTGATTCCCGTGCCCAACCAAAAGTGTGTAGTTTGAATCGGGACGGGGGAGTAGTTAAAAAAGATGGACAAGGAGAAGAGAAATATGAGGAATTTAAAAGTATGACTGTTCTGAGATGTGGAAAAGAAGTGTGCATCATTAGCTTCTTGGTAGAGTGGTCTATAAGTGATTGTCCTTTCCGGTATGAAAAGACCTCGTAATCAACTAGGGGCATGTTCAATTTATCTGTCAATTTGTGTAGCTTTATATTGAACAATGATAAAATCCACTAGTAAACTAGTAATAATGAATTATCTATCTGGCATGACCATGGACTCAGAAACTATGTCATAACATTGTACTGGTCTGTAGATACACTAACATATGCTTTGATTGCAGACGAGAGCAAGAGATACGAGTAGCATCTCAACTATTTATGCTGATGGACTCGAATAAACCATCAACATCTGGGCAGCAAGTTGTTGTGGTGGCGTCAACCAACAGGTAGTACTCAACTTTAAAAGCCTCATTTACTTGTATCTTTTGGATCGTGAATTGGAGTCCAATTTAGACATTGATACTGAGTTGTTGGCATTTAATTGGGAAGCTTTCTTAAATAGTTTTGTAAGTCCCCAAAGTTATTTGCTAGAGGCAAGAAATGCAGAAGAGTTTGCATCAAATGCATAGTCCAATGAAGCTGGTAACAGGCTAGACCTGGCACTTCCAGTTGTTTGTTTAAAATATTTTGTGCATATGTAGTAGGGGGGGGGGGATGAAACATTGGTTGTCATTCAGGAATACAAAAACTTCAGCCCTTCGGTGAAAATTGCTAATTTTTTTTTTTACTTTTTGGCACACGAGAAAAACCTTTTCAACTCGTAGGACTATTTAATTATCGTCAAACAACCCTCTAATATCAAAAATTTCAGGTATTCTCCTGGACAAATCGGTGATTAATTTATTCCCTTTAAATTGTGCTTGAAGACTTTCCTACCTCGTAAGATTTGACCTCACACATTTCCCAGTTCTGGTAGCCTTTCATTTTCAACTGTCATAAACCATTGCAATGTGATTGGGATTTTGCTATATTAACCAGGCAGTAAATGGTGAATACATGACACCTTCGATGAACATTGTTCCAGTCATGTCATAATCATATTCTTGTAGTAACTTACTGTGCTACTACAACGAGGTTTAGTCGCTGCAGCGGGGCCATTCTTGTCCTTTTTTTTTATGAAATTGTGATTGCTTGATTAATGATGTTTACAACCAATTCATGTCCAAGGAGAATATGTTATTGACCTCAACAATATCGTATTGTTTCCTCTGATATTGATACCTGGTTATTTTCCAAGAGTTGATGCGATAGACCCTGCACTAAGAAGGTCTGGCCGTTTTGATGCCGAGGTCGAAGTCACAACTCCTAGCGAAGAAGAACGCTTCCAAATTCTCAAGGTGAGATATAAATTCTGCTAGCTACTGTACGAGCTGGTAAACCATCATCACCCATCAGCTCCTCAAGTAATAGCCATTCATTTTTTCAGAACATATTACTCCTTCAGTCCCAAAATGAATATCCATATATTTTTTTTAATTTGCTCTTCATCAAGAGTAAAGTTGGACATTTTTAGGACATTCGTTTTGGGATGGAGGGAGTACTGTTATTCGTCAGCAGAGCATGACTATTAATATTATGCTGTCCTTGTTTATCACTCTATTTTAGCTCTATGCGAGGAGCCTTCCATTGGATCCCAATGTTGACTTGAAAGTCATAGCTGCATCATGCAATGGCTATGTGGGGGCTGATTTGGAAGCTTTATGTCGCGAATCTACAATGTCTGCTGTAAAAAGATCTTCAGATGCTAATCAAGATGCTGGTGTCTGTAGCTTAACAATGGATGACTGGAAAGATGCTAGGTCTGTTGTTGGTCCAAGCATAACCAGAGGTGTTACCGTAGAAATACCCAAGGTTTCTTGGGAAGATATTGGAGGATTAAATGATTTGAAGGTATGCAAGGGCTAGCAAGTGTACTTACTTTCTATTCCCTCCGTCCCAAAGTAAATTTTTGCATTTGACTTGTCAACGTTTTAAGGAGGGTGCTTTACTAGTTCGCACATTGATTGTACATGGATAAAATCGTACCAAGTCTCTTTCCTTTTGGAAACGTGACATTTATTCTGAGATGGACAAAAAAGGAAAGTGTGACATTTATTACGGGACTGAGGGAGTATTATATACGAATGCTGAATACTGCTGATGTCTTGATAAATGGTGCAGAAAAGGCTCAAGCAAGCTGTGGAGTGGCCTTTGAAACATTCTGATGCATTTGCGAGACTTGGAGTTTCGCCTGTGCGTGGTATTCTTCTTCATGGGCCTCCAGGATGTTCGAAAACCACTCTCGCCAAAGCTGCAGCTCATGCTGCCCAAGCCTCTTTCTTCTCCTTAAGGTTTGATCATTGTCTACTATCTTTAATAGAATTTGTTGTCTGTGTTGTGTCTTTATCAGACCTCTGCATGTTCTTCTCTACACTTCGCTTCACAGACAAAAAAGGCTTGGGATTAAGATTGTCTTAGATGTTTACTTGCTTAAATTCCATGTATTTATCAGAATTGCATTCATTGGAGACGAAGGTAGTATTACATTTACAAAGTTGATTGTCACTATGGTCTCTTGACTTGCATAATTCCTGGTCATTCTGCTATTTCAGGCAAAGCATATCTTACAATCAGGGTAAACCATTAATTGGAATTCAGCATGGCTTTGTCGCTTTATTGATGTAATTTTGCAGATCGTGCTAGCCACTGTATGTGCTTAGACCTTAAAATAAAGGGAAAACTTCATTTTTGTCCATCGTACTTTGGCATGTGTTTCACTTTTACCATCAAACTTTATTTTTTCATTTTTACCATCGTACTTCAAACAGTAGTGTCATTTTATAACAAATTTGGGTTAAAAGGACAATATTTTTTGTAGTACGATGGCAAAAATGAAATAAATTTGGTTCTAAATAACAGATTTGGGTATAAAATGACACCATTATTTGTAGTACAATGTTAAAAATGAAAAAACAAAGTTCGATGGTAAAAGTGAAACACGCCTCAAAGTACGATGGACAAAAATGAAGTTTTCCCTAAAATAAAATAAGAGTTCCATTGCCATATTTTCCTCTTGTGATTTCCTTTCTCTGTTGACCTTCACAATGCATGATATTTTAAAATATTTCAACCCCTTTTGGGTTGCTCATGGCACTTGACTCATATTTATGTGAACTGTCACATATTTACACTTGACATTGATAAATATCAATTCAGTGGTGCAGAGTTATATTCAATGTATGTTGGAGAGGGTGAAGCCCTGTTGCGGAATACATTTCGGAGAGCTCGCCTTGTAGCCCCAAGCATAATATTCTTTGACGAGGCTGATGTTGTTGCTGGGAAGCGGTAAGCATTCCCTACGCACTTTGTCTGACCAGGTGCATTTTCAGTCAAAACTGAATATGACACATCTTCCTGGTGATGGCCATGGTGTGGATTTTTTTTTTATTATTATTTTTAATTTCTCCTCAACACATGCATATGTGAAATGGAGTGGGATGCCAACACATGTATCCTACACCCTTTTTTGAGGTTTGATTTCTAAGTTTCCTGATACTGATCTGCAATATACTTACTAAAAACAGAGGAGGAAGTTCAAGTGGAAGCAGTACAGTTGGAGAGAGGCTTCTATCAACTTTGCTCACTGAAATGGATGGTTTAGAAGAGGCTAAAGTATGATTTAAATTCTATTACACAATCGGTTTGATTAACTAAATCAATCACCTGCGTAAATATCACAAGTGAACCATACTTTCTGATGTTTATTATTTACTTTTTGTAGGGAATTCTTGTTTTGGCTGCCACAAATCGCCCACATGCAATTGATGCCGCTCTCATGCGTCCTGGACGATTTGATCTAGTAAGACTGTGACTTGTCATAATAATTTATAAAGAAGAAACTTAAGTCTTCTTTTCTATTTCCGTTGACACTTTTCATAGATTTGTTTGCAGAAGTTGAAAGTGAAACTTGACTCAAAATTATACTCCCTCCATCTCAAAATGATAGTCCCATTTTTCATTTTCGTTTGTCCCAAAAGATAGTCCGATTTCCAAATTTCTTAGATTAAAATCATTGAACTTCCGTAAGTGTCCAAGGAAGAAGAGGGAGAGAAAGAGAGTAGTGCCCATGAGAACAATTGCTAGGGAGTAATAGAGTAATAACTAAACTTCAAAGGATAGTGATGTAAATGAAAATAAGTTGTTAAAATGTTTTAATAGTCAAATGAGAGTATCATTATGGGGCGGAGGGAGTAGTGATTATGACATTGGGCCTTCTAAACAAGAATAATTCCAGAAAATTATCATTTATCTTTTTCTTTCATCCTAATAATTTTTCCTGTCTTCCTGAACTTGCAGGTATTGTATGTACCCCCACCAGATTTGGAAGCTCGACATGAAATACTCGGTGTTCATACTCGAAACATGAAAGTGGGCCATGATGTTGATCTCAGACAAATAGCTGAAGAAACTGATCTCTTCACAGGGGCAGAGTTAGAAGGCCTATGCAGAGAAGCAGGAATTGTTGCCTTGAGAGAAGACATAGCTGCCACTGTAGTGTGTAATCGCCACTTCCAGACTGTCAAAAATTCCTTAAAGCCAGCTCTGTCAAGAGAAGAATTAGACTCATATTTGTCATTTATGAAAAAATCTTCTCAAAGGTCCATTGATCAGTTCGAATCAGATGTAAATCAAAAAACAGACGGGGGAGGAATTCGATGGGGTTGTGGATCCCAGCTACCATTGGAGTTATGAGTGTTATAATACTAGGTGGCATGAAATATATTATTTTGCACAATCAGAAAATCCCAACTGTGCCTGCAAGTACGTGAATCAGCTGGTATGACTGGTGAGTTCTCTCAATCTTTTTCTTTTTCTTTTCTTTCGGCTTTTCCTCGATTTTTCTTCTTTCTGGGGCAGTAAAGATGAAGATAATACAGTTGCAAGAATTATTCCTACCGTTTCTTGCGTTAAGAAAAGCCATTTCAACTTTCTAGTGGTTGAGGAAGTGGT
The DNA here is from genome assembly GCA_022495995.1 of Adenophora triphylla var. japonica. Classification (NCBI taxonomy): domain Eukaryota; kingdom Viridiplantae; phylum Streptophyta; class Magnoliopsida; order Asterales; family Campanulaceae; genus Adenophora; species Adenophora triphylla. Next base: position 51,306 of record JAFEMH010002719.1, read on the forward strand.
TAGTTACTCTTTAAGCAGAAGCTTGTAATGAAAGCAAAATCCTAACCAAATTTGACGACTCTGTCTCTGCCCCGTTGTGACATTCTGCAGGTATTCAATGACTATAAACATTGTGAGGAACGGGTTTCTGTAGTGTCGAGGACTCGTATTTTTTGGTGCGTGCTTTGTTAATTTGGAAAGAGATCGTCGAGCAGCTACCTCTTCTGGACTGGCGTGGGGTATTTGGCATGTTCAGGATTTGAGATTGTCAGAGGGCTAGGGTTGTCCTTGAGAAAGTTGACATAGTGATAGGGCGTCCTTGTCCTTTTGATTTTTGTTACCAATTTCATAATTTGTACATTTATTATTATTATGGGGCTGAGGGATTATTACTAGATTAATATATACTCTGTCTCAAAATGTTTGTCCTATTTGACTTTTTTATTGAACTTTGACCACAAATTTACGAGAGATTAATCATGTTTAAGAAATTCTAAAAGTTATTGTTGATAATATTATTAATGGTGAATCAATAGGAATATTCTAATTTCATGAACATAATTAAATTATCATATATTTGTGGTCAAAGTACAACAAAAAAGTCATTTTGGGACAGAGGGTGTACTATCTAAAGTATAAATGGGAACGGGGTGCTACAGTACAATGAACAGTACCAAGTGCCGAATTTCCCATTTTGCCCTCATTAAGTTGTCCCTTTCCCATTTTGCCCTTTAATTTTTTTTTTTAAATTAAAAAAAAAAACGTGTCCTCGAACACGGGCTTTTACTAGTATATAGGAGTATATATATATATAGAGAAAAGTATCTTCATGAAATTTACTCTTTTCGTCCCGATTTAATATTTTTAATTTGACTTGGCACAGAGATGTAAATATTGTGAGTATGAAAGTAAAGTAGGATAGAAAAAGTGGGCAAATAGTTTTTATTGTGAGGATGATTATTGTGAGGATGATAAGTGAGTTTCATTATCTATTTTAATTAATAAAACAACTAAGAACTTTAAGACTAAGACTGAAAAAAAAAAAGGGGCAAAAACCATATACTAGTCACTGACTTTAGTCTTTTTCAAAATGTTAGCATTAAACTATTTTTATTTCAAAATGTTATCACTGAATTTTTACATTTCTCAAACTGTGCTCACTCCGTCAAAAAATTCGCTAAAAATCTAATGCAATTTAGCCACATGATCCCCCATGACTATTTTTGTTAAATACGACTATTTTTGTTAAATACGATCTAGAGTAAATGATTTTTTTTTTGGAATTAATTTGAAATATTTTTTATAAACTACTCCCTCCGTCCCATATTAGTGTGAATCAAAATTTTTGACACACAAATTAAGAAAAAATAAGAAAAATAAATAGTGGAAGGAGGTATTTGTGAATATGAAAAATTAAATAGGAGAGATAATGAGTGAGAAGAATAGTAAGTTGATTGGTGTTGTGAGTGTAAAAGTAAAGTAGTAGAGAGAATGAGTTGATGGAATAGTAAATATTCTTTGCCATTTCGGGACAAATTCACACTAATCCTGAACGGACCAAAAGGAAAATAAGTCCACACTAATGTGGGACGGAGGGAGTATATGCTAATGACATTTTACATTAATTAATTTGTAGTGTTCATTCTACATGTCAACAACGTTAACATATTAGTTAAAAAAACTTAACGAACATTAGTCACGTTAAGTCACATGTCTAAATTTCTTCAGGTTGTTAGCGAATTTGTTAACATAGTGAACACTTTTCGAAAATTGTGAAAGTTCAGTAACAACATTTTGAAAAATATTAGGAGTAGGTCTCCGGAGAAACGCGTTTCTCCATAAGTTACGGAGAAACGTGTTTTTTCATAAATTACAAAATTATATCCAGAAATGTGGTTTTTCATAAATTACAAAATGATATCCAGAAACGTACAAAATGATATCCAGATGATATCCAGAAATTACAAAATGATATCTAGAAATTACAAAATGATATCCAGAAACTTACAAAATGATATCCAGAAACTTACAAAATGATATCCAGAAATTACAAAATGATATCCAGAAACTTACAAAATGATATCCAGAAACTTACAAAATGATATCCAGAAACTTACAAAATGATATCCAGAAACTTACAAAAGGTTCTGAATATCAACTTAAAAAGATTCTGGATATCACTTTCAAAGAGTTCTGAATATCCAGAATATTTAATATTGATATCCAGAAGCCTTTCAAAAGGTTCTGGATATCTAATACAAAATTTCTGGATATCCTTTCAAAAGGTTCTGGATATCCAGAAACTTTCAAAATGAATAACCAGAAATTTAGAATTGACCAAGTAGCCTTGCAATTTCCAGTAATTGTGCGTGGACTGTATGAGAAACAGGGAGAACTGGGAGATGATTTGAAGCAAAGGAGAAAGGCTTCAGAACTGTGGGAAAGCTGAGGATTGGATTCGATTTTGGTGTGGCGTGGGAAACAACGGTGTAATTGGCGTTGTTAGGGACGGTGGTGGTTAACGGCTTAGGGGCTGAAACAGAGGAAGGAATTGTTGTCGGACTTGGGGAGAATTGATAGGGGATTAAGTTTCCACCGGTGAGGAGGAGGTTGCTCCGGCGAATAGGTTTAGAGAGAGAGGACGATCGTTGCTTGGCCGGAGTAGGAGGACATCGGTTTAGGTTGCGGTTTTGGGTACAGAGAGAAGACGGACTGGTGTTTGGGTCGCCGGCGATTGGTTTTTTGGGGAGAACAGGTGAAGAAGAAGGCGATTTAGGTGGTGGGCTTGGCCGGAGAGGTATTGGTGAGGAAGAAGACGATTTGCGTCTAGAGAGAGGGTGAGTTTTAGAGAGAGTAAGTCTGTGAGCCATGTCTGTGTTTTTGTGTGTGAGAAAAACCCGTTTCTCCATAAATGATGGAGAAACACGTTTCTCCCTAGATTTTGTGAATATTAGTTTAATGAGAACATTTTAAAAAATGCTAAAATTTAGTGACTAAAATATAATTTTTGCCAAAAAAATGTAACAACATTTTGAAAATTGAAAAATATTAGTTTAGTGAGAACATTTTAGAAAATGAAATTTACTCTTTTCGTCCCGATTTAATATTTTTAGTTTGACTTGACACAGAGATGTAAATATTTGGAGCAGTGTTCTAAAAATCGGCCTAGGCGGCCGCCAGCGGCGCCAGGCGCTGGCGTGCGGCCGGCGCCGCGACTTTAGGCTAGGCGGGGCAATTAGGCGCTAGGCGGGGCTAGGCGGGGCTAGGCGGTCTAGGCGGCTGGGCGGGATGGGCGGGATTAGGCGGGACTAGGCGGGGCTAGGCGGGGCCTAGGCGGGATTCGGCGGTCTAGGCGGTCGAAGAGTTTGCGTTCGAGTTTTTAGATGCGTTCGACCGTAACGGGTGTAACTTTTGATTCCGGAGGAGTTACGGGACGTACAGCATATCAAAACGACCGTCTTTTCGAGAGGAACAAAAGTAATTGGGCTATGCCCCCTGAGCGGCCCATAAATAGGCCAAAAAACGCTTCTAAGGGCCTCAAACGGCCTTCTGAAGTTTTTATTCGTTTTTTCATTGTTTTGGACCTTTTCGTAATTTGCAGTTTTAGGGTTTCTTTTCAGTAGGGTTTTTTCCAGACTTTATATACTTTATGTTAGGGTTTTGAGAAATGAAGCCGTCTTCTAATGTTATGGTTCAATGACCGAAATGCCCTGACCCATAGTTGAGTTGTTCAAGATTTATACATTTATCCTCTTGAATTTGTCACTATGGACAGAAACTATGGAATATATATAAAAATGTGTGTAAATTCGCGGCCCCGCCTAGGCCCCGCCTCGGCCCCGCCTCGGCGCTCAAGGCGCTAGGCCCGGCCTCGCCGCCTAGGCGCCGCCTAGCGATTTTTAGAACCTTGATTTGGAGTATGAAAAGTAAACTATGAGAGAAAAACTAGGTAAAGAATTTCTATTGTGAGGATGATAAGTGAGTTCCATTATCTATTTAATTAATAAAACAACTAAATTTTTTAAATTGAGACAGAATAAAAAAAGGTAAGAACTTTAAATCGAGACTGACGTATGGAGAAACTTATTTTATTGATAAACTAGTAAAAGTCCGTGTCCGAAGACACGTTTTTTTTTATTATCATTATTTTAAATTTTTTTTAAGGGCAAAATGGAAAAGGGACAACTTAGTGAGGACAAAATGGGAAATTTGACACTTGGAACTGTTCATTGTACTGTAGCAAGGACAAGTTCCCATTTATACTATACTCCCTCCGTCCCACAATAATCCGTAAAAAGACCTCTTTTGGGCGTCCCACAATAATCTGCACTTTCTCAAAATGGAAATGGGACCCACTTCTCTTTACTCACAACACTTTTCAAATTTACTATTCTCTTCACTCATTCTCTCTTCTATTTTACTTTTACACTCACAACCTCTGTTCTAAAAGACCCCGCCTAAGGGCGCCTAGGCCCCGCCTAGGCGCTAGGCCCCTCTCCAACGCCTAGTTCTAAGCCCCGTTTTGGTCCTGACTAATCCCGACTAATCCCGATTAGTCCCCGACTAGTCCCCGCCTAGGCGCTAGGCCCGGCTCTGCCGCCTAGTATCCGCCTAGCGCTTTTTAGAACCTTGCTCACAACACATTATCTTTGTCACCTTTTATCTTAATTCTCGCATCGACACAAAAAGTGAGTAGAATCGTGGGACCTACGGGGTAGATGATTTGAGGGAGAAAGATATTTAAGTTTGTTTGGGAGTGAACTAAAGTGGTTTCAAATTCTTGTCCTTTTTCTATAATTATTTTTCTTTTCATTTTCTCAGGTCCTTCCTGCCTCAGTCATAACGCTCAACTCCCAGCAGGCTCCTTCACTTTATAGTTGTTGCAGCATCTCTCTCTCTCTCTCTCTCCTTTCCGAAGCAGATCTGATCTTACGCAGCAAAGGTGATCTTTACTCTCTCTTAACCCTAGATCTCTTCTTCATTCTTCAATTCACATTTTTCAACTTCATCGTTTTTACTCCTAATTCCAAATCAATCATTCAATTAATTAAAGTAGCCACTCGCACTCCGATTATATACTTGTTTAATTACTGATTTCATTGTTTATTGCTGCTGGAATTTGTGCTTATGTTTCTGTTTTGAGGATGATGTGATGTTTACATTCTGATTGCTTTTATTCCTGAATTGACTGTTTATTGCTGCTGATTTTTATTTTTATTGTTAGCTTTTTGTAAGTAGAAAGGGGGTTTCATGCTAGTTTTTTACTGCCGGAATTTGTTGTTGTTGATGGTTAGTTTATTCAAATTTACCGTTTGATTTGTGGAATTCAGCTGATTTTGTAGAAAGGGGGTTTCATGCTAGTTTTTGTGCTTCCAATGTAATTTCTAACCTTGTTTTGTCATCATGGTCATTCATTGCACCTCACTGTTGTACCTGCTTTGACTTGACTGCAGATTTGAGCTACTTATCTAGGAAGAACTTGGAAAAATGAACAGAGGAGGAAGTGCTGGTGGAGGACAGAGCTCATTGGGTTACTTGTTTGGAAGTGGAGAAGCTCCAAAGGCAGCCCCCAAAAGCACACAAGCCACTCCCACTGTAGAGGCAGCTGGAAATAATGCACCACTGACAAAACCCACTCCTGCTTCTCCACCAGTGCCAGTGGATGTTACAAAGCAAATTCCTGCAGGTATACACAGTAACCCTGCAAACAACTACCACAGAGCTGAGGGCCAGAACACTGGCAACTTTATTACGGTATGTCTCTTGTGATGCTAATTTCTTCCCACTCCCACTATTACATAGTTTTAATTTCTTCCCACTAACATATAATTTAGTTTTCTTCCCACTGCCTTAATATCTCAAAGTGTCTTAATGCTCCCTCTCTCCCAAAAGGATAGTCCCATTTACCATTTATGTTTGTACCAAAACGAAAGTCATATTTTACAAAATTGATAGGTTAATCATTGAACTTCCAAAATTGCCACCAAGGAAGAAGAGGGAGAGAAATTGAGTAGAGTCCAAGTGACAACAACTTACAAGGGGAGTAATGGAGTAATAATTAAACCTCACTAAGGGTAGTGATGTAAATGAAAATAGGTTGTTAAAATGTTTGAAGGTCAAACTTAATTTCATCCATTGTACTTTTGCCCGACTTTCACTTTAACCATCGTACTTTTTTATTAACATAAAAACCATTGTACTTTGGGAAACCTGTCATCTCGATACCAAGTCCGTGCCCTAATCCGCGAGTTTGGGTCCGAAATGATGGTTTTATTAAAAGTAAAGTGGTTCTTATGTTAATAAAAAGTACAATGGTTAAAGTGGAAGTACCCTCAAAAGTACAAATGGACAAAAACGAACTTAGGCCATGTTTGAATAGTCAAATGAGACTATCATTATGGCATGGAGGGAGTTTATTTATCAGTTTAATCAAGTTCAGCCAGAGAAAAGATCAACATAGGATTCTTCTTTTGGGATGGAGAGAATTATTTCAAAAAACTATAAGAAAAAATCACGATAGCTGTTTGCATCAGGACATGAACAATGGTGATTCCATTGGTAGCATCTTAAGTAGTATTCAGATCTGTTTTATTATAGGATACAATCTTAAATGTTCATCAAGTTCCTTAACAGGCTTCCGGTTTAATTCTAATTGAAATGCTTTGTACGGTGCAGGAACGACCCTCAACCAAGGTCCATGCTGCCCCAGGTGGTGGATCTTCTCTTGGTTATCTCTTTGGTGGTGATGTCAAGTAAACTTATGTCCTTTCATTATCAAAATTGCTTTTAAATTTTGTTTTCAATTTGTAATCAAGAGCTAATGCTTTTTATCTTTTGCAAACAATGAAATTAAGCTTGCTCAATCAATGTAATTTGTAATGTAATATATCAATGGCTGTGTAATTGTTCAGCCAAGAGAATTTTACATTCATAAACATCTATTATGCTGCCAGATGATCATTAACGATCTTCTACTTGTATTAACTTTCGATTTCAATGGTCTTTGTTGTTCAAAAAAAAAAAAATCCGATTTCAGTTAAATGGGCGATTTAAACTTACTGTGGGTGCATCGTGTGTTTCAATTCTTGTTCGTCGAGTAATGCAAATATTTATCGAAGGATGTAGAGCAGTGTTATGTGGACCCGTCTGAGGGCCCCTATTATTTGGTGGGCCAGGTTGAGGTGATGAAGGAGAGTATGAGAGGACTGAGGATAGATTTTGGGAGACTTGAAAGAAGGGTTGAATAGGAGTTTTATGGCAACAAGAGCTGTAGAGATAGGCAGGATATGACCTTGTTGGCATTACGACAAATGTAGCAGGCCGAGATTGAGGAAGCCCAAGCATGGAGGGCAGATCATTCGAGGATAATGCACATGATGATGGAGAGACTGCCACCACATCAGATGGATTGGCAGCAGTAGCCGACTTGGCCGCAGCAGCAGTAGTGGCCGGGAGGTAGCTCGAGCCAAGGTGGTTCTTGGGACCACCATTTTCAACCACCTTCTCAGTAGTATTGGTATAGGTATCCCTAACCCCCTGTTTTGTTTTGTATTGTGTATTGTTTGAATGCATTAAGGACAAGGGTGTGGGATAGTTTTCTATGTTTTTCCTATTCACCATGTTAGATTAGATTTTTTTTTTTGTTTTTAGATAAACATTAAAATTTCGTTCTTTTCATATTTTCATATTTGGAATGTTAGGTCATTATCTAGGATGATTTGAGGGTATGTTTTATTTGTGAATTTCTGAGTGCTTTTATAAGTATGAGAATTGGGATTGCATTGAAACATATAAATGATGATTGCTCCACCTTTCAATTTCATGCTATTTTTCTTGACCATCATCTCCAATCTAGGAGACCCGTATAGGATCAGTTTGGCATTCTCGGTAACCCTAAAACATGTTTCCATAACTGTCAATAACACATCAATTAGGATAATCGGGAAGTGATATATGATTAGCTTCTTTGAACCCGTTTTGAGCTTTTAACTTTCAGAGTCATTTAAATATTTTTCGCTAAAACCATTTTTAAGTTTGAATAGAAATGGATTACCCCTCACACTTATTCACTTTTTCCCACCTTTTTAAGAAGTGGAACTAGGTATTGAATGGGAACTTTGGGCTTCACTCGGGAAACAACTGGAATGAGCGAGAAAAGTCAACTTTGTCCTTGTCTTTATTTGTAGTCGTGAATCTAGCATGCAAATATCGCGTACATTACAAGATAGTAAAGTCATATTTGATCCCTAAATAATAGCCGGATTGACAATCGTGTTTAACATGAATATAAGTGTCCTTGTTCTTCTGAATTTCACCATCTTATAATCATTGGTATAGGGCATACCAATAGTGATCATATAAAATATCTTATTTTGGTGGTGATGATCTCCCGACCATTCATTCATTATATCATTATGTGGTGGAAAAATGTTAGTTATATGCATCAATGTAATTGTAATTTTATGTTTGCACTGATACTTGTTGATTATGTGTGAAGAGAAGGATCTAAGACTTGTATAGCTAGTAACCTTTATGTGATAGAATATCCCAAAAAGATTTTTATTTGATTTGGCAAAAATGCAATAAAATTACCCAAACTATAAACTATAGGGCAACTTTGGTTTTCATAACCAAACTAGTTTCGTTGCATTTAAGGTAATCCAACCATTTTTCGTTGCATCCAAGGTACCTCCCCTTAACGACATCCATTTTTTCATTTAAATGGGCATGTGCCGCACATGTCACATAATTTTCAAGAGTAAAATAGGAAAACCATTAAAACAAACACTTAAGAATCTGAATGTAAAATACTAAACTAAAAGGGGATATATTGAAAATAATAGTTTACAAATTAACCCCTTTCCTCGCAAGTCACAACCATCTTACCTCTGTTATCTTCTTCTTCTAGGTTCAATCGCCCGCCCGGCCGAACCAACAATCAAATTTAAACAAGTCTAATAAACAGACTAAGACTCTGTTTGTTTAGCGTAAATATATATAAGGGACTATGCCCGATAAGTTCTAAAAAAGTTTCATAATGTCCGATAAATTTCTTTCCCATGTTGTATTATGATGTTGTATTATGTTTCGAAAATACAACATCAATTAAGGCCATAATACTGCATTCCGACGGCCGCCAGTGACCGGAGTCCGAAACCCATGGACCGGCGACCAGATTCCGACCTCCGGCGACCGGATTCCGGCGATCGACGGCGTATTTCGGCCAAAATTGCCGGATTCCGGCGAAAATTGACCGGAATCCGGCATGCGGTGATAGCAGACGGCGGCGGCGGAGCTGGGCTGTGGCGGAGGCGGTGGTGCGGATGCAGTATTATGATTTTAAACTACTGCATAACTAAATGTTGTATTATACATAATACAACATGAGAACTTATGGGGCACTTTAATACAACGAGGAACTTAGTGGGAAGTGATTTGTTCCAAAAGGAACTTATGGGGCAAATTCCCTATATATAAACATGTAGACGTACATGTATAAATCATAAATATAATGTTGATATAAAGTACAGAAAATTAATCAATGTGTAAAATTTTCGAAGTGAAAATTACCTAATTATGATGGACAAAAGGTAATCTTTCACTACTTCATACATGAAAGGGTGTGATCCCTAAATGAAGTACATATTTGTTGCCTATATATAGAAGGCTTCCATCAGCATAGAAACATACTTAATTTTTCATATACTCTCTCCATAAAATAAAATCTGAGTAAAGAGAAGGTATTTATCATTTAGAAGATTTCATCTCCCTCCTTTATTTCTTCTTCTCTTCAAAACATCAAGACAAATGGATTTATCAGGTATATTACGCTTCCGCCTCCATTTCTTTTCTCATACTTCTTCAAGACATGTGTACGACTTGAGTTTAACGGAATAGAAATGTTTCAACAAAGTTTAGTACCAAATTCCAAAATAATGTTACAATATTTTTTCTTTTACTCAAAAATATATTTAATTATTTTAAACATTTATTTTGAAATAGATAGTACAAAACAAATATGGAACTCACTTTATTATGCTCCTAACTAATCGAAACACTTGTCCCCAAATGAGTGTCCAGTAATAATGTCAAGTCTCACTCTTGATGAGCGGTAGGTTCGAACTATTTCTCGCCTAATCGTGGGGCACCATATAAAAAAAAACTAATTGAAACACTCAAACCACGTGTTTATAATATCAATTGCTTCCTCCATTTCGTAATTGCCAAATTTTTAAAAGAATAATGGTGCCAATCAAAATCTTGTAAAAAATAATTTTCGTAAAATTTAGGGAGAAACGCGTTTCTCCATAAGTTATGGAGAAACGGGTTACGGGTATCCAGAACCTTTTGAAAGGATATCCAGAAACTTTTTGTATTGGCCATGACCTGTCTCATTGCCATTTCCGGATATCAGTCTCAAAGGTTCGGATATCCGAACCCTTTGAAAAGATATCCGAAGCCTTATGAAAGTGATATCCGAGAAACCTTCAAAATGATATCCGTAAACTTTCAAAATGTTTCTGATATTCATTGATGGTTTCTGATATACATTCAAGGTTTACGGATATCCGTAAACCTTCAATAAGCAATTTCTGGTCTTGGCCTTGGATTTGGCTTCAAATCTATTTTTTCTGGATATCCGCCCAAAGGCTTCTGAATATCCGTTCCAAAGCTTCTGGATATCCAGAACCCTTTGAGACTGATATCCAGAAATTTTCTTCTGGTTATCAAATGTATAGCTTCTGGCTATTAAAAACGCGTTTCTCCATAGTTATGGAGAAACGCGTTTCTTAGCAGACTTACTCAATAATTTTTTGTAAAGATTCTTGAAAAAGCGAGTTTTAAAAATGCAAAGTGACATTTAGTAAACAATAATAACTTAATAAAATACGATGACACTTTTTAATACTAGCACTATTACTGACATTCATTTAAAACGTGTTGACATTTTTGTAAACAATCACAATCTATAGTATAAATGAGGGAGGGGTTTGCTACGGTGGTATGAACAGTTCCAAGCGGCGAAATTTTCATTTTGCCCTCATACATTTGTCCCTTTCCCATTTTGCCCTTAAAAATTTTTATTTTTTTTTTTAATTTAAAAAAAAAATTAAATTTTTTTTTTTTTTAAAAATCACGTGGCCTTGAACACGGACATGTACTATTTTATTAATATATGCTGACACTTTTCAACACTAACATCGACACTTTTTATACTATCACTAGGCACACACTCACACTCTTTAATCTTTAAGACACACATTGATAATCTTTAAGACATAATATATGCTGTACTTTGTGGAAAGCACCTCCCACAGTGACGCAGCAGTGAGAGAAGTAGAGCAATAGACATCAAAGAGTGCATTCGACAAAGCTGACAGAATGCATCCTCGAACAACATCGTCTTGCTCCTTCCACTGTTTAACAGCAACCACACTAGCGGGATCATCGGCTTTTAAAGCGGGACATTGAGATGACAGCATACCAGACATGCCCTTAATTGACAGCCAGATATTCATGCGTTCAGACCAACGCTTGAAGTTCTTTCCAGCAAACTTCTCCGGAAGATCTGAGGTGTCAACTAGGGACTTAAAGGGAGAACTAGAGGTACCAGCAGACATGATTTAATAAACTATTTTCTCTTAGACTGTTGGAAATTAATTAACAGCACCACAGATTAAACAATTAATTTAATCAACAATAGGGGAATTTATTAATCAAGTCAAGATCGTACCAATTAACAAGCCAATAGCAAAACGACAGCAAGGAAAATGGGATCAGGAAAACAAACAGAAACAAGAAAACAACTATTAGAAAACTTATCGTGATTTGATCGAGTCGCCTTAGGAAGACTGTCCTAAGAGAAAATATTGCTCCCAATTGGTGCAACTCAGGTACAGGCAAATTTTTCCGAGGATAAAACGATCACGGATTACGTACCAATAAAGATGTGCACACAGGTAGGTAATCACCGGCGGTCCTATCTCAGTCGCCCTGAATCTCACGAACTGGTCTCTACGAACAGGGAGTAATTTAACAATGAAATAAAACAAGAGAATTGAGTTTTCTCTTGTAAATCTCATAGAAAAAACGGCTGAAGGAAGTATTCTATTTATATGTATGGTAAATTAGGTTTTAGAGTCTTAATGAGACCTAAAAACTGCTGCAATTCGGCCCAGGAAAATCACCAAACCCGACACGAGCGCGGCCGCCCTCGAGGCTGGCGCGACCGCTCTAAGCACCGGCCCAACTTTTTGGCGAGTTCTCGTCAGTCAAGCGCGGCCGCCCATGGCCTTGGCGCGGCCGCCCTCCATGGCAGTGCCTCCAACGGATTTTCCCCTTAGCCAAATTCAGTTCAAGCCAACGACGCTCCAAGGTCATAGGTCTATGAACTTTCATACCACATATATCAAATATTCCAACAATCCCCCACAAGTTCATAGAAATATGACGTGTACAGATTGTCCATTGTAATGCTTTCAGTAATGGTACCTTCCGGCTTGAACCACTACCTATGTTATCCAACGCAAACCTCCACAGGATCAGATGAACGGGTGTCTTGAATTTGATGCCTTTGGATGTAGAGGCCTTTGCTGGTAACAAACACGACAAAAGCTATGATAGGCCCTCTATCGAACAGTTGACGCTTATAAGCCATACGTCCCGATCCTCTATCATGAGTGCTTTCAAGGAATAACCCGAATTCCTCTAGTTGCGGCCAACAACAACCCTCACTTAGCTGGGCATCTCAGAAGATGTACTGTTAACATCTTGTCTAAAAGACTTGATCCCATTCAAAGTTCCAAACTTTTACTTTATTAGCAGCCACGAGCACCTCTAGGCTATTCAGGGGATAGACTCAGACATGTAACATGTCAATCTAACTTTAGGTGTTCCGACTCACCCCACAGCTTGTTATTACCACATTGAATCTCCTTTGTGGGATCTCCACTCAGGTAGATTGGGTTGCTACTGCGTATGAATCAGACAGGGTTCAGACCCATCCCCAACCTAGATTTTTGAACTAGAGCAAATTCTAGCCCTTTGGTTAAAGGATCAGCTGTGTTATCCTTGGTACCAACATAATCAACAGCTATCACCTTCCGAGACACAAGATCCCTTATAGATTTCATCTAATTTGGATGTGTCTTCTGTTTCTGATTGTACTTGACACTTTTCGGTTTCTCAATTGTGGCGGTGTTGTCACAATGTACGAGATAACGAGGCATTGGCTTACGACCATGGGCAATTCGGACATAAGTCCTCGAAGCCATTCAGCTTCCAATCCAGTAGTGTCAAGGGCAACTAGTTCGGCCTCAAATGTAGACCTAGACAACAGAGTTTGTTTGGTCGACCTCCAGGCGACTGCAGCTCCGCCTAGGGTGAAAACATACCCCGTACAGCCATAACTTCCGGAGTTAAAGGCAATCCAGCTTGCATCACTATATCCTTCAAGAACAGAAGGATATCTTCCGTAATGTATCCCAAGGGAAATCGTTCCCTTCAAGTACTTGAGAACTCTATCAAGAGCTTCCCAATGTGCTTTATTTGGACATTGAGTATATCTAGCCAACCTAGTAACCGAGTAGGATATATCCGGTCTAGTACAATTGGCAAGATACATCAAACTTCCGATAATTTGAGAATATCTCAATTGAGCCATCGGTACTCCACTTTCATTCTTAGTAAGTGCAACTGAAGGATCATATGGAGTCTTAGCTATTTTGGAATTCTTATAACCAAATTTCTCAATTACACTTTCAGTATAATGAGATTGCGATATGGTTATGCCACTAGTTGAACGAGTCAACTTAAGGCCAAGAATCACACTATCTACTCCCATATCCTTCATCTCAAACTTACTTTTCAAGAATTCCTTAGTAGTATTAATTATCCTCATATCCGTTCCAAACAACAAGATATCATCGACATACAGACATAAGATAATACTACTATCACCAATACTTTTGCTATAAATACACTTATCAAACTCATTAGTAAAGAAGCCAAAAGATGAGACAATTTTATCAAATTTCTCATGCCACTGCTTAGGGGCTTGTTTGAGTCCATACAAGGACTTAACAAGTTTACAAACCTTTTTCTCATTGCCAGAGGCCTCAAAACCTTCAGGTTGATCCATATAAATTTCTTCCTCTAGATCGCCATGCAAGAAAGCGGTCTTAACATCCATCTGATGGATAGGAAGATCATATACAGAGGCCAATGCAATAAGCATTCGGATTGTAGTCATTCTAGCAACAGGCGAATAGGTATCGAAATAGTCTATTCCTTCCATTTACTTGAATCCCTTAGCTACTAACCTAGCCTTAAACTTGTCAACGGTTCCATCCGGTTTCAGTTTCCTTTTGAAGACCCACTTACATCCTATCGTGCTACAACCAGGAGGGAGATCGACCAATTCCCATGTCCCATTAGAGACAATGGAATCCATCTCACTCTTAACAGCATCCTTCCACTACTTGGCATCAGAAGTGTGTTGTGAAATTGGTGCTCCCCCGTTGCAATCAACACAAAGAAATCAACACACCCACACGTACAAGAAAGAAACAATCACACACAAGAACACAAGAGTTGTTTACCCGGTTCATTCACCAACTCGTGAACTACGTCCGGGGGCAATTGCCAAGCCAATATGTATTAGACACCTCTCTAATATGTTGCTACAATATGTTCTAGGCCGAAATTATGCTTATATAGTTTATACAAGGAACCTAGCTCAGTCAAGGAAGAGATCTAAATAAAATAGGAAACAAAATCAGATTAGGAAAACACTTCCCCGACGCCAGCGCGGCCGCGCACCCTAGCAGCGCGGTCGCCCTCCATTGCCGAAGTTCCAGCCCCAATTTTGACCAACGAGCGCGGTTGCTCTCCACCCCGAGCGCGGCCGCTCTCCCCCACAGAAACTCCTCCGTCGCTTCCTTCCTTGCAGTTTAGGATCCAATCCCAACAATCTCCCACCGGAGACTAAACTAACAAACATAAAATCATCCATTAACTCCCACCACGGAGTAAAGACCTTCGAACACATTCCCCCTCCTCCATATTGGCTTGACACTACCGCACCTCTCCTCAAGTACTAAGGCGAGTTGAAACCAAGCGACGTTTCAACCTCTCCGTGTTAGATCGTTCTTGCCTCCCCAAATCAGCTTCTACCTTGATTTCTCCCCGCAAGTCTAACTTCGCCTTCTCCCTCCGCACTCCACCTTCCTCGCAATGCCTCCCCTTGAAACTTGGACACACCTTGTTTCTTGCATCGACTATTCTTGGTCTGAAACCGCTCTCTGTTAGGGCCCTTGGACATCCACACCGCGTTGATCAACTTTGTGTCCTCCCCAACATACCGTTTCTTGATGTCTCCCCCTTTTACACCAACAGCCGGTTCTTAAGCCTCTTTGCTCCCACCGGAACGAAAAGCGACATTGTAGGTAGAGTACAACGTCTTCCCTTAACCCCATGAGCCAACACCTTAGCCCCTTTTGTGACTTCCCAAGACCCACCAATGAAAGAAACACCGTATCCTTCACCGTCAAGTTATCCCACGTAAATCACCCTTCTTCAAATCCGGAACATGCATCACGTGGTGTAGTTGTAAAACAGCCCCATTAGGTGTCTTCATCATCACATCCCCCTTACCTTTGATCTTCAATGGTTGACCATCACCAAGATAGAGAACCCCAAAATCTCCTTTTGTATCGCTTCATTGGTTCTCGCATCCCCACTAGCATGACAAGAAGCTCCGTAATCCAACACCCAATCTTCACCCGATCGCTTCCTCCCCTAGGATTAATACATCACCACCATCATCCACCACGTGCGCACCACCACCTTTTCCCGGACAATCATAACTGATATGCCCCAATTCACCACAATTGTAGAACTTGACCTTTTTCCCCTTAGGTCTCCCCCTATTTCTCTCCACCCTAAGTGCAGCCCCATCTAAGGACGATTCTCCCCTTTTCTCTTTCCTTCGCAACTCCTCTTGAAGGATGAGATCTCTAACCTCCGTATACACCAATGTCAAGTTTCGACGTACTAATCGTTGTGACAAGAACCTCCCAACTATCGTGCAATGATTTTAGAAGAAAACAAGCTAGCACTTCATCGGAGAAAGTAATATCAACACTTTTCAATTGGTCCACCATACCTTTGAAATTGCGAGATATGACTTGCCACCGTCTCGCCCTCTCGACATCTTCGCATTCGCAAACCTCTTTATCAAATGCACCTTATTGATATTCGACGGCTTCTCATACATGTCCGACAGCGTTTGTAGCAACTCCACCGTTGTCTTGGCCTCCATAGCGTTCCGTGCAACGTCGTCGGTTAGGGCACTCCTTACCGCTCCTAATGCCTTCCGATCCAACGTCTCCCAATCTCCTTGTGACATGTCTTCGGGCTTCGCCTTCAAGGGTCCATGAAGATCCTTACAATAAAGGTAGTCTTCAATCCTTGTCTTCCAAAACGTGAAATTCACACCGTTGAATTTCTCGATTGAGTTCTTCATCTTGACTGCTTCTCCAAAATCCCCAAGAACGCGATTCAAAATTGATCAACTAATGAAAAGATTTTGAATCCTCCTAACCAAAGCTCTGATACCAGTTGTTGTGAAATTGGTGCTCCCCCGTTGCAATCAACACAAAGAAATCAACACACCCACACGTACAAGAAAGAAACAATCACACACAAGAACACAAGAGTTGTTTACCCGGTTCATTCACCAACTCGTGAACTACGTCCGGGGGCAATTGCCAAGCCAATATGTATTAGACACCTCTCTAATATGTTGCTACAATATGTTCTAGGCCGAAATTATGCTTATATAGTTTATACAAGGAACCTAGCTCAGTCAAGGAAGAGATCTAAATAAAATAGGAAACAAAATCAGATTAGGAAAACACTTCCCCGACGCCAGCGCGGCCGCGCACCCTAGCAGCGCGGTCGCCCTCCATTGCCGAAGTTCCAGCCCCAATTTTGACCAACGAGCGCGGTCGCTCTCCACCCCGAGCGCGGCCGGTCTCCCCCGCAGAAACTCCTCCGTCGCTTCCTTCCTTGCAGTTTAGGATCCAATCCCAACAAAGTGGCCATAGCAGCTTTGAAGGTTAGAGGATCACCCTCGACATTGTAAGTGATGAAATCACTTCCATAGTCCTTGGTGGTCCTTGCCCGTTTGCTCCTTCTTGGTTCAATCTCATCGTCAGAATGAGTTGCACTAGAATTAACCCCCACATTTGTCAGCTCCTCTACTTGAGAAGGAATGAAATTAGTGGTTGGGTTAGATTCCTTAGGAAGTCCGTCTTTCATAGGAAACACATCCTCAAAAAATGTTGCATCACGTAACTCAACTATAGAGTTCACATCTATGCCAGAAATTTCAGATTTGATAATTAGAAATCTCAATGCATAGCTTGTTTCAGAATAACCTATAAAGATAGCATCAACAGTTTTAGGTCCAAGCTTTTTCCTTTTGTGTGCGGGTACGATTACCTTTGCAAGGCACCCCCACACTTTTAAGTGTTTCAGGCTTGCCTGTCGACCTCTCCAAAATTCAAACGGACTTTCCCTTCTATGTTTAGGAGGTACTCTATTCAGAATATGGCAAGCCGTATTCAAAGCCTCCCCCCACATATATTTGGGCAGTCCAGAACCTATGAGTAAACTGTTAATCATATCGGTAAAGGTTCTATTCTTACGTTCAGCTACACCATTAGATTGAGGAGTGTAGGGAGGAGTCTCCTCATGTACTATTCCGTTTTCTTGGCAATAATACATGAATGGATTACACTCATATTCACCTCCTCTATCAGACCTTAACCGTTTAAGTCTCTTGCCAGTTTGTGTTTCTGCTTCATTCTTAAATATAATGAATTTATCTAATGCTTCGTCCTTAGAATGAAGCAAGAACACATAACAGTATCTACTAGCATCATCAATAAAGGTGAGAAAGTATTTCTTTTTGTCTTTGGTCAACAAGCCATTAAATTCCCAAATATCAGTATGAACTAAATCTAAAATTTCAGAATTTCTCACAACCGATTTAAACGGACCTTTTGTAGATTTAGCTTCAACACATACATGACACTTAGAATTTTTATCAATAGCATGTTTAGGAATAATATCTAAATTCATCATTCTTTTCACAAAATCATAATTAATATGTCCTAAACGACCATGTCAAACATTTGAAGATTCAATGGAATAAGAAACAGGATAATCAATAGAACTAAAATTATTGTGCGAACAAACATCAGTTTCAACTCTAATTTTAAATAAACCATCCGAGGAATAACCTTTCCCCACAAAACTACCAGAATCCAAAATTATGACCTTATTACATTTAAAAGAAATTTCAAATCCTTCCCTAACTAAACTAGAACCACTAATAATGTTGCGACGAATATTAGGAACGTGATACACTCGATGCAAGGTAAGAATGCGCCCATTAGGAAACTTCAGGTCCACGCGTCCAGTCCCAAGCACCTTTGCAGCACTAGAGTTCCCCATCATCACTGATCTACCAGGTTCAGGCTGGTAAGACACAAATAGCAATTTATCAGCACAAACGTGCACATTTGCCCCAGTGTCAACTAGCCACTCGTTGGGTTCATATATAGTAAAGAGTTCAGGATAAGGAGTTACATACTTTGTAACATTGTAGGTCAGAGCGTCAACTCCAGGTGCGTCAGAGTCAGGATCATCATAATCCTTCGGACCCAACACCATGTTGACAGCAGGATGGTCATCAGCAGAGCCTTGTGGTCCTTTTCCTTTCTTGGACGGGCAGTCCCTAGAAAAGTGTCCACCTTCTCCACAATTCCAGCAATTCTGTTTTGCTCTTGGCTTCTTAATGTTATTTTTCTTCACCTTAAGCTTATCATGGTTTTCTTTATCCTTAGAGTAAGTTTTCATAGCTTTTCCTTTAAACTTGTTTTTACCAGTCACCATATTGGCAGCAGCCTCCATAGGTACGCTCGATTGGTTACCATTGTGCACCTCCTGAATCGCAATTGCATTCATCAGCTCATTGAGTTTCAAGCTTCCAGTACGATGCTTGAGGGTCATACCGAATTCCCCCCAAGATCGAGGAAACTTCTCAATAATAGCCATGACAGCGAACTTCTCAGGAAGTCCCATGTCAGCATCCTTGAGCGATTGCAAAATGATTTGGAGTTCGTGCACTTGGTCGGTAACCGACTTTTCCTCGCTCATGCGATAATTCAGGAACTTACCCACTTGGTACTTTTCCACACCGGAGTCATCGGAGCTGTACTTTGTGGAAAGCGACTCCCACAGTGACGCAGCAGTGAGAGGAGCAGAGCAATAGACATCAGAGAGTGCATTCGACAAAGCTGACAGAATGCATCCTCGAACAACATCGTCCTGCTCCTTCCACTGTTTAACAGCAGCCACACTAGCGGTATCATCGGCTTTTAGAGCGGGACATTGAGATGACAGCATACCAGACATGCCCTTAATTGACAGCCAGATCTTCATGCGTTCAGACCAACGCTTGAAGTTCTTTCCAGCGAACTTCTCCGGAAGATCTGAGGTGTCAACTAGGGACTTAAAGGGAGAACTAGAGGTACCAGCAGACATGATTTAATAAACTATTTTCTCTTAGACTGTTGGAAATTAATTAACAGCACCACAGATTAAACAATTAATTTAATCAACAATAGGGGAATTTATTAATCAAGTCAAGATCGTACCAATTAACAAGCCAATAGCAAAACGACAGCAAGGAAAACGGGATCAGGAAAACAAACAGAAACAAGAAAACAACTATTAGAAAACTTATCGTGATTTGATCGAGTCGCCTTAGGAAGACTGTCCTAAGAGAAAATATTGCCCCCAATTGGTGCAACTCAGGTACAGGCAAATTTCTCCGAGGATAAAACAATCACGGATTACGTACCAAGAAAGATGTGCACACAGGTAGGTAATCACCGGTGGTCCTATCTCAGTCGCCCTGAATCTCACGAACTGGTCTCTACGAACAGGGAGTAATTTAACAATGAAATAAAACAAGAGAATTGAGTTTTCTCTTGTAAATCTCATAGAAAAAACGGCTGAAGGAAGTATTCTATTTATATGTATGGTAAATTAGGTTTTAGAGTCTTAATGAGACCTAAAAACTGCTGCAATTCGGCCCAAGAAAATCACCAAACCCGACACGAGCGCGGCCGCCCTCGAGGCTGGCGCGACCGCTCTAAGCACCAGCAACTTTTGGCGAGTTCTCGTCAGTCAAGCGCGGCCGCCCTTGGCCTTGGCGCGGCCGCCCTCCATGGCAGTGCCTCCGACGGATTTTCCCCTTAGCCAAATTCAGTTCAAGCCAACGACGCTCCAAGGTCATAGGTCTATGAACTTTCATACCACATATATCAAATATTCCAACAGGGTCTAATGCACATCATTGTAGAAATGTGTTTTTCCTTGGTTTTTCTGTTTGTTTCTTCATTTGGAGACAATGGCTGAAACTAGCAAATAATATTCCTCTTCTGTGTATTTATATCAAACTAGCTAATAATAAGGTTCCAAATCCATTTTCCCCATGATTTCGCGTTAAAGTTTTGGGTCCTTTTTTCCCCATGATTTTTGCTCTAGCCAACTGTCTAGCATGACTTCTTAAATGACTGTGGATTTTGAAATCGACCATCAGGTCCTCTCATTGTAAATGAACGTGCATACCTTTGTTAGATTTGAGAAAATTACACAAATGTCACCGCTTAAATGATGTGGACGCATTTGGTCCATTTCCCATTCCCCACTGCGCTTTCTTTCTCTCTCTATCTTTTTTTTTCCCTCAAAATTTTAAAATGAAATATCTTAAAATCTAGAAATCCAAAAAAAATAAAAAATCTGAAATCATCGTTGTTTTCGTATCGTCAATACGAATCAAACTAGTAGCATCAACATATAATCTGGAGCAAATTTGAGAAGTTCATAGTTATTACAAGTTCACAATTGTTTTGATAAGTTCACAGTTATTTTTTACATTTGTTCCAATAACAATTAAGAGAAGTTCACAGTTGTTTTAGCTAAATTTATAATTTCTCCATGAAAATGACTATTATTTACTTAATTTACAGATTTTTTTTAGTTAAGTTCACAGTTATTTTAGTTAAGTTCACATTTGTTTTTAGTATCTTATTGCCTTTATTTTTGAATTTTATGGGATTATTTGACCTATTTGTTTTTCATAGTTGTTTTTAGTTAAATTTACAGTTATTTTAGTCATTTATGGCCTCTATTTTTGCAATTTTATGAGATTATTTTACATATTTGTTATGTTCACAGTTGTTTTTACTTAAGTTCACTGTTGTTTTTTGTTAAGTTCACAGTTGTTTTAGTCCTTTATGGCCTCTATTTTTGTAATTTTATGAGATTATTTGACATATTTATTATGTTCACAGTTGTTTTTACTTAAGTTCACTGTTGTTTTTACTTAAGTTCACTGTTGTTTTAGTCCTTTATGGCCTCTATTTTTGCAATTTTATGAGATTATTTGACATTTTTGTTATGTTCACAGTTGTTTTTACTTAAGTTCATAATTATTTTTTATTAAGTTCACAGTTGTTTTAGTCCTTTATGGCCTCTATTTATGCAATTTTATGAGATTATTTGACATATTTGTTATGTTTACAGTTGTTTTTATTCTTTTATGGCTCTATTTTTTGCTTTTTTTATGAATACCTCGAATGATGAATCAAATTTTCTTGGAGTTTGGCCATTGAGAATGGTGAGAGTAAATATTTGGATAATCGAATTTCTTGGAATGGAATTTTCATGGAGCCAAACAGAAGAAATTATGAGCTGTTACGTGCTTCAATTCACAATTGCTTATTCTTCCATTTTCTTGTGAGCGCATGTTTACCAATCCAATTCGAAGCCTTGGATTTGGAATTGAAAGAACAAAATCAATTTCAAGGAACTCAAATCTATGACATGGAAATTGATTTGTCAAACAAATAAATTAAAATTCATTTTTGTATATGAATAACATTTTCCTTGGGGCAAACGACAAATCAGGTTTTCGATTTTGTTAATTTAGAGTTCAAAGTTATAAACGTTAGTTGGTTAGTTTGGAGTTTTTTGACAAAATTACTAGCAAAATCCAGTCAAATCGACTTAAATGGGTTTCATTAAAGATAACCTTAGTCAAGTCACACATGTGAGGGACGAGTGATTTAACTGGTTTTCGTTAGTAATCTCGTCAAAAATCCTTAAACTGACTAACATTAGTAACTTTGAAACCTATACTGACATAATTGGAACATCAGACCCCAATTAGCTCTCTCCTCGACGACATTCGATCCTAATTTGTCATTTCTTTCCTTTTAACTTTGATTACTCTCCTGAATGTGTGTTCATCAGACCCTTCTTCTTCTCACACAGTCACACACACACACATACACAGAAAAGAAATATTGAGAGAAATAAGGTGGAAATGCTACCAACAGATTAATAATTTGGAAAGCAAATTGAACTAGTATTTGAATTAATCATGCATATTGAGGATCTTGACACCATTAACCAACCATCAGGAGGACCCTTCCTTCTTATCCTCCTTCGGAGGCTCTTCTTTTTTTCCCTCCTATTTCTTTTCTTCTTTCTTCTCTTCTTTTGCAAGTCCAACTAAGATTATATCAATCTTTCCTATCTTCTTCTTCAGTTTCTTCACCACCGCCACCGTGTCCATATCCCCCACCACCGTCAGCTTCTGTTCCTTCAGATCCGCTGCTATTGAATCCACCCCTGTTTATTTCATCTTTCATTTATTAAATTTCTTGAAAGGAATCAAAATTCCATTAAAATGGAGAAAACCCAATTAAACTAATTTCATGAATTGAATTCTGAAACTATGATTTTATAAGTAGGAGAAACGTTGGTGTTGAGAAGAAACGTTGGTGTTGAGAAATCGAAAGAGAGAAGAAGGGGCTAGGGTTAGGGATTGGGCAGATCTCAAATTCGCCGGCATTGATGTTGATGAACCCTGGCTTTTGTTATATATTTATACATACACATATACACCGTCCCATACAATCAAATATTTCACATATACCAAATATATACGGTGGGACCCCCATAAAGTGCCACATACACACTTTCTCCCCTATAAATACTATAACCCTCCAAAGGCAAAGGTAATCTCAAAACACTCTCTCTCTCTACATACTCTCTCTATATCTCTCATATACAGAAACTGATCCTTACGCCCGAGGGATATAGCGGGGCGACCCCCCGCACCCCTAACGGTGCTGTTTTGCAGATCTTGCCCAAGGTGCGACACGTCCACTGCAACCTTTGCCACCCCGGGTCGTGGCGTCATCAATGGTTCCATTGTCGGGAAGCGCCATCTTTTTCGGTATGAAGCCGCCGAAAAAGATGCCCATGGAGAGAGATCGTTTTTTCGGGGCTTCAACCACTTCCCAAAAGTGGCAACCACCTCCTTTACCACCTCACCACCTCAGGTGAACTTTTTGAAAGCACAAATTTTATATTCCGGCCACCCAGCTTGAACTAACAAGGAGAAGTCGTCGGATAAAATGGAGCCGGAAAGAAAGAGATAAACAACATGATGCACCCCAAGAAACTATTCAAACACTGCAGCCATCCACTTTTTTCCCTCCTAGTATACACTACCCCATATAAACCCTCTTTAAAAAACATATGAAAATTCCGACCACCTAGCCGGAGCAAGTCACCGGAATTTATCAAAAACCTCTTATGTTCAAGCTAAATAGCTGGCCATGACTCCACGAAAGTGGATAGCCCCCACCTAGCTTGAGCAATGCAAGCGTATTTTTTGTTGCCATAAAAAAATGGAGTCGGAAAAAGTGGCCGGAATAATATTCCGGCAAGTAAAAAATAACACCGGATTCGTACTCTACTTGTCCAGACGAAAACAATGGCGAAAAAATCACCGTCATCGGGGTTGTAATACTCCGACCATAGTATTTCGAAGTGCCAGCGTTTTTCGACGGATTCCGGCTATACCAATCGCCGGCCGAGCTAGAAAAATTAGCTAGGTGGGTTACTCATATTTCTGTCGATCAAAATAAAAGGGAAGAGAGTACAGAGACATTAATATTTTTGGGGTACCAAAGTCAACAAAAATGGCACTGCCGACATATTTGAGTGGCTGAGAAATGGGCAAAACAAAAGGACAGCCCACGTGACAACCTTGTTATTTACACGTTCGGGCCCCACTATGTCAGAAATAATTGGGAGGCAGAAATAGCGGGAGACAGGAAAAAAGGGGAGGCAGGAGCAATAAAGATCGAGCAATGAATTTACAAAGAAAAAAGATGAACGGACAAGGCAGTAAACAGTACCTCTGCGATCTCCGGCAAAAGCTAAGTAGCGCCATAGCAATACTCAATTAATGCAAGCGCAGGCAATGTCTTCACGCCTTTCCGCAAATGGTGAATCTTCTTTTCCACTCTCCCCCTCCTTTTTGTCTTTTTTTTAACCAACCTCCATTTTGTCCTTTTATTAGTAAGTAATTATTTTTCTTTTTTATCAGAACAATTACTCCTTTGTTGCAAGAAAATTACTCCTTGTTCTTGTAAAAAAAAATTGAAATAAAACAATTATTCCAATTCATGATCGCATTCCGAGCTCCTGCAAAATCCATTACCGCAGTCCACGGCGAAATATATCAAGACCGCAATCCTCTTCCTGCAGCTCTAGCTCCGGCGAAAATCTAGACCGGGGTCACCGGCCAAAGGTAGCCCGCAATCTCCGATGCCGATCTCCAGATCGGGACTCCATACCGCAAGGTTTCTCAACGAGAGGTCGCGAGCTCCGATCTTTTTCCACTAGCCATCCTCTTTTTCCCCTCCTAGTATACACTACCCCATATAAACCCTCTTTAAAAAATATATGAAAATTCCGACAACCTAGCCAGAATTACTAGCCGGAGCAAGTCACCGGAATTTATCAAAAACCTCTTATGTTCAAGCTAAATAGCTGGCCATGACTCCAAGAAAGTGGATAGCCGCCACCTAGCTTGAGCAATGCAAGAGTATTTTTTGTTGCCAGAAAAAAATGGAGTCGGAAAAAGTGGCCAGAATAATATTTCGGCAAGTAAAAAATAACACCGGATTCGTACTCTCCTTGTCCAGACGAAAACAATGGCGAAAAAATCATCGTCATCGGGGTTGTAATACTCCGACCATAGTATTTCGAAGTGCCAGCGTTTTTTCGCCGGATTCCGGCTATACCAATCGCCGGCCGAGCTAGAAAACTTAGCTAGGTGGGTTACTCATATTTCTGTCGGTCAAAAGAAAAGGGAAGAGAGTACAGAGACATTAATATTTTTGGGGTACCAAAGTCAACAAAAATGGCACTGCCGACATATTTGAGTGGCTGAGAAATGGGCAAAACAAAAGGACAGCCCACGTGACAACCTTGTTATTTACACGTTCGGGCCCCACTATGTCAGAAATAACCGGGAGGCAGAAATAGCGGGAGACAGGAAAAATCGGGAGGCAGGAGCAATAAAGACCGAGCAATGAATATACAAAGAAAAAAGATGAACGGACAAGGCAGTAAACACTACCTCTGCGATCTCCGGAAAAAGCTAAGTAGCGCCATAGCAATACTCAATTAATGCAAGCGCAGGCAATGTCTTCACGCCTTTCCGCAAATGGTGAATCTTCTTTACCACTCTCCCCCTCCTTTTTGTCTTTTTTTTTAACCAACCTCCATTTTGTCCTTTTATTAGTAAGTAATTATTTTTCTTTTTTATCAGAACAATTACTCCTTTGTTGCAAGAAAATTACTCCTTGTTCTTGTAAAAAATAAAATTGAAATAAAACAATTACTCCAATTCATGATCACAGTCTGAGCTCCTGCAAAATCCATGACCGCAGTTCACGGCGAAATCTATCAAGACCGCAATCCTCTTCCCGCAGCTCTAGCTCCGGCGAAAATCTAGACCGTGATCACCGATCAAAGGTAGCCCGCAATCTCCGATGCCAATCTTCAGACCGGGACTCCATACCGCAAGGTTTCTGAACGAGAGGTCGCGAGCTCCGATCTTTTTTCCACTAGCCATCCTCTTTTTTCCCTCCTAGTATACACTACCCCATATAAACCCACCCTCTTTAAAAAACATATGAAAATTTCGAACACCTAGCCGGAATTACTAGCCGGAGCAAGTCACAGGAATTTATCAAAAACCACTTATGTTCAAGCTAAATAGCTGGCCATGACTCCACGAAAGTGGATAGCCGCCACCTAGCTTGAGCAATGCAAGAGTATTTTTTTGTTGCCAGAAAAAAATGGAGTCGAAAAAAGTGGCCGGAATAATATTCCGGCAAGTAAAAATAATACCGGATTCGTACTCTCCTTGTCCAGACGAAAACAATGGCGAAAAAATCACCGTCATCGGGGTTGTAATACTCCGACCATAGTATTTCGAAGTGCCAGCGTTTTTTGCCGGATTCCGGCTATACCAATCGCCGGCCGAGCTAGAAAACTTAGCTAGGGGGGTTACTCATATTTCTGTCGGTCAAAAGAAAAGGGAAGAGAGTACAGAGACATTAATATTTTTGGGGTACCAAAGTCAACAAAAATGACACTGCCGACATATTTGAGTGGCTGAGAAATGGGCAAAACAAAATGACAGCCCACGTGACAACCTTGTTATTTATACGTTCGGGCCCCACTATGTCAGAAATAACCGGGAGGCAGAAATAGCGGGAGACAGGAAAAAACGGGAGGAAGGAGCAATAAAGACCGAGCAATGAATTTACAAAGAAAAAGGATGAACGGACAAGGCAGTAAACACTACCTCTGCGATCTCCGGCAAAAACTAAGTAGCGCCAAAGTAATACTCAATTAATGCAAGCGCAGGCAATGTCTTCACGCCTTTCCGCAAATGGTGAATCTTCTTTACCACTCTCCCCCTCCTTTTTGTCTTTTTTTTAACCAACCTCCATTTTGTCCTTTTATTAGTAAGTAATTATTTTTCTTTTTTATCAGAACAATTACTCCTTTGTTGCAAGAAAATTACTCCTTGTTCTTGTAAAAAAAAATTGAAATAAAACAATTACTCCAATTCATGATCGCAGTCCGAGCTCCTGCAAAATCCATGACCGCACTCCACGCCGAAATCTATCAAGACCGCAATCCTCTTCCCGCAGCTTTAGTTCCGGCGAAAATCTAGACCGCGATCACCGGCCAAAGGTAGCCCGCAATCTCCGATGCCGATCTCCAGACCGGGACTCCATACCGCAAGGTTTCTGAACGAGAGGTCGCGAGCTCCGATCTTTTTTCCACTAGCCATCCTCTTTTTTCCCTCCTAGTATACACTATCCCATATAAACCCTCTTTAAAAAACATATGAAAATTTCGACCACCTAGCCGGAATTACTAGCCGGAGCAAGTCACAGGAATTTATCAAAAACCTCTTATGTTCAAGCTAAATAGCTGGCCATGACTCCACGAAAGTGGATAGCCGCCACCTAGCTTGAGCAATGCAAGAGTATTTTTTTGTTGCCAGAAAAAAATGGAGTCGGAAAAAGTGGCCGGAATAATATTCCGGCAAGTAAAAAATAACACCGGATTCGTACTCTCCTTGTCCAGACGAAAACAATGGCGAAAAAATCACCGTCATCGGGGTTGTAATACTCCGACCATAGTATTTCGAAGTGCCAGCGTTTTTCGTCGGATTCCGGCTATACCAATCGCCGGCCGAGCTAGAAAACTTAGCTAGGTGGGTTACTCATATTTTTGTCGGTCAAAAGAAAAAGAAAGAGAGTACAGAGACATTAATATTTTTGGGGTACCAAAGTCAACAAAAATGGCACTGCCGACATATTTGAGTGGCTGAGAAATGGGCAAAACAAAAGGACATCCCACGTGACAACCTTGTTATTTACACGTTCGGGCCCCACTATGTCAGAAATAATCGGGAGGCAGAAATAGCGGGAGACAGGAAAAAGCGGGAGGAAGGAGCAATAAAGACCGAGCAATGAATTTACAAAGAAAAAGGATGAACGGACAAGGCAGTAAACACTACCTCTGCGATCTACGGCAAAAGCTAAGTAACGCCATAGAAATACTCAATTAATGCAAGCGCAGGCAATGTCTTCACGCCTTTTCGCAAATGGTGAATCTTCTTTACCACTCTCCCCCTCCTTTTTGTCTTTTTTTTTTAACCAACCTCCATTTTGTCCTTTTATTAGTAAGTAATTATTTTTCTTTTTTATCAGAACAATTACTCCTTTGTTGCAAGAAAATTACTCCTTGTTCTTGTAAAAAAAATTGAAATAAAACAATTACTCCAATTCACGATCGCAATCCGAGCTCCTGCAAAATCCATGACCGCAGTCCACGGCGAAATCTATCAAGACCGTAATCCTCTTCCCGCAGCTCTAGCTCCGGCGAAAATCTAGACCGCGATCACCGGCCAAAGGTAGCCCGCAATCTCCGATGCCGATCTCCAGACCGGGACTCCATACCGCAAGGTTTCTGAACGAGAGGTCGCGAGCTCCGATCTTTTTTCCACTAGCCATCCTCTTTTTTCCCTCCTAGTAAACACTACCCCATATAAACCCTCTTTAAAAAACATATGAAAATTTCGAACACCTAGCCGGAATTACTAGCCGGAGCAAGTCACAGGAATTTATCAAAAACCACTTATGTTCAAGCTAAATAGCTGGCCATGACTCCACGAAAGTGGATAGCCGCCACCTAGCTTGAGCAATGCAAGAGTATTTTTTTGTTGCCAGAAAAAAATGGAGTTGGAAAAAGTGGTCGGAATAATATTCCGGCAAGTAAAAAATAACACCGGATTCGTACTCTCCTTGTCCAGACGAAAACAATGGCGAAAAAATCACCGTCATCGGGGTTGTAATACTCCGACCATAGTATTTCGAAGTGCCAGCGTTTTTCGCCGGATTCCGGCTATACCAATCGCCGGCCGAGCTAGAAAACTTAGCTAGGTGGGTTACTCATATTTCTGTCGGTCAAAAGAAAAGGGAAGAGAGTACAGAGACATTAATATTTTTGGGGTACCAAAGTCAACAAAAATGGCACTGCCGACATATTTGAGTGGCTGAGAAATGGGCAAAACAAAAGGACAGCCCACGTGACAACCTTGTTATTTACACGTTCGGGCCCCACTATGTCAGAAATAACCGGGAGGCAGAAATAGCGGGAGACAGGAAAAAATGGGAGGAAGGAGCAATAAAGACCGAGCAATGAATTTACTTAGAAAAAGGATGAACGGACAAGGCAGTAAACACTACCTCTGCGATCTCCGGCAAAAGCTAAGTAGCGCCAAAGCAATACTCAATTAATGCAAGCGCAGGCAATGTCTTCACGCCTTTCCGCATATGGTGAATCTTCTTTACCACTCTCCCCCTCCTTTTTGTCTTTTTTTTTAACCAACCTCCATTTTGTCCTTTTATTAGTAAGTAATTATTTTTCTTTTTTATCAGAACAATTACTCCTTTGTTGCAAGAAAATTACTCCTTGTTCTTGTAAAAAAAATTGAAATAAAACAATTACTCCAATTCATGATCGCAGTCCGAGCTCCTGCAAAATCCATGACCGCAGTCCACGGCGAAATCTATCAAGACCGCAATCCTCTTCCCGCAGCTCTAGCTCCGGCGAAAATCTAGACCGTGATCACCGGCAAAGGTAGCCCGCAATCTCCGATGCCGATCTCCAGACCAGGACTCCATACCGTAAGGTTTCTGAACAAGAGGTCGCGAGCTCCGATCTTTTTTCCACTAGCCATCCTTTTTTTCCCCTCCTAGTATACACTACCCCATATAAACCATCTTTAAAAAACATATGAAAATTTCGACCACCTAGCCGGAATTACTAGCCGGAGCAAGTCACAGGAATTTATCAAAAACCTCTTATGTTCAAGCTAAATAGCTGGCCATGACTCCACGAAAGTGGATAGCCGCCACCTAGCTTGAGCAATGCAAGAGTATTTTTGTTGCCGTAAAAAATGGAGTCGGAAAAAGTGGCCGGAATAATATTCCGGCAAGTAAAAAATAACACCGGATTCGTACTCTCCTTGTCCAGACGAAAACAATGGCGAAAAAATCACCGTCATCGGGGTTGTAATACTCGGACCATAGTATTTCGAAGTGCAAGCGTTTTTCGCCGGATTCCTGCTATACCAATCGCCGGCCGAGCTAGAAAACTTAGCTAGGTGGGTTACTCATATTTCTGTCGGTCAAAAGAAAAGGGAAGAGAGTACAGAGACATTAATATTTTTGGGGTACCAAAGTCAACAAAAATGGCACTGCCGACATATTTGAGTGGCTGAGAAATGGGCAAAACAAAAGGACAGCCCACGTGACAACCTTGTTATTTACACGTTCGGGCCCCACTATGTCAGAAATAATCTGGAGGCAGAAATAGCGGGAGACAGGAAAAAATGGGAGGAAGGAGCAATAAAGACCGAGCAATGAATTTACAAAGAAAAAGGATGAACGGACAAGGCAGTAAACACTACCTCTGCGATCTCCGGCAAAAGCTAAGTAACGCCATAGAAATACTCAATTAATGCAAGCGCAGGCAATGTCTTCACGCCTTTTCGCAAATGGTGAATCTTCTTTACCACTCTCCCCTTCCTTTTTGTCTTTTTTTTTTAACCAACCTCCATTTTGTCCTTTTATTAGTAAGTAATTATTTTACTTTTTTATCAGAACAATTACTCCTTTGTTGCAAGAAAATTACTCCTTGTTCTTGTAAAAAAAATTGAAATAAAACAATTACTCCAATTCATGATCGCAGTCCGAGCTCCTGCAAAATCCATGACCGCAGTCCACGACGAAATCTATCAAGACCGCAATCCTCTTCCCGCAGCTCTAGCTCCGTCGAAAATCTAGACCGCGATCACCGGACAAAGGTAGCCCGCAATCTCCGATGCCGATCTCCAGACCGGGACTCCATACCGCAAGGTTTCTGAACGAGAGGTCGCGAGCTCCGATCTTTTTTCCACTAGCCATCCTCTTTTTTCCCTCCTAGTATACACTATCCCATATAAACCCTCTTTAAAAAACATATGAAAATTTCGACCACCTAGCCGGAATTACTAGCCGGAGCAAGTCACAGGAATTTATCAAAAACCTCTTATGTTCAAGCTAAATAGCTGGCCATGTCTCCACGAAAGTGGATAGCCGCCACCTAGCTTGAGCAATGCAAGAGTATTTTTTTGTTGCCAGAAAAAAATGGAGTTGGAAAAAGTGGCCGGAATAATATTCCGGCAAGTAAAAAATAACACCGGATTCGTACTCTCCTTGTCCAGACGAAATCAATGGCGAAAAAATCACCGTCATCGGGGTTGTAATACTCCGACCATAGTATTTCGAAGTGCCAGCGTTTTTCGCCGGATTCCGGCTATACCAATCGCCGGTCGAGCTAGAAAACTTAGCTAGGTGGGTTACTCATATTTCTGTCGGTCAAAAGAAAAGGGAAGAGAGTACAGAGACATTAATATTTTTGGGGTACCAAAGTCAACAAAAATGGCACTGCTGACATATTTGAGTGGCTGAGAAATGGGCAAAACAAAAGGACAGCCCACGTGACAACCTTTTTATTTACAAGTTCGGGCCCCACTGTGTCAGAAATAACCGGGAGGCAGAAATAGCGGGAGACAGGAAAAAAGGGAAGCAGGAGCAATAAAGATCGAGCAATGAATTTACAAAGAAAAAGGATGAACGGACAAGGCAGTAAACACTACCTCTGCGATCTCCGGCAAAAGCTAAGTAGCGCCATAGCAATACTCAATTAATGCAAGCACAGGCAATGTCTTCACGCCTTTTCGTAAATGGTGAATCTTCTTTACCACTCTCCCCCTCCTTTTTGTCTTTTTTTTTAACCAACCTCCATTTTGTCCTTTTATTAGTAAGTAATTATTTTTCTTTTTTATCAGAACAATTACTCCTTTGTTGCAAGAAAATTACTCCTTGTTCTTGAAAAAAAAAAATTGAAATAAAACAATTACTCCAATTCATGATCGCAGTCCGAGCTCCTGCAAAATCCATGCCCGCAGTCCACTACGAAATCTATCAAGACTGCAATCCTTTCTCGCAGCTCGAGCTCCGGCGAAAATCTAGACCGCGATCACCGGCCAAAGGTTGCCCGCAATCTCCGATGCCGATCTCCAGACCGGGACTCCATACCGCAAGGTTTCTGAACGAGAGGTCGCGAGCTCCGATCTTTTTTCCACTAGACATCCTCTTTTTCCCCTCCTAGTATACACTATCCCATATAAACCATCTTTAAAAAACATATGAAAGTTCCGACCACCTAGCCGGAATTACTAGCCGGAGCAAGTCACCGGAATTTATCAAAAACCTTTTATGTTCAAGCTAAATAGCTGGTCATGACTCCACGAAAGTGGATAGCCGCCACAACAATGCAAGAGTATTTTTTGTTGCCAAAAAAAATGGAGTCGGAAAAAGTGGCCGGAATAATATTTCGGTAAGTAAAAAATAACACCGGATTCGTACTCTCCTTGTTCAGAAGAAAACAATGGCGAAAAAATCACCGTCATCGGGGTTGTAATACTCCGACCATAGTATTTCGAAGTACCAGCGTTTTTCGCCAGATTCCGGCTATACCAATCGCCTGCCGAGCTAGAAAACTTAGCTAGGTGGGTTACTCATATTTCTGTCGGTCAAAAGAAAAGAGAAGAGAGTACAGAGACATTAATATTTTTGGGTTACCAAAGTCAACAAAAATGGCACTGCCGACATATTTGAGTGGCTGAGAAATGGGCAAAACAAAAGGACAGCCCACGTGACAACCTTGTTATTTATACGTTTGGGCCCCACTATGTCAGAAATAATCGGGAGGCAGAAATAGCGGGAGACAAGAAAAAACGGGAGGCAGGAGCAATAAAGACCGAGCAATGAATTTACAAAGAAAAAAGATGAACGGACAAGGCAGTAAACACTACCTCTGCGATCTCCGGCAAAAGCTAAGTAGCGCCATAGCAATACTCAATTAATGCAAGCGCAGGCAATGTCTTCACGCCTTTCCGCAAATGGTGAATCTTCTTTACCACTCTCCCCCTCCTCTTTGTCTTTTTTTTTTTAACCAACCTCCATTTTATCCTTTTATTAGTAAGTAATTTTTTTTTATTTTTTATCAGAACAATTACTCCTTTGTTGCAAGAAAATTACTCCTTGTTCTTGTAAAAAAAATTGAAATAAAACAATTACTCCAATTCATGATCGCAGTCCGAGCTCCTGCAAAATCCATGACCGCAGTCCACGGCGAAATCTATCAAGACCGCAATCTTCTTCCCGCAGCTCGAGCTCCGGCGAAAATCTAGACCGCGGTCACCGGCCAAAGGTAGCCCGCAATCTCCGATGTCGATATCCAGACCGGTACTCCATACCGCAAGGTTTCTGAACGAGAGGTCGCGAGCTACGATCTTTTTTCCACTAGCCATCCTCTTTTTCCCCTCTAGTATACACTACCCCTTATAAACCCTCTTTAAAAAACATATGAAAATTCTGACGACCTAGCCGGAATTACTAGCCGGAGCAAGTCATCGGAATTTATCAAAAACCTCTTATGTTCAAGCTAAATAGCTAGCCATGACTCCACGAAAGTGGATAGCCGCCAAACAATGCAAGAGTATTTTTTGTTGCCAGAAAAAAATGGAGTCGGAAAAAGTGGCCGAAATAATATTCCGGCAAGTAAAAAATAACACCGGATTCGTACTCTCCTTGTCCAGACGAAAACAGTAGCGAAAAAATCACCGTCATCGGAGTTGTAATACTCCGACCATAATATTTCGAAGTACCAGCGTTTTTCGCCGGATTCCGGCTATACCAATCGCCGACCGAGCTAGAAAACTTAGCTAGGTGGGTTACTCATATTTCTGTCGGTCAAAAGAAAAGAGAAGAGAGTACAGAGACATTAATATTTTTGGGGTACCAAAGTCAACAAAAATGGCACTGCCGACATATTTGAGTGGCTGAGAAATGGGCAAAACAAAAGGACAGTCCACGTGACAACCTTGTTATTTATACGTTTGGGCCCCACTATGTCAGAAATAATCGGGAGGTAGAAATAGCGGGAGACAGGAAAAAACGGGAGGCATGAGCAATAAAGACCAAGCAATGAATTTACAAAGAAAAAAGATGAACGGACAAGGCAGTATACACTACCTCTGCGATCTCCGGCAAAAGCTAAGTAGCGCCATAGCAATACTCAATTAATGCAAGCGCAGGCTATGTCTTCACGCCTTTCCGCAAATGGTGAATCTTCTTTACCACTCTCCCTCTCCTCTTTGTCTTTTTTTTAACCAACCTCCATTTTGTCCTTTTATTAGTAAGTAATTTTTTTTTTATTTTTATCAGAACAATTACTCCTTTGTTGCAAGAGAATTACTCCTTGTTCTTGTAAAAAAATTTGAAATAAAACAATTACTCCAATTCATGATCGCAGTCCGAGCTCCTGCAAAATCCATGACCGCAGTCCACGGCAAAATCTATCAGACCGCAATCCTCTTCCCGCAGCTCGAGCTCCGACGAAAATCTAGACCGCGGTTACAGGCCAAAGGTAGCCCGCAATCTCCGATGCCGTTTCCCAGACCGGGACTTCATACCGCAAGGTTTCTGAACGAGAGGTCGCGAGCTACGATCTTTTTTCCACTAGCCATCCTCTTTTTCCCCTCCTAGTATACACTACCCCATATAAACCCTCTTTAAAAAACATATGAAAATTCTGACCACCTAGCCAGAATTACTAGCCGGAGCAAGTCACCGAAATTTATCAAAAACCTCTTATGTTCAAGCTAAATAGCTGGCCATGACTCCACGAAAGTGGATAGCCGCCAAACAATGCAAGAGTATTTTTTATTGCCTGAAAAAAATGGAGTCGTAAAAAGTGGCCGGAATAATATTCCGGCAAGTAAAAAATAACACCGGATTCGTACTACTTGTCCAGACGAAAACAATGGCAAAAATATCACCGTCATCGGGGTTGTAATACTCCGACCATAGTATTTTGAAGTGCCAGCGTTTTTCGCCGGATTCCGGCTATACCAATCGCCGGTCGAGCTAGAAAACTTAGCTAGGTGGGTTACACATATTCTTGTCGGTCAAAAGAAAAGGGAAGAGATTACAGAGACATTAATATTTTTAGGGTACCAAAGTCAACAAAAATGGCACTGCCGATATATTTGAGTGGCTGAGAAATGGGCAAAACAAAAGGACAGCCCACGTGACAACCTTGTTATTTACACGTTTGGGCCCCACTATGTCAGAAATAACCGGGAGGCAGAAATAGTGGGAGACAGGAAAAAATGGGAGGCAGGAGCAATAAACACCGAGCAATGAATTTACAAAGAAAAAAGATGAACGGACAAGGCAGTAAACACTACCTCTGCGATCTCCGGCAAAAGCTAAGTAGCGCCATAGCAATACTCAATTAATGCAAGCGCAGGCAATGTCTTCACGCCTTTCCGCAAATGGTGAATCTTCTTTACCACTCTCCCCTTTTTGTCTTTCTTTTTAACCAATCTCCATTTTGTCCTTTTATTAGTATGCAATTTTTTTTTCTTTTTTATCAGAACAATTACTCCTTTGTTGCAAGAAAATTACTCCTTGTTCTTGTAAAAAAAATTGAAATAAAGCAATTACTCCAATTCATGATCGCAGTCCGAGCTCCTGCAAAATCCATGACCGCAGTCCACGGCGAAATCTATCAAGACCGCAATCCTCTTCCCGCAGCTCGAGCTCCGGCAAAAATCTAGACCGCGGTCACCGGCCAAAGGTAGCCCGCAATCTCCGATGCCGATCTCCAGACCGGGACTCCATACCGCAAGGTTTCTGAATGAGAGGTCGCGAGCTTCGATCTTTTTTCCACTCGGTCACAGTCAAACCCGATCTTGCAACCTCGTTGACCGCTACCCACTCCGATGAATCCTCCTACCTCCTGTCCGCGACATCGTGCCCACTGTCAAGCATAGTAAGCTCGCAGCCCGCTAATCCAGGCCCGGACAACCTCCTTGCCCTTCAGTCTGCAAACATCCTCGGTCTGAAGTCCAGACCGCAGTCTCCAACTCTCGATCTCCAGGCATCACAATTAAGACCGAGAAATCAGGACAAAGAAGTCCGCACTCCGGCCAGTGGCCATCACCATCCTAGACCGAGCAAGCTGCTACAACCTCTGAGGTCCGCCCACCGCAAATCAAACTCCAGTCACCTCTACCATCGCCGACAAAGCTCAGGCGAAACAAATGAGCACGAAATTGAGTCTCTTAGACCAGATCCGGAGCACCCTCGAAAAGACGAGCACAATAACACAAGAATCTTTGTCAATGGAGTTGAAATGCTTTAGCAATGTTACTTTGAAGTGGCTGAGCAACAATGTTCTTTCTCCTTAGTTATCGTGGGTACAAGAGAGAAAGGGAAAATAGAAAGAAAGTTGCTGGAGGAAGAAGAAAGAGAAAGAAAAGGAAAAATTGATTGAAAAGTCAAAAGTAAGAAATAAAGAAGGAAGAGTGACATTTTGACCACAAGATAAGTATGGCTCCAAGTGGGCCACATGGTCCAGCAAAAGGAGAAAAGAAATATCTACTCCATCAAGCTTCTGCCACAAGCCTAGTTACTTAACTCCTCCGTTAAATTTCTAACGGCCGTTAAAAACTTCGTTAAGATTTTAACATATTTCCATCGACCTCCGCCAAAGATTTGTTTGTGCAAATAAAGAAGCATGTTCATGATCCGGCGAAAGAAGAAAATTATTTCTCCTCCGTTCCTGAGATCAGTTCGTGCAAATAAAGAAGCATGTTCGTGATCCGGCGAAAGAAGAAAATTATTTCTCCTCCGTTCCTGAGATCAGTTCGTGCAAATAAAGAAGCATGTTCGTGATCCGGCGAAAGAAGAAAATTATTTCTCCTCCGTTCCTGAGATTAGTTCGTGCAAATAAAGAAGCATGTTCGTGATCTGGCGAAAGAAGAAAATTAATTCTCCTCCGTCAAAGTTGTGTTCGTGCAAATAAAGAAGCATGTTCGTGATCCGACAGAAGGAGGGAGAATATTTATTTTATGATCGTGCTCGCGATTGGCAAAAGAAAGATGATAAGAAATTGCACCTCAGTTCGTGCAACCTGCTACCTAAGCAAAACTCATGGATTGGAGAGGGTTAAAACCCCAATTGTGTCAATCCGTAGTTTACTCACTTAACAAAGGAAATGTCCGTAGGGCCATGCCCAAAAATTCATCCACATGGAAACGGATGCCAGCACGGTCACAACCTGCTGATGCGCGGTGGTCTTCGTGATCTCATACCGCATGCCCGCAAATAAAAAAAAACGGATGCCAGTAGGTACAAGGGCCAATATAAGAGCCCCTATCTGCTGATGCGCAAAGATCTCTTAAGATCACACGCCTATACGTACAAAGGCCATCAAGCCCATACACGATAGATGCACGTGGGTTCAAAGGCCAAAATAGTGTCCATACCCACAAAATGCGCGTAGGCCTCATTTGATCGCACGCATGTATGTACAAAGGCCAACATATAAGCCCGTACATGATCGCTACAAGACTCCAAAGAGTCAAACCGCGTGAACCACCAATAGTGGATACAGATGCCAGCACCGGCTGACTCCTGCTGTTGACGCGGACTATAGCCTCACGGCCACAATCTGCATGCCCAAATGAAAGTAGCTTGCTTGGCTCTTTCGTATTACGCCACGGACTTGAAAATCTAAATAAGCATAAGTGGAGGGGAGTGATCAAAAAAGTTCAGAGCCAAATAGATGAGGTGGGGTCAAAACCTCGAGATCGTTCAAGGCCATAACAAACTCGATCATAGAGAAAAGGGCTGACTCTCACGAAAAAACTTAGAACGGTTTTTAAATAAAGAGTTATCAACTCATAAACGCGGCCAGCAAAAAAAGGCACTACATTGCCCGCGGCCAAGGCATTGAGTTTAAAATAAATTTACAAGATCCAATAAGCCTACGGGCAAAAATCTAACAATAAGCCTACGGGAAAAAATCCAATAAGCCTACGGGCAACGATCCAACAATAAGCCTACGGGCAAAGATCCAATAAGCATGTGGGCAAAAATCCAATAAACCTACGGGCAAAGATCAAACAACAAACCAATATCAAAGCCAGATATGCTCATAGAAAAGCTCTATAAAGCCGGCGGGCTAATAAATATTTACACGCCTATAAGCCTTCGGGCAAATACATTTGAAACTACATGCAGGTTTATGCATATTTGGAGTTCAACAACCAGCTCGGGGGCTCATTCATTCTTATTATTGAATTATTCATCCACGGGCTACATGCCCGCTTTATTTACTCTCGGGAATCTCTGAGTTGTATGTCCAACTACCTGCAGGATCTATGCTTATTTTAGGGTGCTCTTTCGCCTGATTCCTAGTCTCCATGACTTCAAGTCTTCGTGACTCCTAGTCTCCGTGACTCCCAGATCTGAACTTCGGCTTCAAAAGAGGTGGCCGAGATAAAAGCAGCATATAACTGCCACCTTCTCTCCCCTCCCCAACGAACACGGGCTAGTGATCGCAGATCCAGACCGCAGTCCTCCTTGACTCCAAGTCTCCTGACTCCTAGTCTTCGTGACTCCCAGTCTCCGTGACCGAGATAAAAGCAGCACATGGCTGCCACCTTCTCACCCCTCTCCGGCGACCTCCTGTGGGGCCTCCCTAACCCCGGGACCTATAAACTCGTGCCCCGGTTGCAGGGTTTCCCCAACCCGACCCGAATTTAAAGGAAACCTTTTTGAATAACCCATCTCAAGTTTAGTAAGTTTTTAAAAAATTTTGACATGACCTTTCCAAAACGAAAGGGTTAAGAAAACCTGTTCAAGATATTAACCTACCATTATTCATTCCACATCAAAAGAAATGCTCATACTACCACATTTCACAACCACACCACATTAATTACAAACCATAGTTTGAAATGTTTATAAAAGTCATTTACAACTTCCCCCAAAAGAATAACATCAACCAACCTAACCCTCCTAGCAAAACGTACCCTGATAACCAAAAGACGATCCAACGGTGCCCCGGCCTCACCGGTCCTGACCTCCTGTCTCAGCGGGATCTAAAAAAATTAAAGGGAGACGGGGTGAGAAAGAATCTCAGTAAGCTATTATGTATGCAGCAAGATGCCAAATAAGATGCAACACTTAAACAAGTTGTTCAACATCATATTTAGCACACAGTAAACACATTACTTTACCTGATCTTACCTTTTTCCCGTCTGAATCATAAGTCGTACTTTTTCCGAAATGAAACCCATTTTTCTTGTGAACGGCTTAGGCCTATTCACGCCTTACAAGACCCATTTCTCAGGGAACCATGTAAGGTATCAGTATCCTATGAACTGCTTAGGCATATCCATAGTAACTGAGCCCCAAACTGTGGCCGCAGTGGGGTGGAAACGGACACAGGTATAATGAAATCCGAGCACCTTATGTTACAACTTCTCATAAGTGGTCGTATTCCATTATACCCCCGAAATATCAGCTGATATTGATCACATTCATATTCACATTCAAGCACGTAACAGTTACTTGAAATAAATTCCACACATTGGGAAAACAGTATATAACATGGCACAACTACTCATGTTCAATCTTTCAATTAGTGCATCATGTATATATAACACTAATGAGTCAATAATAATCCAAGTATGCATATATGCTCATAATCCATTCAATGGTATCGTGCCACGAGTATTTCACGAACCATAATAACATACAACCATCTATAGGCAACCACGAAGGGATACAATAACATATAAATAGCTCTACGCGTTCATAATATCACATTACACAACTCCCTTTTAAGTTCCATAAACAAATACCAAGTTTCTATAAACTTTGGTTCCTAATTAACAATGACTTCCAACCATTTTCCAAGCAACATTTAAAGCCCTTCCAATTATCCGATTTGGCCAAGTAAAATATGGTTGTGAAGTACTAATGTTGTACTAGTATTATAGTTAAAGAGTGTTCCATTATACCTTAGATGAGTTAGGTTTTCAAGGCTTGCAAAACAGTTCAAGAGTGCAGGGGAAGGCACGACTCGTGCTCCAGGGCACGACTCGTGCCATTTTACCCCAAGCCAGAATCATGCGTCCCCATTCAAGGCACGACAAGGCACAACTTGTTCTTCCCAGGTCACGACTCGTGCTCCAGGGCACGAGTCGTGCCCATGCCCAGAATTGTTGCTGGTGTTTACACCAGCTTCAACCAAAACCCCAAATCCCCAACTTTTCTTCACCCAGCTGCACCAAACCAATCCCAACCAGTTTATATACCATTTTTAACTCATAGCAACACTCAATCCATGGTTTATAACATCTATACTCCACCAATCCCAAAGTTGATTAACTATTCCATTGCCTTTTTCCATATTTATCTACCTTAAGCTTCTCCACCATTTTCCAAGCCAAAACACATACTCAACCAAGTTCAACCTAACTTTTAACACCTTTGGAACATCAATCAAAGCATATGCTCAACATAGAAGGGAAAACCATAACAACTTACTTGGAAAATATGAAAAAGAATAAGAAGCTTCAACCGGATAGATGCAATCTACTCAACGCCGTGATCAATAATCCGCAATTACTTTGAAGAACCAATTAACGGTTGATTTTCTAGAATTTTTAGAAGAGTTTTAGGGTTTAGGAATGCTTCTTGGCTGAGGAAGGAGAAGGAAGCTGATGGAAGGAAAATGAATTATGGAAAAAGGCTTCTTTAAAAAGGGATAAGTATTAACAATTTTCATTAAAGCCCTCCAAGTCTCAAGTAACTATAAATAAACCCCTACACTTTTATTTACTCTTAAGCCCCTACTACTTTTATAATTTGTTCCATTTCAAAATACCATTAGGACATATTTCCCACATTAATTCCCCCCAATCAATTCCATTGAACATGATATAGCAAAAGAATTTATGAACCCTCATACACATAATCCATGAAATTATTAAACAAATAGTCACATAATACTTCAAAGATCATGTAATGCATAATATAAAATGAAGTGCACCCCCCCCATTCAAACGTGCTCCACGTGTGCCTAAACAGTGCCTAGGGTTAGGGTCGTGACACCTCCGGTCTTCCGAGACTCCAAATTCCTAGACTCCAGTCTTTCGAGACTCCAATCCACTAGACTCCAATCTCCCAGGCTCCAGCCTCCAGACTTCAAGCCGATCTTGCAAGCTCCGAGCTCCGGATATAAATATATATTCAAGCCAGCCTCTATAAAAATCATACTCCTCGCTCCGACCATAAATAATCATCACTTGGAGTAGGGGGCTACTGATGAACCCTGACTTTTGTTATATATTTATACATACACATATACACCGTCCCATTCAATAAAATATATCTGAAATTACTCGGGATCGCGCGCGGGCTGCGCGGCGAGTGGTTGTCTTTCGCGGATGTTTGGGACCTCGCTTTCGGGAAGGAGAGGAGTCGCCACGCGGTTTTGTATTTTGAGCCCAAATGTTGAAAAATGGCTTGAAAAAGGTGTCGTTTTGTATTTTGAGCCCAAACTTTGGAAATGGCTTTTAGTACCGGAGATTGTTAGGTTCGGAGGTCACGTTACGTTTCGGGAAGAGTATTTTGAGATCACCCGAAATGCCTCGTATGACGAGTCTTTCTACCTTTCTCGAAATTTTGTGTGTGTGTGTGTATGTTTGCATTTTGAAAATGGGGGCTTGAATGACAAGCTTAATCTTGGTTTGAATGTCAAACGTTGATTTTATGATTCTTGGGAAAAAGCGAGCGTTTGAATAACAAACGTCGGTTTTGGAGTTTATTAGGAAAAGAGGTGCGAGTGACGAGTTTTGAATCTTTAACTTAAGTGTCAAATGTTGACTTTTAAGAAAAGAGCGTTTGAATGTCAAACGTCGGGTTTTGAGTTTAAAGATGATCGTTTGGATGCCAAACGTCACTTTTGCGCATTTTGAAAGAGAGTTCGAATGACGAACTCCGGTTTTGAACCGGGCATTACATTGTTAGCGATCTTACGGGAAAAAAACATTAAATGAGATGCGATCAACGAATCGTTTTGCGACTCGGACTTTGATAAGTAAATACTATCACGAGCCAAACGGCTCGGACTTGTAAATGACAGTATTTAAAATGCGGTATCAACGAAATCAAACGATCCGGACTTTAAAGGTGCGATCAACGAGCCAAACGTCTCGGACCTGTAAAGTTGCATTATTTAAATGACAATCAACAGATCAAACGATCCAGACTTGTAAATGAATATCACGAACCAAACGGTTCAGACTATGAAATTGCAAATCAACGGATCAAACGATCCGGACCGTAAATGACATAAAAGTAAAGAACGGGGCTGGAACGTCGTTTTAACCCGAGATTACTTCTCTTACGGGAGAGAAGAGGATCTTGGACTAAAACGTATCGGACCCCATAGAAGGTGACGTCTTCATTTCAATGACTTTCGACCAAAACGGCTGTAGCGATTGGCGCGTAAACTGAGATAGAACGAATGTTTAGGGAGAGAGAGTGTTATCTATGGCTAGGGGTTGACTCTTTTGGCTCGGTTGACGTATACGGGACACGGTTTAGTGTTTGGAAAGGGTGTTTCGAGTTTGTTTGATTCGTGTTTGATTGAAAGACGAGGTTTTCACGCAAATTGAGACAAAACGGGGCTCGGGAGAGGGTAGGAAATGGTTATGCCGTGGGCTTTGGGTGAAAGTGTTTAATATTTTTCCTCTTTGAAATGTTTTGACAGCCCTTGTATTTATAGGGTAATTTTGTAAAACAGTCCGGACGGACTTATCCTCAATTTGGGAGGGGGGTTTGTGGTATTTTGGAAAATGGGAGGACCTGTTGGCAATTCTGTTTTGCCTGTAAAACAGTCCGGACGGACTGTGACTCAATCTCAGGGGCATTTTGGTCTTTTCACCTTGAAATCTGATTGATGTTGACTAGAGGGCATTGGCATGTGTGCCACGTGCCCCTGTGACTCACCTAGGCTAGGGTTTTCGTCCCGTTATTCCCGGTTTTGTCCGTTTTTTAAATAACTGTCCGGAAAATGTCCGAAACGCCCCCGAAAAGTGCCGGAAAGTGCGTTTTTCAGGAAAAGCTGTACTTTTACGTGTGATAACGTGTGTTGAGTACGCTTTGATGTTGGGATGCACGGGGCAGTCCCGGGACGTCTTGTTGGCTTGAGAACGGGGAGTTTAACGGGTTTCGGTTAACCTAGAGCGGGCCAGTTAACGGATTTCGGTTAACTTTTAACGGATTTTGATGATTCGGATTTGGGTACTTACAGTTAGCCCCTCAGCGACGTCACTTTCGAAGGAAGTGGGGTAGTTGAAAAAGATAAGAATCCAAATCGGGGGATGCCTTACTTGAAGAGACCTGAGAGGTCAGCTGGCTGGACCCTTAGCGGAAGGATTCCTACGTATCCCGAGCGGGAATCAAGCCGATCGTAGTTCGTAGGTGCAAGGGCCGCGCGTGGGGGTCTTGACCTAAGCGAGACTGTTGTGAGGCATCTGAACCTAAGCGGAGACTATTGTGAGGCGTCTGAACCTAAGTGAGACCATTGTGAGGCATCTGAACCTGAATGGAGACTGTTGTGAGGC
This sequence comes from Adenophora triphylla var. japonica, assembly GCA_022495995.1. Taxonomy (NCBI): domain Eukaryota; kingdom Viridiplantae; phylum Streptophyta; class Magnoliopsida; order Asterales; family Campanulaceae; genus Adenophora; species Adenophora triphylla. The sequence goes on from JAFEMH010002719.1 coordinate 94,924, forward strand.
ATCTGAACCTAAGATGAGACCATTGTGAGGCATCTGAACCTGAATGGAGACTGTTGTGAGGCGTCTGAACCTAAGTGAGACCATTGTGAGGCATCTGAACCTGAATGGAGACTATTGTGAGGCGTCTGAACCTAAGTGGGACCATTGTGAGGCATCTGAACCTGAATGGAGACTGTTGTGAGGCGTCTGAACCTAAATGGAGACTGTTGTGAGGCGTCTGAACCTAAGTGAGACCATTATGAGGCATCTGAACCTGAATGGAGACTGTTGTGAGGCGTCTGAACCTAAGTGAGACCATTGTGAGGCATCTGAACCTAAATGGAGACTGTTGTGAGGCGTCTGAACCTAAGTGGGACCATTGTGAGGCATCTGAACCTGAATGGAGACTTTTATGAGGCGTCTGAACCTAAATGGAGACTGTGTGAGGCATCTGAACCTAAGTGAGACCATTGTGAGGCATCTGAACCTGAATGGAGACTGTTGTGAGGTGTCTGAACCTAAGCGGAGACCATTGTGAGGCATCTGAACCTGAATGGAGACTGTTGTGAGGCGTCTGAACCTAAGTGAGACCATTGTGAGGCATCTGAACCTAAATGGAGACTGTTGTGAGGCGTCTGAACCTAAGTGGGACCATTGTGAGGCATCTGAACCTGAATGGAGACTGTTGTGAGGCGTCTGAACCTAAATGGAGACTGTTGTGAGGCATCTGAACCTAAGTGAGACCATTATGAGGCATCTGAACCTAAATGGAGACTGTTCTGAGGCGTCTGAACCTAAGTGGGACTATTTCGGGTTTGACGGAAAGTCTTTCTCGAAAGGTGGTTGTGCGGGCTTACGTTGATTGGCCGCTCGTGTCCTGTCTGCTGGGGATAGGGTGTTCGGGCTTACGAGAATGGACGAAGAGGGATTGTTGTGCAAGCTTACCTTGATGGCCGCTGAAATGAGATGGTCGGGCTTACGACTGGCGGCCGGGGAATTGAATGTTCACTTGCTGGAGTGAAAAGGTATTCGGGCTTACTAGGGCGGTCGAAGAGGGATTGTTGTGCGGGCTTATCTTGATGGCCGCTGAAATGGGATGGTCGGGCTTACGATGATTGCCGGGGAGATGAATGTTGGTGATAACCAATGGGAATTTTAACGTCTGGAGACGAATTGTGATTTAACGTCCGTAGACGGTTTGAGATTTAACGTCTGGAGACGAACGTTAGTGAGAACTATCTGGAAATTTAACGTCTGGAGACGGAAATGAGCGTTTGAATGTCAAACGTCGATTTGGGACGAAAATGAGCATTTGAATGTCAAACGTCGATTTGAGACGGAAATGAGCGTTTGAATGTCAAACTTCGATTTGAGACGGAAATGAGCATTTGAATGTCAAACGTTGATTTTGAGATTTAATGTCTGGGGACGAACGTTAGTGAGAACTATTTGGAAATTTAACGTCTGGAGATGGAGTTGTGATTTAACGTCCATAAACGGTTTGAGATTTAACGTCTAAAGACGAAACGTTAGTGAGAACTATCTGGAAATTTAACGTCTGAGGCAATACTCTTGTGTGGGTGGACGGTTATACCCAGGAGCAGTTGTCGGGGCTACTTGGTTTTGACATTACCGATGCCAGGGGCTTGGGTATTCGGTACGGGCCGATGGAGGCTCATCTGAGGAGGGGGATTAAGGAGTATTTGGCGGGGTCCCTGAGGATGACAGCAGAGCGCCTGGCTCGAGGGTTTTTATGGTTTGCTTTGTCAGATATCCTGTTTCCCACTGCTGACACGTCATGTCACTTTCCTCTGCTCGGCTCACTGACTGACCTGGAGGCCGTGAGAGGGTTTGCATGGGGAGAGGTTGGTCTGGCCGAGCTCTACCATGCTTTGGATAGGTTCTCGCGGGGAGAGGAGAACACATTAGGCTATTTTATGTTTGCCTTAGATGTAAGTTCCTTTTTTTTTTCTTCCTTGTCTCATTTGTACTCGTATGTATCTGCTTTGTAGCTGACATAACTTTCCATGTGTTTGACAGATGTGGTTCTTGGAGGTGTTCCACCCGCAGAGGTGGGAGACCAAGGAGGAGTATGCGGCCTTGTTCCCTGCCATGTTGGTTTGGCAGAAGGGGCGAGGAAGCCGGCAAAGTCGAGGGAGAGCACTCAGCTGACTTATGAGGAGGTGTCTTTGGCCATGAGCCGAGACTTTTCTCCGCGGATCCAGCTGACTTAGTGGAGCCGGATTGATGCTTTTGTAGTCCATGCTGCCAGGGACATTACTCATTGGCGGAAGCTGCTGGTGGGGCTTCATTGCTACGCGATGTATTTGGGTGAGAGGGTGGCTTATCAGCATGGTCCGGGGTCCATTCCTTTGGTTCCGATGGACCCGCCTCCACACATGCAATATCCTTTGCTAATACCGATGGAGGATTTGTAGCGGTACAGGCAGGGCGTGTCTTATGCTGAGTTCATCATAGAGGACGCCAACTATGATGTCTTTCTGAGGACGAGGCTGAGGAGCCCACAGGTGCTGCACAGGGAGGGCGAGGGCCCTGCATATCCCCGGGACTACCTGCTCCCTCGCGCTCGGTTGGCGTATGAGGGGCCTGATGGTTCTCGTAGGAGACTGACGGTTCCCATTCCGGAGGAGGCGAGGCCTCGGTATAGAGTGGATCCCGATGCTTCGGTGAGTGTTTTGTTTCGATTTTCTGTACTTGATAGTACCATTCTGCAAATGTTGCATCTGTGCTGTCTATTTGTCTTTTGACGGCTTTTCTGATTTGCAGGTGTCTGGCCATACTTATAACCAGGCCGTGAGACGTATAGATGGGATAGCCAACTATGCCAGGAGACTCGTGGAGTTTCTGCGGTGTAGTTCTCGGAGGAGCGCGGCTGTGCATGAGCCGATGCTGTCTAGGCCGTCTACAGCGAGAGACTCGTCTGCCTCCACGACTGGTGGGGCAGATTTTACGTAGGGCTTTGGCCAGTTCTCTGGTGAGACGGCGGGGTTCAGAGCTCGTCACTCTTCGTATTCGGGACACGAGCGAGGAGAGTCCTCGGGGACACAGGCGCGGAGGCGGCCTTTCTCGTATTCCCGCCTTGAGGAATTCGGGGATTACCTGTCCTCGGTGGATCCGGCTGCGGCGGGGCAGTATTTCGAGTGCTCGGATGACGAGCAGGACTCTGAGTAGTCCTCTTTTTTGATTTATTTTTAGACAAAGGTGTGTATTGCCTAAACAATTTGATTTATACTTGAAAGGGCCTTTGAGGCGAACCCTTGTATTTTGAATATTTATTTAGTGATTACCTTCCTTTATTTTTGGCAAATAAGCAAGTAGGTTGATCAAAAATAAATAATAATGAGACATGCATAAAAATTTGAACTGGTCAAAATTTATATCTATATGCACTGTTATTTAATTAATTGCACTGTTGCACGAGCCCGGGGCGGATGTGGTGTCGGCAGTGAATGATTTAAACTATGGATGCACGTAGTTTAAACAAGGCTTGAACAGGATATGGTTTGGAAATGTTCCTGAGTTTGAGGCAGCTGGCTGCAGAGTTGACCAAGTCAACTTGAAAAACAGTCCGACCAGACTGGGCTTCAATTCCAGTTTGTTTTAAATTGCAGTTCAGTTACGTTTCGGGAAGAGTATTTTGAGATCAAACTTTGGAAATGGATTTTAGTACCGGAGATTGTTAGGTTCGGAGGTCACGTTACGTTTCGGGAAGAGTATTTTGAGATCACCCGAAATGTCTCGTATGACAAGTCTTTCTACCTTTCTCGAAATTGTGTGTGTGTGTGTTTGCATTTTGAAAATGGGGGCTTGAATGACAAGCTTAATCTTGATTTGAATGTCAAACGTTGATTTTATGATTCTTGGGAAAAAGCGAGCGTTTGAATGACAAACGACGGTTTTGGAGTTTTTTAGGAAAAGAGGTGCGAGTGACGAGTTTTGAATCTTTAACTTAAGTGTCAAATGTTGACTTTTAAGAAAAGAGCGTTTGAATGTCAAACGTCGGGTTATGAGTTTAAAGATGATCGTTTGGATGCCAAACGTCACTTTTGCGCGTTTTGAAAGAGAGTTCGAATGACGAACTCCGGTTTTGAATCGGGCATTACATTGTTAGCTATTTTACGGGAAAAAAACATTAAATGAGATGCGACCAACGAATCATTTTGCGACTCGGACTTTGATAAGTAAATACTATCACGAGCCAAACGGCTCGGACTTGTAAATGACAGTATTTAAAATGCGGTATCAACGGAATCAAACGATCCGGACTTTAAAGGTGCGATCAACGAGCCAAACGGCTCGAACTTGTAAAGTTGCGTTATTTAAATGACAATCAACGGATCAAACGATCCGGACTTGTAAATGACTATCACGAACCAAAAGTGTTTAGGGAGAGAAAGTGTTACCTATGGCTAGGGGTTGACTCTTTTGGCTCGGTTGACGTATATGGGACACAGTTTAGTGTTTGGAAAGGGTGTTTCGAGTTTGTTTGGTTCGTGTTTGGTTGAAAGACGAGGTTTTCACGCAAATCGAGATAAAATGGGGCTCGGGAGAGGGTAGGAAATGGTTATGCCGTGGGCTTTGGGTGAAAGTGTTTAATATTTTTCCTCTTTGAAATGTTTTGACAGCCCTTGTATTTATAGGGTGATTTTGTAAAAACGATCCAGGACGGACTTATCCTCAATTTGGAGGGGGGGGGGTTGTGGTATTTTGGAAAATGGGAGGACCTGTTGGCAATTCTGTTTTGCCTGTAAAACAGTCCGGACGGACTGTGACTCAATCTCAGGGGCATTTTGGTCTTTTCACCTTGAAATCTAATTGATGTTGACTAGAGGGCCTTGGCATGTGTGCCACGTGCCCCTTTGACTCACCTAGGCTAGGGTTTTCGTCCCGTTATTTTCGGTTTTGTCCGTTTTTTAAATAACTTCCGGAAAATGTCCGAAACGCCCCTGAAAAGTGCCGAAAAGTGCGTTTTTCAGGAAAAGCTATACTTTTACGTGTGATAACGTGTGTTGAGTACGCTTTGACGTTGGGATGAATGGGGCAGTCCCGGGACGTCTTGTTGGCTTGAGAACGGGGAGTTTAACGGGTTCCGGTTAACCTGGAGCGGGCCAGTTAACGGATTCCGGTTAACTTTTAACGAATTTTGACGATCCGGATTTGGGTACTTACAATATCACATATACACATATACCAAATATATACGGTGGGACCCCCACAAAGTGCCACATACACACTTTCTCCCCTATAAATAATATAACCCTCCAAAGGCAAAGGTAATCTCAAAACACTCTCTACAATGCTCTCTCTATATCTCTCATATACATAAACTGATCCTTACGCCCGAGGGTTATAGCGGGGCAACCCTCCGCACCCCTAACGGTGCTGTATTGCAGATCTTGCCCGAGGTGCGACGTGTCCACTGCAACATTTGCCACCCCGGGTCGTGGCGTCATCAGATGTCTTGTCGGATGAGTGGGAGGCGGCCGGAAAGGGTTGGGGTTGTCGATGAAATCGCCGGTAAGGTTGGTTGGCCGGAAGCGGGAGGTGTCGGACATATATGACCGGAGGCAGGGTAGTTAGAGAGAGAGAGAGAGAGAGAGAGAGAGAGAGAGGAGAACGTGAGAGAAAATGGTTTTATATTTTTGGGTAAGGGGTAGTTTGGGTAGCGAAGGACTAGGTGAAATTTTGATTATGATGTTGGACTAATTGATTAAATTTCAAAATCCTTGTCTTAATTGGTCTTTTGAAGATGAAGGATCCACCGGTAATTTTTCCTTGATTTTATTCTTTTTTTTTTTTCAAAATTATGTTGGCCCGTTGGGTGATTGTTGATCATGCAGAGCTTTGTTTACATGTCATGTTATAAGAAAATGAAGTCGAGATGAAATTGCAGAGGTAAAAGAATAAGAACCACAATTTGATCTCTTATCCGTAAATGCTAATCAAAACATAGCGCTTTGTTATCACATCATCACGTGTACTCCCTCCATCCCGCTACAAACTGTACACTTTTTTCATTGGGCGTCTCATTACAAATTGTACACTTTCTAAAATGACAAAGAATCTTTACTATTCTCTCCACTCATTCTCTCTCTTACATTATTTTAATACTCACAACACCATTATAATTTATTATTTCCTCCACTCATTCTTCTTCCTATTTTACTTTTACGCTCACAACATTTATATCATCATTTTTTCCTTAATTCCCGCGCAAACAGTAACTGTCTGATTTCTACCGGAACGGAGGGAGTATATATATACTCCCTCCGTCCATTTAGTAGGTTCACAGTTACTGTTTACACGTTGATTAAGGAGGGATTATTATATTGAAAGTGTTGTGAGTGTGAAAGTAAAATAGGAGAGAAAATGAGTGGAGGGAATAGTAAATTATAATGGTGTTGTGAGTATTAAAATAATGTATAGGAGAAGAATGGAGAGAATAGTAAATTATAGTGGGGTAGGGTTAATATTTTAATAATATAAAGTTTCCATTTTAGGAAAGAAACAAAGTGTGAACCATGTAAATGGACGCCCAAAATAGAAAGTGTGAACCATGTAAATGGACGGAGGGAGTATATAGTTTTAGTTTTCTGTGGAATTGGTTATGAACAAAATAATACTCCCTCCGTCCCAATAAGTCCGTCCCAATAAGAGCTGCCCGTTTTTTGCCTTGCACGCAAATTAATAAAATGGGTGGAAAGAAAAAATGTTGTGAGAGTAATTTTTAAATAGGAGAGAGAATGAGTGGAGGGAATAGTAAATTATAATGGTGTTGTGAGTATTAAAATAATGTAGGAGAGAGAATGAGTGGAGGGAATAGTAAAGATTCCTTTGCCAAACAAGGAAAGTGGAAGCTATTAACGGGACACCCAAAATGGCAAAATGAGAAGCTACTATTGGGACGGAGGGAGTATGTGCTCCCTCCGTCCCATTGATAACTTCACTTTTTTGTCGAAACGGGTGTCGCGTTAAAAGCTTCACCTTTCCTAAAATGGCAAAAAATCTTTACTATTCCACCCACTAATTCTCTCTCCTGCTTTACTTTTACACTCACAACACTTTTCAAATTTACTATTCTCTCCACTCATTCCCTCTCCTATTTTACTTTTATACTCGCAACACTTTCTCCTCTCTCCTATTTTCCTTAATTTGCGTGTCAAACTCAAAATGGTGAACTAATCAACAGGACGGAGGGAGTATTAAATAAATATATTCCTTTAAATAGTAATCACAGAGCTAGCAGGCCAGATGGAAGAAAAATTTATGAAGAGAGGAACTCTATACACCTAACAGGCATATAGCATCTGAGATCTTATTAAGGTATTTTTTTCAATGAGATAGTTAGGCCCCAGAGTCGTTTTGGTAGCTCAGTTATCACAATTTAATCCCTTTTCTGTAAATACTAGTCAAAATATAGCGGATTCTATATTTTGACTAGTATTTACAGAAACTAGGGTTTTAACAATACTACTCAACCAAAAACTATACATCAACAATGCTCCTGCAAACTCATTCACACATACACACACAGAAATGGTCAAACAACGACGTAACACCACTCAATTCACACAAACACAAATACAGACACAGAGAGAAACGGTCAAACAACGACGTAATATACTTTTGTTCAATGAATCGGACCAAGTAATGCAGCCAGCCATGCATTTTAGTAGAATAATAAGTTCAATTTCTTAGAAGAGTCTGATAGGCCATATCAAGGAATGTCTCCACAACAATGGATAACAGAGATATGAAAGATGAAAGTATCAAAAATAGGATGTACCTGTGGCAGACAATAGTATGTGAACATGAAATTCAACTCTATCTTTCTAAAGTGCTTATTCAGCCGCCAAATCAAGAAGTATAAGTTGACTTATAAAATGAAGACTTCTCTAGGGAGGCCGTCTACTTATCTGCTGAGTTGACTTGTTGCCTCGCATTACGAGTACAATCCGCAAATCTGTTGACCGCATTCGCACATTTTAAAGAGTCCTTGGCATTTTCCTTGTAACAATCCAAGACGGACTTGAAATAGGCCGAACAAGGCATAGGCTTCTGGTACGGAAGTTTGAACTCCTTATCATGAAGCTCTTTGGCTCTTTCAGTTACTTCCTTTGCCATATCCTCTTCCTTTTTCTGCAATCTCTCAACAATCTTCTCACTTTCAAGAAGTGTCGATTTTATGGCCTCTAACTCGGGATTAGCAGATGTTGGAGGGGGAGCTGGAAGAAAAAATGGCCATCCAGTAGCGGCGGGTCCTGTTTTGAGGGTTTGAGGGTCATCGGGAATCTCTTTTCTGGTGACTTTTGTTTCAGACCGTTGAGGACTTCGAGTTGCCTTTGCTTTCGGTTTCCTGGGCTTCTTCTTATGTCTCTCACCTTCAGTTAATAGCTGTTTAACTAAATTCTCACTTATTGTAATTGAAAAGGAATCGTCCATGATATCTCAGCTATCAGACAAGTTACCTGAAAACCAACAATGAAATCAGATTAACAGAATAAGGTACTTTTGGATGCTGTTAAACGTAACCATGGAGTATGGATGAAATTAATAGTGCAAGCTTATTTTCTTTAGGCTATCATATCCAGCAAGATCAGTAAACAAGGAACTCACCAACGCCCCTTCAAGGATTTCCCTCCTTTCTAAATATTTTGGCAATAACAAGAACACAAGACCACAGTAGCTTTTCAAACTACATCCCCTTAAGAACTGGGCTATTCACGGGTCTTTGTTAATAAATTATTAGCTGATATTTCATTTATCTCTTTACCAAACAGAAATGTCAGGATCACTGTGCATAATGTATTGGGATCATGTAAGGTGCCCTGATAAACTAAATTATTTACACACTGAACTACGAAAGTGTTAACAAAATTATAAAGAGAAAATTCTGAGAGGCTTCAATTAAGTTCCAGTATTCGAAAAACTTCACTCTTGTAGGGGGGTTTCTCAGTTCAGTTGGTTCAGTTTTGATGCAAACCAAAACTGATATTATTGGTTTCCAGAAATCAGATGGAATCATGAAAATCAAAACCGAAAACCATCCCAAGTACAAGGAAAACTGACTCGTTTCTGATAAATGGTTATCAGTTCTTCCCATTTACATTTGTTGCTCTATAAGAAAATTGGGGAAATGAACGTTTTTGAAGCCAAAGTTGAGTTAATCAAAGTAAAATATGAAACTGGTACTACTAAAACCTTGGAAGGAAAAGCTGTACAAGAGGGAATATTATTTAACTTTGAATTTGCATACACATATATAACCCCCAAAAAATAACCTAACTGATTACAGAGTACAAGCAATAGAATCCTAAATTACTCGAAAATCCCTCTTGCATGCACTCTCCTACATAATCAATTTTACATGAACACCAGCAATCCGGAACAGTGAAATATAAAGAATATGTCAAAAGTACTATTCCCTCCACCGGAAGATGAGTGCCAAGTTCGGTTTTCATGGAAATAAAGAAAGACAATTCTTAAGCATGTTTACTAGTATGAATGCATGCATACCTTAAGGATTGCATTTTATTTATTGCAAGTGAATTAGGATATAATAGTTAACAAGGATAAGTAAATAGCGTTACTAGTGAGCTATGTTACCCGGACACGGTATCCGGGATCCGACACGGATACGGATCCTAGTGTCGGATACAATTTTCTTAATAATTTTGGACACCGGGACACCGTCCTAAATTTGGACACGGATACGGGATACGATAACAAAGACACGGGTACGGGATGGGATACGATAATACCATTATATAAAATATATATTTGTGTTTTTTTAAGGAAAATATATTTGTGTTAAAATACACAATATATTATCTATTGATTTTATCAAAAAATTATTATATAAATAAAATCTATTAATATTTTTTTAAAAAATAAACGTATACTATACTGTTTTCGTCCCCAAAAAATTGTCTTTAAAAAGATGTTATTTCTCTCAATCGTGTCCCAAGGCCCAAACCAAAGCCCAAACACAAAACCAATTCCATTTAACCAAACCCTATTATTTTATTTTCTCTCTCTTCCTTTACCCATTTCCCCTTACTGATCCCCCACTCTCTCTCTCTCTCACACACACACACACAAACGCAAACGCAAACGCCTCCACTTCTCCATCTCTCACGCAATTCACGGCGACCCGCGACCCTTCATCCCAAGCCATCCCTTCCCTTACGCCGTCAAGATTCGTCAAGGTTTTCTACGACGGAGCTCCGGTTGATCTCAAGTTCTAACACTCCGGCAATTCAAACCCACCGCCTCCGGCAATTTCAAACTCTCCGGCTCCTGGAACAACAAATTCAGGTCAGTCTTCACTTCCTCCTTCTCCTTTGTATAATAATTTTGCTCTTCCTTCTATTTGCCGTGTCCGAGGGAAATTTTTCATATCCGCGCCGGATTTCATACCAGTGTCCTTATCGTGTCGTGTCGACACTGGTATGACGCCAAAAATGGCAAGTCCGGGTAACACAGCTAGTGAGTTGACAATCTTCGGTGTCAATGATCTTCTGGGAAAGGGCACTCATTTGGGGCGGATGGGAGGAACTTTCGGGGGGGGGGGTAAGAAAGAGAGACAAGATATTAGTTCCGATCTGAAATGCTTATGCCTAAAACTTAGAGATAAAAAGAGGGCTTTGAGAGTGCTCCTGAGAGGATTACTCGAATTGCTAATGACATACTGCATATCCGATGGAATTTCCTTCACAAAAATTCAACGACACTATTCTCCATATTCCTTCCTTAATTAAAAGATTGCAACCTAGTTTGGATTCATGTGTTTTCAGGAGCAATTTAGGGAATTAGTAGATTTCAAACCATTTTCTTAAGGTTTAATTTCATTTTCAACCATTGTACTTTACTCCAACTTTCACTTCAACCACTATACTTTATTTTTAGCACGAAAACCACAAAAAGTTTCGGAAAACTATCATTTAAGCCACAAATCCGTGCATAATCCGTGGCTAATTCGTGCCTTAATTCGCGAATTTGTGGCTAAAATGATAGTTTTCCAAAACTTTTGTGGTTTTCGTGCTAAAAACAAAGTACAGTGGTTGAAGTGAAAGTCGAGGTAAAGTACAGCGGTTGAAAATGAAATTAAACCTTTTCTTAATTTGGATATTTAGTCAAATGTTGTCTTCTATTGGGACAAATGGAATAGCACCTTTTATACTTTTTTTTTTCAGATTAATTTAAACCTGTTAATTGTAATGCTTCTCCACATCTTTTTCCATTTTGCCTATTGGCTTAACCACTGGTTGTCAAAGGTAAGGAAAACCAACAACGTGAATTTAAATAGAATTAAAAACATACACCATTTATAAATGCTTAAGATATACATCCATCATTAAGGGAAAGGAGTTGATCCTTCCTTGACGTTGTCCATTTGTAATTGGAATGCAGAATGCCTGACGATAACAATCCACTTTAGCTCAGGTGCTTCCCTAACTCTACCATCTTCTACATCTACTACAGTTACTGAAATTGATATTATCCTTTAATTGACCAATTTAGCCTCATTTTATATCCATTTGTACCTACTACTTTTAGTGTTTGAAGAACAAATATGCATAATTAAAACATCATCTTTCACACTTCAACCATCCATCTTAGCATTCCGGTTCAGAAACTCTCAATTGATCAACATGTCCTCTCTAGCATACAACAAACATTTTAGATAACATCAAATGGCCAAAGTGTTAATTGTGACTTTCTGTGGTAAGTTAACAATTTTCTAGTGTCGCACAAAACAAACGTATTCAGGAAAGACCCAAGTGAAGTGTCTAAAAAAATTCAAAGTTGACAATTAAGGACAGAAGAGTAATTTAATAAACCAAGAAAAAGAAATTATCCCATCATTTGGACATTTCCACAAACAGCTTATGAGCAATCAAGGAATTAAAAACAAACACTAATGAAAAATCAATAAGAACAATCGGAGTAGACAACAAGAAATATAACATAAATGGACTAGTGAAATTTATATGTTCCTATGAATATAATGCTTAAAATCTTATGTTGCACCTTTCAATTGGGATCGATCTGGAAAACTTTTGGGCAGAAAGTGTGTGTTTGTGTGTTTTCCCATGTATTGTCTGATTTAGTTTTTTTTATTTTTTGTCCATTTTTCCACGTTCCCCTAATCATGAATGGTTGGCCTTGGTACCGAATGATGCTATACTGAGATGCAAATGAGTGACTTGAATCAAACAACGAGTCAGTTCTCGAGGCAACAAATTAGGGTTTAGCAATGTAGGCATAAATTGAAATCAAACTTAAGATTCATACAAAAACAATACAATATTAAACTCAAACAGCGAGTCAATTCTCATGCTTACAGAGACACTGATTCGTTTTCCAGTAAACTATCGGCATCAGAACAACTATGGAACTTGTTAATTGGGATGATTCATAAACAGGAATATAATGGATTTGAGAGAGAAAGAGAGAGATTAACCTAATCGGAGGTTAACCGGCGGTTGGTCGTTGATGATGACCTAAATCCAGCGGTGCTCGAGAAGAATTTTCGGGTTTGGAGCCTTTTAATAGTTTACAGAAGTTTTCCCTAATTTTCTTTTTCAAGTTTCTCCTTCCCTGTGATGGTCGAATTTTCATTTTAGCCCCTCAAGTATCACAAATTTGACTAAATTTTAATTTTATTTGACTACCTAAATTAAACTTTAACCAAAATTTTACTTTTCCGGGTGAAGTATTAGAAAACTGAACTATGGAAAGGGGACTATTATTAGTTAAGAGTTGAAGATCATTTTTATATTTACTTCCTCAAATACTTCCTCCGTCCCATCTCAAATTTGACTTTTTTGTTATTTTCATCCGTCTCACATTAAATCGAACTACCTAAAATGGCAAAAAAGTAATACTTTTTTATCCAATGAGACTCACTTATAATACTCACTACAACAATTTATTTCCTATTTCTCTCAATCAATCTCTCTCCTATTTTACTTTTCATACTCACAATACATTTACGCACTTATTCTCTCTTCTAATTTTTCTTAAATGTTATGTCCAAAAAGTTAATTCAGTTTAAGGTAAAACGAATGGAGTATTTGGATAACATTATTGTTCTCAGAGCAAATTACATTTTAGTTACCTAAGTTTTACAAAATGTTTCAATTTATTATCGAATTTGTATTTGCTACAAGTAGGTTTGTGTTTTGGTTGCAATTTGATATTAATTTGAATGACTCGTTAAAAACCTAACGAAAAATATACGATACTCCCTCCGACCCACGTGAATGGACACTTATTTCCTTTTTGGGACGTCCCACGTGAATGGACACTGTCTAAAATGGAAAAGAATATTCACTATTCCCTCCACTCATTCTCTCTCCTACTTCACTTTTACACTCACAACATTCTCTCTCTTAACTATTCCTTTCACTCATTCTCTCTCCTATTTAATTCTTCATACTCACAAACACCTCCTCCACCTATTTCTCTCTCCTACTTTTTTTTAATTTTCACACCCAAAAAATTGATGCCCATTCACATGGGACGGGACAGAGGGAGTATGTGTCACTTTTACTTGATAAACTTAAAGGGCATTTTTGTTTTTACATGAAATGGGACTTCAAAAAAATCTTTATTAAAATATTAAGGACAATAATCTAAAATTTGATCCTTATTTTAAACTCACTATATTAGATCTATACTTCCTCCGTTCCGTCGATTTTAGGAATTTTTCAAATGGCACGGGGGTTAAGGAAAAAGTAAATGTTGTGAATGTAATAGTAAAATAGGAAAGAGAATGAGTGGAGGGAATAGTAAATTATAATGGTGTTGTGAGTATTAAAATAATGTAGGAGAGAGAATGAGTGGAGAGAATAGTGATAAAAACTTTCCATTTTGGGAATTCTTAAGATTAGTGGGACGCCCAAAATGAAAAGTTTTCTTAAGATCGGTGGGACGGAGGGAGTATATGTTTAAAAAAAAAAAAAACTAAATTTATATCTCTTTAAAAGAAACTCATATTTATATTCGATTTATAAAGAAAAAAAATGTCTCTCCTTTTCTCCTTCCCTCTCCACCTCCACCTCCACCTCCACCTCCACCTCTAGGGCTGGCAAATGGTACTCTTCCGTACCAACCAATCCATATACCAACCGTACCAATTGTAATTGATACAGTGAAATCGGTATATCGAATTTTCGGTACGGTAGTACCGTACCAATTAGTGAAAATGATTGGTACGTGGTATATAGAAGTGAAATCGGTTGGTATACCGAAATACCGACTTATTTTTTAAAAAAAATATATAAAATATATATTATTATATACATATAAAAAAATCAAAAAAAATCTAACCCTAAAAGTCTTTCTTTTTTCTCGATAAAGCATACTTTTTAAAAAATGGTTTACTATACTAACCATGCCTATTGGCTTAGGAGACAACAAGTTGAGGTTTGTATTTTGATGTCACGTAGTGGCAAGATATTCCGGTTTGTTTGATATCATTTTCTTCATATTATTTTGGTACAAGATATCATTTTCTTCATATGAATGTTTCTAAAGTTAAAGTTGTTGTAAAGTCGGTGCACTGCTCAACCATGTACACATGCATTTCTGTTTTTTGTGCTCATTTACATACTGCATGATGTCTATTGCAAAGAAAAACTTATACCGACTGCGTATAAAACCATGGATGAAGTGTTACTGTTTTTCATTGCATCAATGAACTGAATGCATGTAATAAATAGTGCAAGTATTTGTGATTCTCACCCCTAATTTTTTTTATTAGTCCAGATGCTTATAAAGTTATTTCAGGAAGTTAAGAGATCGCCAAAAATGGAGTAAACTTTTTGAGACGTATTTTCTGTGTTTTGAGACATATTTTTTTATAATATGTTGTTCAAAACAATATAAATGCATTTTTTTTTCTTTATTTACATTTGGTATATTTCTAATACCAACCGTACCAACCGAATACCAATCGTACCATAAACTTGGTATACCGACTTTTGTGATTGGTACTGGTACAGATTTTCTTATACCAAATCATACTTGGTTGGTACATGGTATAAGCAAAATAAGCCGGTATACCAACCGAACCACCCCTATCCACCTCCACCGTTCACCTCCTTATTCTCCAGTAGCATCCACCCCCACACCGACACAAGAAGTAACCAATCTTCTTTCCTTCCGTCTCCACCGCTGCCAACAACAAAGGTAACCCAACCTCGCCAGTCTTGACCCTTCTTTTCTCAAAATCCGTTGTGCAATCCCCTGCGTTGTTGCCTTTGAAATTCGAAACATTTCCTTTTTTTAATCTTCTTTGTTCCTCCAATTTCTTCCTTCTCATTATTGCTTTCGCCTTCTCATCCCTTCCCCCTTCTCACAGTTGCGGTCATCGCATTTTCGAATCTGGCCATTGAAGTTATTTGTCTTTTTTTTTTAAGTTGAAGTGATTTGATGTGTGTTTTGGTTTTGATGTGCTGATATTTAGAGTTGCTCTTAATTTGTAAAACTTAGTGAGAAAGAGAGAGGTGGAGAAACAAGGGGTTAAGTTAGCATCGTTGCCTTCCTAAATTTCAAAATTTCTCTTCCCCTCCGTGTTTCATTGTTGGTGATGGTGAAGATAATGAGATAATTTTATTTGCAGAATTTGATTTTTTATCAAAAATTTTGGGAATAATTGTTGATTATTAAACATAATTTTGATGTTATTAGAGTGTGGATTTGATTTTTGGTGGTGGTGATGGCGATGATGGCGATGGTAGTTGTGGTAGTGATGGTGGTGAATAGACGGTGGTGGTGGTGGTGGTTGTGTGTGAGTTATGGTAGCTGACATGATTGATGATTCAATTAATAAAACTATATTGTACGGAAAAAACAGAAATGCCCCTTAAGGGTCCGCTCCCGAGTCTAAATTTGGAGGGGAAGGAAAGGAAAAGGGAGGAAATGTGGGAGGATTTCATTTGGAAGGGTGCTCCTGAGTTTTGGCTGAAGGGGAAGGGAAGGAGAAGGAGGGAAATGGTTGGGCTCATTTCCCTCCAAATCAATCAGCTCAATTTTGGGGGGAAACGGAAGGAGGGAAACTGATAAAGAGGGATAATTTGTCATAATTCCAATCCTACCCTTTCAGCCTATTATATCAGCCTTCCATTTTAACAAAACCCAACTCCATTGATTGCTCTCCTCTGCCTTTTTCATCTCCTCTGCAACAAAAATCAATCACAACTCAGCCAAACAACTCCATTGTCAACAAATTCATGGATGAAGAGGTATGTGCTCCTTTTCAATGCCTAGTTTTTTTTTTTTTTTGTATCTCGGTTTCTCGGATTCTTCAAGTTTCTCCATCCACTTTTCAACCTAAGATAACAACGAACAAGTTTTTTTCATTAACTTGCAAACTCCAATGCGGACACAACAAATGTAATACATTTTCAAGAACTTACATTAGGATGAAAATAGGCATAGCAACGAGAACAAGTTTTTCATTAACTTGCAAAGAATCGGCTCAAACACCGAGAAACGGGGACTTTTGAGTAGGATTAGCAAAATGGGTTTTTGGTTATCCAATGGGTGATCCATTAAAAATATAATGTTTTAAACTAATGTACATGATACAATGTACATTAGTTTAAAGCAAGATAAAAATCTTAATGGGACCCATTGCTCACAAATTGTCACCCCTACTTTTAAGAACAGAGGTGATGACCCTCTATTTCATGTAGAATATCGAGACAGGCTAACATGGTCCTTGAGCAAAGCAAAAAAAAAAAAAAAGAAAGATCTTACTTACCCAAGAAATGTAGAGTGATTATGCTCACTTGATTTCATCAGTACGAAAAGCAAATCAAAATGATGGTTAATAATCCTTATAGAAGTTTCGTTCATTTGTTCATTTTACTCTGAATGCATTCTTCTATGAATTGAAAATAATGTCTCGCCGCTTCTTCATCTTGGACATCGGTGATAACTTTGTGGCGCATTTGATGTTTCACTTTTTTTTAAAGGGTGTTGATTCTTTGATGGATGAGGAGGATGATGAACTAATAAGATTGCATCTACTCATATTAAATCAACAAATAATGATAGTTCATGATATATGTCATATTGCGTACTATCTTCTCTATCAAAAATCTCGACAAGCAAATCTTCCCGAATGAAGAAGTGCGTTTAAGAAGAAATAGAGTAAGAGATGACTTAATGAAAACCTTATGCATGGATCAAGAGCGGTGTCGTCATTTGATTCGTATGACCCGGATGCTTTTATAAAGTTATGCAATATACTTAAAAATGATGGTGGTCTTTTACCAACTCAACGGGTTTCAATAGAAGAACAAGTAGCTAAGTTCCTTTACACTTTGGCACATGATGTGAGGCAACGACCAATGGCATTCTTCTTTCGTCGAGGTCGTAGTACCGTGAGTCGACATTTTCACAATGTTCTACGAGCCGTAATAGAGTTGGAAGATAAGTTTATAAAACAACCTACCGGTGTAGAGGTGCCTCGAGAGATACGGAATAACAAAAGATTTTATCCATATTTTAAGGTACTTTTGGTTTGAACAATAATAATTTTTAACTTTAATTATAGGATAAAATATGTTATAATGTTAAGTATATGTATCGGGATTGTGTGGGGGCTATTGATGGGACACATATTCGTGTAAATGTGTCTCCCGCGATGCACCAAAATACCGAGGGAGGAAAACTTTTCCAACAATGAATGTGCTAGTTTGCATGTACATTTGATCTTAAGTTTACATATGTTTTACCTGGTTGGGAAGGTCTTGCGGTGACTCACGGATAATTAAAAATGCACTTACAAGAGAAGATAGAAACTTGCACATTCCGAATGGTAATGAATGCTTCTCAATTATTACGTAATATAGTTTTCAAAAATATTATAGTAATACATATCTAATTCGTAATAGGTAAATTTTATCTTGTTGATGCGGGCTTCATGCATAGAAGTGGACTGATTACGCCATTTAGAGGCGTACGCTATCACTTGAAAGAATATTCCAATCGAGCCCCTCAAAATTGTCGTGAATTATTCAATCTTCGACATTCATCCTTACGTAATGCAATTGAAAGGGCATTCGGTGTGCTTAAGAAAAGATTTGCTATCATAAGGAGCACAACGGAACCTTTCTATCCGACTGATGTGCAATCGAGAGATACTTTTAGCGTCTTTGCATTATTCATAATTTTCTAATACATGAAGATCCGGATGAAAGTCTTATTCGTGAAGTTGATGAAGAGATCTTAAATCAAACCCCACATGAAAACGAAGAATATGTGGAGCCTTTGAATCATGATCATGATGCTGAACTAGGGATACATATAAGGAATGGCATAGCATATAACATGTGGAATGATTATCAATTATCAGATGAAGCTTAGTATTTCTCTTTCAACTTGGGATTGAACTATGTAAAATGATGTATTTGTCTAATATGTGGAATGTTTACGTAATATCATTTATCAAATGATGTTTTTGGATTTGTAGATTATTCTTATGTTCCTTATAAAATTCTGTTTATGTGTAGAATTTAACGGGAGTTTTACCTTCGACGGAATCAAGCAAAAAGGGATAAGTTAGTTTGGAATACTTTGATATGGATAGTGCATTTATTGAATGCATGTTATTTCAACATCATCAAGGAAACCACCAAGATGGTGCTTTCTCATCCAGTGCTTATAATTATATAATAAAGGAAATGAATGAAAAGTTTCCAGCATTGCATATTAAGAGGGATCATTTAAAGAATCGATTGAAAACCATCAAGCAAAATTTCAGTAAATGTTATGATATATTTAAAAGTGTTAGTAATAGCGAATTTGCTTGGAATTCTGAAAGTAAAAAGTGGGAAGCTGAGCCCGAAGTTTGGGAGATACTCATCCAGGTATGCTTCTCCACTCCTTGTATAAAATTTTTAAATTCCAAGTGTTATTTTGGTGATTTTGTTTTGGTGTTTGTCACAGTCCTAAGCCGAAGCGGCGAGAATGGAAGACTAAAAGTATCTCAAAGTACGATGAGCTTGTAGAGTTGTTTGGCAAAGATAGGGCAACCGGTGAAGGTGCTGAAACGGCTAAAGAAAAAAAGCGTCGATGGGATAAGATAAAAGCTAATTCAGTTTGCTCAGACAACATGGAAACAGTTGATGGTGTCGACTTTCTAGCCTCTCGCAATGAAGTTCATTTGGAAGGTTTTCCCATTGACTTAGAAGATGACGATGTAGAGATTCTACACAATAAACAACCATCTCAAGTACCTCAAAGTGTCCCTACATCCTCAAAAGGAAAAAGGAGAAAGACCGAAACTATGGAAGAGGTAAGGAAAATTTCCTTTGATAAAATTGTCGTTGCCATTGAAAGAAGTAGTGAATCGATTGCAAAATTTCGTCCTAGAGTGATTTCACCCGAAGAAGTTACGGAGGCATTGGAGGAGATGGGTGTAGATGGTCAATTTTTTGATGATGCATATGAGTTCCTAACCGACCATCCTGAAAAAGCAAAAAAATTGTTTGGTTATCCAAAAATGGGACGTATGGCGTATTTGGAGAAGCTAATTTATTTTGGCTGAATATGTTTAAAAGTATTTTGTGTGGATAAGACTTGTTTTTGGGGTGAAGAATTTGGCTCTTTTTGGAAGTTAACTAAGTAGTTGGAATGTTCTGCATTATGAAAATATGTATAGAATGTTTAATGGATGTTTTTAATTGCAAGTTTATAAGGCAAAGTGGAAATGTTTAGAAATTTTTGCGATGTTTGGAAAATATGTATAGAATGTTTAATGGATGTTGATGTTCTTGATGTTGGAAATGTTGATGTTCTTGATGATTGGTCTTGGTTTTCCTTTGTTTAACTTTTGCGGAGTATTATTTTTGTTTGAAACAGGACAGTGACACTGGTGTATAATCTCTTTGATGTTGTCACACATTGTATAGAGTTCAATTGAGGTTTTATAATAAACTTGATGTTGCTGAACATTCCAACTACTTAGTTAACTTCTGTTTGTTATTTTCCCTGGGACTTGTGTGTTTATTTGACAAGGTAGTGAATGTAGAATCTTGATGTTGCTGATGTTGCTAATGTGGAATTGTTGATGTTGATGATGTTTGAAAATGAAGCTGTTGCTGATGGTTGTCTGTTTGAAAATGAAGCTGTTTATTTTCCCACGCCTTAGCCTTAGCCTTAAGCCTTAGCCTTAAGTCTGCTTCATATTCACAGCTTACCAGCTTCTCTAGCCTTAGCCTTAAGCCTTAGCCTTAAGTCTGCTTCATATTCATAGCTTCCCAGCTTCTCTAGCCTTAGCCTTAAGCCTTAGCCTTAAGTCCACTTCATATTCAAATCCTTCAGGTTCTGTAAAAAAAAAATAAAAAATTACTGTCTCTGATGTGTTTTTTTTTCTCTCACAACTCTGTTTATCCTTAATACATTATATTTATTCTTTTTTTTTTGTGAAAATGCATCGTATTTAAGATTGACTATGAAGGTGCATAAGAGTATAATGTTGTATGACTGATGATTTTCATTCTACAAGTTTAACCGTGTCATTAAGATCTAGGCATAATACATCCTGTCGCGTTTTTTTTTTTCATATGTTTAGGCCATTAAAAGTGTTTTGGTATTTATACTCATCAATGGTAGCAATGATGTTTGTTCTGCAATTTTCAGTTTTGCTCATCAATGGTAGCAATGATGTTGTTGATGTTTGGTCTGCAATTTCCCTGTTCCAGTCATGCAATTCCTCGCTTATTCATGATAAGGGTAAAAACGTAATTTGTATTTATTTCCTTTCTATTCCTCCCAAAACTCGGGAGCATGGGGAGGAAAATTTGAGTGTTTCCTTCCCTTTCTCTCCTAACTCGGGAGCACACAGGAAGGATTTTAAATTTTATTTCCTCCCCTCCCTTCCCCTCCCTTCCCTTCCCTTTCCCTCCTTTCCTCTCATTTAAAATCTCGGGAGCGCACTGTGTCATGTGAGTGAGACATGGCATACTTTTCATTACATTTTTAAAGAGAGTGATGAATTCACTAATATTTTTTAAAGGATGAAAAATATTAGATAATAATCATAACACTTTTAATCATTTCAATATGGATAATGAAAAAATAAAAAATATAATACAACTAAAAAGTTTTAAAAAGGGAAATTAAAGAGATTCGTTTACTCTATAAAATAATTCATTAGTATACAAGGCAAGTGTTTTAAAAGAAAATTGTGTATACTCCCACCGTCCCATAAAACATTACCCATTTTACTATTTTGGGCATCCCATTTTAAAATTTCATTTTTCTAAAAAAAAAAAATTTTAATACTTCTTTATTTATGGGACCCACTTGTCATACTCACAACACTTTTCAAATTTACTATTCTCTCCACTCATTCTCTCTCCTCCCACTCACAACTCCTACTTTAATAACATTATTCCTTATTTTCCGTTCTCAACAGTAAAGAAGTAATGTTTTATGGGACGGAGGGAGTATAATATATTCTCAAAATATTTCATACTTTCTTAAAAAAAACAAAGGATTGTTGAGTTAATTTAAAAAAAAATGTAGTGAATGAGTAAATAACTTAGTGATAATATCCTCTTTTAAATTATTATCGAAGGTTTACAAAAAATGCGACATTTATTTTGAGTCAAAATAATAATATTAAGAAGATGATGGATCCAAATGAAGAATACTCCCTCCGTCCTGTCCGAAGAGACACAAATTTCCTTTTTGAGCGTTTCATTTGAAAGGGCACAACCAAAAAATGGAAAGTCTTTTATTACTTTTTTATTTGTGGGACCCACTTGTCATACTCATAATAACTATCCACTAATTATTCCCTACCCAACTTTCTCTTTTCTACATCACTTTTTATATTCACAATATTTATTTCACTATACAATTTTTCTCTTTTCTATATCATTTTTCTTAATCTTCGGGGAAACAAGACCAAAATCACCAGGGGCGGAGCCAGGAATTGGCCGAGGGGGGGGGGCAAGATTACACGGGGGTTCGGGGGCAGCGCTCCCGAAAAAAAAAAAAATCGGGTCGGACAAGTAAAAAAATGGGTCGGATCCATGAAATACAATGTATTTTAGTTAACAAAAATGATAAAAGTAAATAATTCAATCAACGATTGAAATAATGTTGAAGTATTTAACGCAAACAATTTATTAAAATATATTACTCGTACAAAAGAGAAATTTAAATTTGCTAATTAAACTTGGGATAATAGGAAGAAAGACCAAAAACAAAAAAAATGGGAAAAGCCTAACTAATTAATTAAGATTGAAAAAATGTGAGAAAATTAGGAGAAAGAGAAAAACAAAACTGTTAAGAGAAAAAATAGCAAAGATGGAAGACAAATAAAATTAATTGAAAATGTAGGTAGCAGGGTTCGAACAGAGATTTGAAAGGTAACACCAAAGGCTTTAACTTCACCCCTTCTACCGCTGAACCGCACCACTCACTGGTGTTAATCTTGAAGTTAATTATATATATACATATATAACAAAAATATGGTGGGGGCAAAAAAAAAAATTCCACTGCATTTCATTATTTGGGGGCGAGTGCCCCCTCCCCCCTCCCCGGATCCGCCCCTGAAAATCACCCTTTGCTTGGGAATTTCTATTTGCACAACTTTAATTCTATTTGTACAATCTTTACATTGTTTTCCGTAAATATGGAGTATGCAAAAAACGAGGGGTAATGATGAAGATGTCAAAGTAGGGGCTGTTAATCTTCTTTTAAAATTAGTACATTTAATTGAGATTTTTCTCTTTTCTTTTTTTTTTATTAAATCAAAACAATTACACTTACTGTAAATAAATTCATAATAAATTTATTATATTAGAAAATATAACAAAAAGAGCTACTCCTTCGGGGTAGAAATAACTATAATTTTTGAAAATAAAAAAAATTACTTAAAAAATTGTCGGGTATATTCAAAGTATTCAAATTTCTATTTTTTTCCTTATATTGAAACTTAATTCACTTTATTAATTAATTTAATGAGTGAATATGAAAGAGTGACATAAATATAAAATTAATATCTTCATCATTACGTTATAATGAGAATTGTTTATTTTTCTAAATCGTAAAAAGTTCAAAATAACAACAATTTTTGCTCGGATAAAATAGTAATTTCCATCACATCTCTTTACCATCAAATATCTATAAATTTTACTATTGTACTTTGTTTTTAACCAATTGTTAACTTATTAACGGAATGGAGGGTGTATATGTAAATTTTATAATGTTTATAATAAATTTCTATCACCCGTTAGGAAATTAAAAAAATTATAGCATAAATTTTCTTTATATAAATTATATTTTACTTGTTTTTACCTTTATAAAAATGCATAATAACTAAAAAGATAAAGCGAAAATTTCATAAGTCTTTGATCAAAGAGCAATCAAATTAATTTGAAAACAAATCATTAATCGGTATACCCGCCCGCTCGCCCGCCCTTTTTTTTTTTTTGCCCACCCCAATTTTTTGTCCCACCATTTTTTTCCTCATCAACAAATGTAACACTTATAATAAAGAAACAATAAAGAAACGTATCACTTTTTTGTATGAAATGTAACAGCTTTTTTTACTGAAATATGACCATTATTTTTACAGAAAATGGTATGTAAAAATTACACTGAAAGAATGTAACTTTTTTTTTTTATAAAATGTGACGGTTATATAACACTTACAATGAAGGAATGTAATATTTTTTTAATGAAATATAATAGTTTTTCTGCTAAATGTAACTATTATTTTTGCAGAAAATAATTAAGGATCACATAAGATTTAAGACAAAGCTACTGTTCAATCAATTTGACGACCACATACAATTGCAAATTACTCTTCCCCTCAAATTTAGCAAAAACATCGAACATTATATTCATACTCGCGACACAATATAGCGAGTTCTTCTCCGCTTGAAATCGCTACACCAAGTCGCGAGTTCCCCCTAAAATTACTACATTGTGTAGCGAATTTACTAATTCATAATTAGGTTGTTTTAGTTCAATTGTATTTAACAACAACGTTTATGAACAGAATAAAATGTGACGGGCTCAGCCCGCTTCGTCAACGTCAGTTAATGGGCCCCGCAAGCCCACTATGCAGATCAAGCCCAAATTCACTAAATTGGGTACAAGGCCAGTGGTACTATACCCCATTGACTTGGGTCAAAGATGCCTTTATTCAACATGCCAAAGGTTCCCACTCACTGGACAAAGGCATTGAAAAGTGTGCCCACTTTAATAAAGACACCCATCTCAGTAAAGGGTTGTCCCCTACCAATAAACAATGTCACGGTCCAATCAAAGGGCGACACATGTCATGGAGATAAGATCCATTCAACGGCTGGGATCAAAACCCTACAAGCTCCCCTCTCATATAAATAAATATAAATAAAGAGAACACAGCAAAATAGCAGGAAGGAGGTTCTACACACTCTCTCTCCAAAAAATTACATTATGCCTTCCCTTCCAGTTTATCTCTATATACACGAGCTTATTCTCACGTCGGAGGGTTTGCGCAGGGTCAACCCCCGCGCCCCTAACGGTGTCTGTTTTGCAGATAGTTCGTCCGTTTGTCCAGGATCCAGCACCGCATTCTCGAAGACTGATTGGGTACCCCCGGTTCTGCCCATTTATTGCGTCATCAGTTTGGTTCCATTACCGGGAATCAAAATCATGGCAGACGGTGGACTTGACAATGGAAAAATTCATGTACCAAAGCCATATCCGAAGATACATACAGAGAATATTTAAGAAGTCAGATCTATACTGTCGATCGACTTACCATCGCGAGTTCAGATCTGTTAAGAGAGATCTACCTCCGATTACTCACTCGACGAGCTTCCCTGCATCTGCAGAGCCGATTTCATCCATCTAAGCAGTACCAGGTGTATTCTAATTGAATATCTTGCTCTCACAATAGTTAATACCGTTGTCTGCAAGTAAATTGCTTTCTCGTTGAATGCTTTGACTTGCAACAATCAGCATAGGCCATTTTTATATTGGGGATTTCACAAACAGTCCTCACTGTGTAAATATTTAAATCAAGCATAGACCCACTTGGATATTTTTAACTATTAGCATGTCATGATTACTGCTATCATCATTTGCCTTATTATAAAAATAGCAAATAAATTAATGGGATAATGTCACCAATTGCCTTGATTTTATGCTTTGGACATCGATCCTTACTGATGGTATTACTAAAATACTAGCATGCAATTAAGGGCATCTTTTTTATCTCATGACATGTTACTATATGCTAAATACAACCCAGTCATGTAATTCTTGCATTTAAATATTTTTGCAAGGAAAATTGGAAATAGAAGAAGACCATCTAACCCAGGTCGTAGACAACCCCATTACTGATTCCCCGGGCTGGAATTCTCAACAAAACAATTCAGACCTCACTAAAGGCATTAATATCTAAATGAAGGTCGTCGTCGGCAGGAATCTCATCAAATCGGCAGAGAATGCTACAAACAAACCGACTGCTGAAAATAACAACCCGACGAACTTCGTAAAGCCGATCACAAAAGCGAGGTCGTCGTCATCAAATATAGTGGGCTGACCCTTCTCCACCGGAAGGCTGCCATGACTACCTCAATCACCAACCTCTTGAAAAGCTCTGGGTCGTCGATCTCCTTCATCTAAACATCGACGACGAAGATGCTGACTCAAATGAATCGAACGATGAGGAGGAGAAAGTTGAAGTTCACGATGTCCTCTGGTTCGAGCGTTGAATGTACGGATCCTAATGTGTCCGTTTCTCCCTCCGACGAACTGTTTTTCAAAGGCCGGCTTGTTCCAATGGAGCATTCGACGACCGATTCGAACGGTTTGGAAAATAATTGCATTTTCCTGTGTCGTTGGTGAAATCGGCAATGAAGATTCGAGTCATGATGTTGAAATTGAAGAACTCAAAATCAAATGTTTCAGAAAATACCGAATCAAAATGGAACGGAATAAAATGTGACGACCATTACCTTCAAGCATGGAAGACGAGCAATCCCTGGCAGTGAAGTCTACCGCCAAAGGCCCTAGAGACCGCCGTGTTCGCCTCTGCTCACACCGCCATCCAATTCTACGACGCTCAAGACCGGCTCAAGCTACGACCGACCAAGCAAAAGCGGAGCAGATCTGCCACCAAAACCCAACATCGATCTCAAATCGATCTCCCCAAAATTACAGGTCGAGTCGTCGGCTACCGGCACCATCTCCTCGTCGGCGCCTAACTCCGGCCGTCAAAGCCCCAGTGTCGCCGATCTCCCACAAGCAAGAAAGTGCAGCAAAACTGCGTCGACTACAATACCAGGATCGGGAGCGGTGGCCAGAGCGAGAGATCCTCGGCAATGACGCGCCGCCACTCATCGCCGCCGGAACTTGATCCCCAAATTTCAAAACCCAAAAAAAAAAAAAATTAAAAAAAAAATTAGATAATGTCGTCGCTTTCTTAACCCGGACCCCCCAAATGTAGGTGAACGAAGAGTCATCTTCAATCCCCAAACCAACTTCGCCGTTCAGTCTCCGTTTTGGTTTCTCCGTCACACTCAGCTTCGGTTTCTCTCTGGGTAAGGCTGAATCTGAAAATTCAGTTTCGCATTTTCTTGAATTTTGTGGAGAGGGTACCTTTAGTGTGGCTGGACTTGAAAGTTTTATCAAGGAAGTGACACTCGTTGAATGGGGTTTTTCGTACGCAGTAGTTTCCATCATGGGCCCTCAGAGTAGTGACGCAAGGAAGTACATAATTTATGCCTCGACATTAGTCAGGTCGTCACGAAACCTCGGATCAAACCTCGACATTAGTCAGGTCGTCGCGAACTACATTCACTTTGATCAAATATAAAGATCGACAAAGGTCGTCACTCGTCAACTTAGGATGAGGGTCGTCATTACAGAACGAGCCCCATCCAAGTATGACATGACACCTTGATCGTCGCTAGTCAACTTAGGATGAGGGTCGTCATTACAGAATGAGCCCCATCCAAGTATGACATGACGCTTGATCGTCGCTCGTCAACTTAGGATGAGGGTCTTCATTACAGAACGAGCCCATCCAAGTATGACATGACACCTTGATCATCACTCGTCAACTTAGGATGAGGGTCGTCATTACAGAACGAGCCCATCCAAGTATGACATGACACCTTGATTATCACTCGTCAACTTAGGATGAGGGTCGTCATTACAAAATGAGCCCCATCCAAGTATGACATGACACTTGATCGTCGCTCGTCAACTTAGGATGAGGGTCGTCATTACAGAACGAGCCCATCCAAGTATGACATGACACCTTGATCATCACTCGTCAACTTAGGATGAGGGTCGTCATTACAGAACGAGCCCCATCCAAGTATGACATGACACTTGATCGTCGCTCGTCAACTTAGGATGAGGGTCGTCATTACAGAACGAGCCCATCCAAGTATGACGTGACACCTTGATCATCACTCGTCAACTTAGGATGAGGGTCGTCATTACAGAACGAGCCCATCCAAGTATGACGTGACACCCTGATCATCACTCGTCAACTTAGGATGAGGGTCGTCATTACAGAACGAGCCCCATCCAAGTATGACATGACACTTGATCGTCGCTCGTCAACTTAGGATGAGGGTCGTCATTACAGAACGAGCCCATCCAAGTATGACGTGACACCTTGATCATCACTCGTCAACTTAGGATGAGGGTCGTCATTAAAGAACGAGCCCATCCAAGTATGACGTGACACCTTGATCATCACTCGTCAACTTAGGATGAGGGTCCTCATTACAGAACGAGCCCCATTCAAGTATGACATGACACTTGATCGTCGCTCGTCAACTTAGGATGAGGGTCGTCATTACAGAACGAGCCCCATCCAAGTATGACATGACACTTGATCGTCGCTCGTCAACTTAGGATGAGGGTCGTCATTAGAGAACGAGCCCCATCCAAGTATGACATGACACCTTGATCGTCGCTAGTCAACTTAGTATGAGGGTCATCATTACAGAACGAGCCCCATCCAAGTATGACATGACGCTTGATCGTCGCTCGTGAACTTAGGATGAGGGTCGTCATTACAGAACGAGCCCATCCAAGTATGACATGACACCTTGATCATCACTCGTCAACTTAGGATGAGGGTCGTCATTACAGAACATGCCCATCCAAGTGTGATATGACAGGACCAGCTCGAGCTCGTCACATTGCAGCTCATCATTTAACAGCTCATCACATAAACTTTCTGCCCGTCAAGACGAACTAGAAAGTTGGGGGCCACTGAATGGAATAAAATGTGACGGGCTCAGCCCACTTCATCAACGTCAATTAATGGGCCCCGCAAGCCCACTATGCAGATCAAGCCCAAATTCACTAAATTGGGTACAAGGCCAGTGGTACTATACCCCATTGACTTGGGTCAAAGATGCCTTTATCCAACATGCCAATGGTTCCCACTCACTGGACAAAGGCATTGAAAAGTGTGCCCACTTTAATAAAGACACCCATCTCAGTAAAGGGTTGTCCCCTACCAATAAACAATGCCACGGTCCAATCAAAGGGCGACACATGTCATGGAGATAAGATCCATTCAACGGCTGGGATCAAAACCCTACAAGCTCCCCTCTCATATAAATAAAGAGAACACAGCAAAATAGCAGGAAGGAGGTTCTAAACACTCTCTCTCCAAAAAATTACATTATGCCTTCCCTTCCAGTTTATCTCTATATACACGAGCTTATTCTCACGCCGAAGGGTTTGCGCGGGGTCAACCCCTGCGCCCCTAACGGTGTCTGTTTTGCAGATAGTCTGTCCGTTTGTTTAGGATCCAGCACCGCATTCTCGAAGACTGATTGGGTATGTGAGGACCCCGACCCGGAACCTAACGCGTGTCCCGAGTTGGAGCATCCCCAAACTAACTCAAATCACCTAAACTTTTTAAAACTTTGATATAACTTTCAAACATAACACAATTAACATAACCATTTCAAAACAACTCCACTACTCTCCACATTGGAGAAAGAGTGGACCAACTTTGAAAGTACTAAACTGTTTTAATTACAAAAGATTATGGTTTTAACGTAGAAATTAAAGTTTATAATTACAAACTCCATAAAGGAATTATACCAAAATATACATTCTACGCCAACCTATACGTACCCCGACAATCCCCAAAATCACTTCCAAACTCCTCTCCGCCCTTACTTGGCCGGTCCGCCTGTCTCGGGATCTAAAAACATTAAAGGGAGAAGGGTGAGAATAAATCTCAGCAAGCTATTATGAATGCAGCAATATGCCAAATAAGATGCAACACATAACAAGTCGCATATAACACATTGGAAAAGCTGTAAACACCTTTCATTACCTCGGTTTACCTTTTCCCGTCTGAACAATAGTCGTACAACATTGGATATAATATTTCAATCTTAGGTGAGCTGCTTAAGCAATACTCAAATCTTATAAGACCCATTTCTCAAGGAACCATATAAGATAGTAGCAACTCTGTAAGGCTTTTGGCTCAATACAGATGCTATAACCCCGACCTGTGGCCACAGGAGGGGACGGTCACAGATATAACATAATCCGATCACATTAGGTCACACTTCCATAATTGATCGTATTATGTTATACCCCCAACATCAGCTGATTAACACATTATCAAGCACATAATAGTTACTTGAAATATAATCCACAAAAGGGATAAGCAACATAGCCACATGGTAAAATATACTCATGCTCAACCAATATCATAGTGCAACATTTATTCAACACACTATGCATAGTATAATCAATGAATATGAACTCAAGTAAGGCATTGAGGTATCATCAATTCACCCTACATAGTCATTATACAATAATACATGGACTCTATGAAGATCCAAGTTAAATCTACCAAGTTGGAATCACATTTGTCAAGTTACCAAACTAGGCTACCTAGCGTTTTCCAAGCAATATTTAAAGTGCTTCCCCAATTCCATTTTGATCACTTAAGATGTCATTGTATAGCCAAAGTATTCTACTTTAATCTAGGTTAAAGAGATTTCATTTTGGTTCTAGTTTGATTAGGTTTGAACAGCTCTAAAGTTGGTGCAAAGTAACCAGGCCAGGGCACGACTCGTGCCCCAGGGCACGACTCGTGCCCTATTGACCCTTCTCAGAATCATGCGTCCCTTGACCAGCACGACTCGTGACTTCCACATGGCACGACTCGTGCCTGAGGGCAAGACTCGTGCCAATTTCCCATTGAGTTGATCAGAACGATTTGGCCCTCATTTCACGAGTCGTATTCACGAGTTGGCCATGGGCACGACTCGTGCCACGGCCCAAAAACAGGTAGCAGCAGCAGGATTGTTTAGGAATGCCCAAGAACCAAAATTTATACTAAGCTCTTCCTAATTGGTGAACCTAAAAGGAATTTATAACTTTGTTAACTTCATTCTAACCCATTTAACTCCAAGGTATCATGTCCTAAACATAGATCATTACCACTTGGTTTTCCATCCAATTTACTACCATTTTTCAAGATTTCCATTCTAATCCAACCCAACCCATTTTCTTATACTCTTTACCACTTTCATGAACAACTACATTTCTATGACACTAACCAATTCCTCAAATCCAAGAAGGTTTTCCCCAAAGCATCAAATAACCATTATAACAACAATAACAACATTTAATAGTTCATGAACATTTAAAGAAGGGAAGGGTCATAATAACTCACTTAGCAATTATGGAATGGAATGAAGATTTTCCTAGCTTGATGTGCTCCTCTCTTCACCCCGAACACGAAAGTACACTTGGATTGGGAAATGGAGAAGGATTGAGTTCTCTAGGAATTTGGGAAGTAAAGCTTCAAGAAGGAGCTTCCATGGGAGTTCTTGGGAGAAAGAAGAGAATGATGAAGAAAGAAGGAGGGGAATGGAGGAGGTATGGGAGGAGGGTGCTAGTCATTGACTAAGGAAAGGAAAGGGTGAGGGAATTAAGGGGAGGAAGTATGCCCCCCCCCCATACTTCCTAATTTTATTTCTTTCCATCTTTTTAAAATAACCCTCCCAACCCATAATATTTTATTTGTTCATTTTATTATCACTCCACCCTATTACTTTATTTTACTTTCAATTATTTTAATTCAACCAAATACTTTAACTTACTTTCATTTTATCCCAAGGCTTTAAAATTATCTCCTAACCATCTCAACTTAACATAAACATTAAAGGCATAAAATAAGCACATAAAGTTAACATTAATATTAAAAGCATATAATATGATACTAAAATTGTGCCTAGGGTTAGGGTCGTTACACTCACTCCCCCTTAAAGAAAATTCGTCCCGAATTTTAGAAAGACTTACTTGGATGCTCAAACAACCAAGGGTATTTCGCTCTCATCTCCGACTCTAGCTTCCACGTTGCTTCCTCAACGGTGTGATTCTTCCATAGGACCTTCACTATCGGAATACTCTTAGTCCTCAACTCCTTAACCTGGAACTCTAAGACTCTCAATGGTTCATCCACATACGACATATCAGCCTGAATCTCATCGGGGGGAGAGCTCAAAATATGTGAAGGGTCATAACAATACTTCCTCAACATAGAAACATGAAACACATCATGAAGTAAAGAAAAAGACGGAGGTAGCGCCAACCGGTAAGCCAAATCCCCAATCTTCTCTAGAATCTCAAACGGACCAACGAACCTTGGAGCCAATTTACCCTTATTACCAAACCTTTTAATTCCCGTCCTCGGAGAGACCTTCAAGAACACAAAGTCACCAACCTGAAAAGATAAATCCCGTCTTCTATTGTCGGCATAGCTTTTCTGTCTACTCTGAGCCGTCTTCAATCTATCCCGAATCACCTTGATCTTCTCCGTAGAATCTCTAACCAAATCCGGGCCCCAAAGTCTTGCTTCACCAACCTCGTCCCAACACATCGGAGATCTACACTTTCTACCATACAACGCCTCATACGGAGCCATCTCAATACTAGACTGATAACTGTTGTTGTAAGCAAACTCCACTAACGGTAGATGATCTTCCCACGACAATTGGAAATCCATCACACAAGCCCGTAACATATCCTCAAGTATCTGAATAGTTCTCTCGGACTGACCGTCGGTTTGAGGATGAAACGCCGTACTAAAACACAATTTAGAACCCAAGTCTTCATGCAATGCTCTCCAAAATCTAGAAGTGAATCTCGGATCTCTGTCAGAAACAATGCTAAACGAAACCCCGTGAAGTCTAACAATCTCCTTCATATACAACTGGGCTAACTTCTCCATCGAGAACTTGGTTGACACCGGAAGAAAATGAGCCGACTTTGTCAATCTATCCACAATAACCCAAATAGCATCCATCTTCTTTGCGGTAAGAGGCAAACCCGAAACAAAATCCATCGAGATCCCTTCCCATTTTCATTTCGGAATATCCAATGGTTGAAGTAACCCCGCCGGTCTCTGATGTTCGGCCTTAATTTGTTGACAAGTTAAATACTTGGAGACATAATCCGCAATTTCCCTCTTCATATCATTCCACCAATACCCATGCTTCAAGTCTTGATACATTTTGGTACTACCCGGATGAATCGCAAACTTGGACTTATGACCATCATCTAAAACACGCCTCTTGATTTCCGGTGACGAAGGAACGCAAATTCTTCCTTGGAAGGTTAAAATCCCATCTCTATTCAACGCAAATTCCCCGGCTTTCCCATCTTGTACTTGTCCCAAAATTTTCTTTAACTCCGGATCACTTTGTTGAGCTTCCTTCAAATCTCCATACAATGTAGGAACGGCTCGCACATTCGCAAGTAATACTTCACTCCTCAACTCTTGGGTACTCAAAGCTGTCACATAAGCCTTTCGGCTAATCGCGTCTGCCACCACATTGGCCTTCCCCGGATGATAAGAAATTACACAATCAAAATCCTTCAAGAACTCTAGCCATCTCCTTTGTCGATTATTCAACTCCTTTTGGGTAAACAAGTATTTCAAACTCTTATGGTCGGTGAATATCTCAAATTTCGCCCCATAAAGGTAATGCTTCCACTTATGCAATGCAAACACGATCGCCGCCAATTCCATATCATGAGTAGGGTAATTCTGTTCCGCCGGTGATAACTTCTTAGAGGCATACGCAATAACTTTCCCATTTTGCATTAATACATATCCCAAACCCGCCTTTGAGGCATCACTATAGATCACAAAATTATCACAACCATCCGGCAAGGTAAGAATAGGAGCCGTTGTCAACCTCTTCTTCAACTCATTGAAACTTGCTTCACACTTGGAATCCCATACGAACGGCACATCTTTTCGAGTCAACCTAGTCAATGGAGTAGCAATCCGGGAAAAACCCTCAATGAACCTTCGATAATACCCTGCCAAGCCAAGAAAACTATGAACCTCAGTCACAGTCGAAGGTTGCTTCCAATTAACCACGGCCTCAATTTTTGAAGGATCCACGGAAATTCCCGAACTCGACACTACATGCCCCAAGAAATAAATCCGCTCAAGCCAAAACTCACACTTGCTGAACTTGGCGTACAACTGCTTCTCCCGAAGAACTGACAAGACAATCCTCAAATGCTTTTCATGCTCCTCCCGGGACTTAGAATAAACAAGAATGTCATCTATGAATACCACCACAAAGCTATCAAGATAAGGCTTGAAAATACGGTTCATCATATCCATAAACACGGCTGGAGCATTAGTCAACCCGAAAGGCATCACCACAAACTCATAATGCATATCTCGTTCGGAAAGCTGTCTTGGCAATATCATCCGGTCTAATCTTCAACTGATGGTATCCGCTTCTCAAATCAAGTTTAGAGTAGATAACGGAACCTTGAAGTTGGTCGAACAAATCATCTATATGCGGAAGAGGATATTTATTCTTTATGGTGGCTTGGTTCAACAAACGATAGTCAATGCATAATCGTAAGGTACCATCCTTCTTCCTAACAAATAAGACCGGTGCTCCCCACGGTGACACACTTGGGCGAATAAAACCCCGGTCTAGCAATTCTTACAATTGAGCCTTCAACTCTTTTAACTCGGCCGGAGCCATTCTATAGGGTGCTTTAGAGATAGGTGCGGTACCGGGCACTAAGTCAATACAAAACTCTACCTCACGATCCGGAGGCATAGAGTACTCACTAGAAAACACATCACTAAATTCATTGACAAACGGGACATGAGCTAACTCGGGGGACTTCTTATTGGAATCTACCACATAATCCAAGTACCCCGCACACCCTTTAGATAGCATTTTCCTAGCCTTTAAAGCAGAAATAACATGTAGACCGAACATAGATTTGTCCGCATCAAATATAAAAGTAGGCACATCAGGCATAGCAAATGAGACTCGTTTTCTACGACAGTCTACCAAAGCATGACACTGACTCAACCAATCCATCCCAAGGATCACATCGAAGTCACGGATTGGTAACTCGACCAAATCCACCGGCAATACATGCCCACATATAGTCACATCACAACCATGATATATCAAAGAAGATGTAAGGCACTCTCCCATGGGAGTAGAAACCTCCAACACATAAGGCATAGATTCAGGCAATTTATGCAATGAAAATGCAAAGTGAGATGCCACAAAAGAATGGGAAGACCCGGGATCTATAAGAATGCGGGCCTTAACCCCCGAGACAGGGACTATACCTCTAATGACGGCATTGGGATCGACCTCTCCTCTACCCAAGGCGAACACTCGACCTTGCACTCTATCTTTGGGCTTCCCGTCTATATCTCTCTTCACACCACTACCTTGTCCCCCTTGACCACTACCCGAAGCTTGCTTCTTTTGCCACTTGGGACAATTCCTCCGGAAATGGCCCGATGCACCACACTCCAAACATTTGCCTTGCTTGCTCCAACACTTATCCTCCGAATGCCCCACCTTCTTACAATATCCACACAACGTACCAAAGCCGACACAGGTCGAACGATTTGCGGGCCGCCACATTTCCTCCTCTACCTGTTCCCGAAGCTGATGTCCTTGGTTGCCCTCTATTCTGCCCGGAACCTTGACCTTGGAATCTATTTCTGCTTCCACCCTCCACTTTACCACGATGCTCCTCTATATCATTCTCAATCCGATACGCCATATTCACGGCTGCCTGGAAGTTGGCGAAGTCATGCGTCAGTAACTGCTTCCGGAACTCCACCCTTAAGCCTTTCACGAACCGGTAGATCCGCCTCTCTTCCTCCGGTACCAAATGGGGACAATAACGGGCTAACTCCGTAAACTTGGTTGAATATTGTGCTATGGTCATCGTCCCTTGCTCCAATTTCAGAAACTCAACCTCCTTCTTGTCTCTAGTAACCATCGGAACGAAATGATCTCGGAACTTACGTGTGAAATTTTCCCAAGTCTGCGGTGTCAAATCCCGATCCCAGCCATCCTTCACTACCTGCCACCAGTGCTCCGCGGGTCCTTCCAACCTGAAAACGGCGCACCTTACCTTTTCTGCATCCGAGCTCTCCATTGCCGCAAAAATCTTATTCATAGCTTCCAACCATCTTTCCGCCTTTGTAGGATCCGGATCTCCGTTGAAACTAGGGGGAGACATCTTCACAAATTTCTCTAAACCATGGTGCCCTTGCCTACCTTCGGGTTGTTGTCCCCTACCTTGATTCTGATTTGCCATATTCTGAAGGAACACTCGGAACATATCCATCATTTCGGCATTCGGATTACCAACATTTCCCAAGGCCCGATCCTGATCTCCATCATTACCAGCCATTAGTACAAACTCCTGCATTAAACACTCGACGTCAGTTATCACTCACTCTCACTCAGCTAGACTCTACCCGAGAACTCTAACCGAGCTCTGATACCAACTGTGAGGACCCCGACCCGAAACCTAACGCGTGTCCCGAGTTGGAGCGTCCCCAAACTAACTCAAATCACCTAAACTTTTTAAAACTTTGATATAACTTTCAAACATAACACAATTAACATAACCATTTCAAAACAACTCCACTACACTCCACATTGGAGGAAGAGTGGACCAACTTTGAAAGTACTAAACTGTTTTAATTACAAAAGATTATGGTTTTAACGTAGAAATTAAAGTTTATAATTACAAACTCCATAAAGGAATTATACCAAAATATACATTCTACGCCAACCTATACGTACCCCGACAATCCCCAAAATCACTTCCAAACTCCTCTCCGCCCTTACTTGGCCGGTCCGCCTGTCTCGGGATCTAAAAACATTAAAGGGAGAGGGGTGACAATAAATCTCAGCAAGCTATTATGAATGCAGCAATATGCGAAATAAGATGCAACACATAACAAGTCGCATATAACACATTGGAAAAGCTGTAAACACCTTTCATTACCTCGGTTTACCTTTTCCCGTCTGAACAATAGTCGTACAACATTGGATATAATATTTCAATCTTAGGGGAGTTGCTTAAGCAATACTCACATCTTATAAGACCCATTTCTCAGGGAACCATATAAGATAGTAGCAACTCTGTAAGGTTTTTGGCTCAATATAGATGCTATAACCCCGACCTGTGGCCACAGGAGAGGACGGTCACAGATATAACATAATCCGATCACATTAGGTCACACTTCCATAATTGATCGTATTATGTTATACACCCAACATCAGCTGATTAACACATTATCAAGCACATAATAGTTACTTGAAATATAATCCACAAAAGGGATAAGCAACATAGCCACATGGTAAAATATACTCATGCTCAACCAATATCATAGTGCAACATTTATTCAACACACTATGCATAGTATAATCAATGAATATGAACTCAAGTAAGGCATTGAGGTATCATCAATTCACCCTACATAGTCATTATACAATAATACATGGCCTCTATGAAGGTCCAAGTTAAATCTACCAAGTTAGAATCACATTTGTCAAGTTACCAAACTAGGCTACCTAGCGTTTTCCAAGCAATATTTAAAGTGCTTCCCCAATTCCATTTTGATCACTTAAGATGTCATTGTATAGCCAAAGTATTCTACTTTAATCTAGGTTAAAGAGATTTCATTTTGATTCTAGTTTGATTAGGTTTGAACAGCTCTAAAGTTGGTGCAAAGTAACCAGGCCAGGGCACGACTCGTACCCCAGGGCACGACTCGTGCCCTATTGACCCTTCTCAGAATCATGCGTCCCTTGACCAGCACGACTCATGACTTCCACATGGCACGACTCGTGCCTGAGGGTACGACTCGTGCCAATTTCCCATTGAGTTGATCAGAACGATTTGGCCCTCATTTCACGAGTCGTATTCACGAGTTGGCCATGGGCACGACTCGTGCCTAGGGGAACGACTCGTGCCACGGCCCAAAAACAGGTAGCAGCAGCAGGATTGTTTAGGAATGCCCAAGAACCAAAATTTATACTAAGCTCTTCCTAATTGGTGAACCTAAAAGGAATTTATAACTTTGTTAACTTCATTCTAACCCATTTAACTCCAAGGTATCATGTCCTAAACATAGATCATTACCACTTGGTTTTTCACCCAATTTACTACCATTTTTCAAGATTTCCATTCTAATCCAACCCAACCCATTTTCTTATACTCTTTACCACTTTCATGAACAACTACATTTCTATGACACTAACCAATTTCTCAAATCCAAGAAGGTTTCCCCAAAGCATCAAATAATCATTATAACAACACTAACAACATTTAATAGTTCATGAACATTTAAAGAAGGGAAGGGTCATAATAACTCACTTAGCAATTATGGAATGGAATGAAGATTTTCCTAGCTTGATGTGCTCCTCTTTTCACCCCTAACACGAAAGTACACTTGAATTGGGAAATGGAGAAGGATTGAGTTCTCTAAAAATTTGGAAAGTAAAGCTTCAAGAAGGAGCTTCCATGGGAGTTCTTGGGAGAAAGAAGAGAATGATGAAGAAAGAAGGAGGGGAATGGAGGAGGTATGGGAGGAGGGTGCTAGTCATTGACTAAGGAAAGGAAAGGGTGAGGGAATTAAGGGGAGGAAGTATGCCCCCCCATACTTCCTAATTTTATTTCTTTCCATCTTTTTAAAATAACCCTCCCAACCCATAATATTTTATTTGTTCATTTTATTATCACTCCACCCTATTACTTTATTTTACTTTCAATTATTTTAATTTAACCAAATACTTTAACTTACTTTCATTTTATCCCAAGGCTTTAAAATTATCTCCTAACCATCTCAACTTAACATAAACATTAAAGGCATAAAATAAGCACATAAAGTTAACATTAATATTAAAAGCATATAATATGATACTAAAATTGTGCCTAGGGTTAGGGTCGTTACAGGGTACCCCCGATTTTGCCCATTTATTGCGTCATCAGTTTATTATACTAAACTCGCTACTTCAAGTAGCGAGTTTCAACGAAGGAAATATTAAACTTGTGTAGCGAGTTTCACGAAATTAGTCATTCTTGTCAATAATTTCAAAGATTTATCATTTTGAAATTTTAAAATTTAAAATAGAATTATTTGAGAAAAAGGTCAAGCATTTGCAATTAATAGGCCCAAGTTGCTAGTAGTAAAAATAGGGTGAACAATACTTTCAAACTTCAAGATAAATATTGATAAATTTTTAGAATATGGAGATATTTTTGCACATTATTTTAATTAAAAAATGTGAAAATAGTAGGGCCCATTTTTTTGTTTTTCCTAAATATTATTACAAATATAAAAGTAATTCATTCATTCCATTTGAAAGTAAAAATAACTAGAAAAATATTAAAATTGAAATTATTACTACTCCTCCCATTAAATTCGTTCTATGTGAAAGTCTAAATTAGTAGAAAAAAAATATTGCAATCAAAATTATTGTTTCTAGTAATTTAGTTTTATTTTTAGTTTTTCCTAAATATTATTAAAAAAATTATTCCATGTAAAAGTCTAAATCACTAGATAAATATTGAAATCAAAAGTATTACTCCTCCTCCTCCCATTAAATTCAATTTGACATACTGATACTACTACACTTTAACATGAAAAAATATATTTTTATTTTTACATGGATTAAAAAAAAAAAAAGGAATTTCTAGCTTGTACTACTTTTAGGATAGTGATTACAAAATTTTGAAATTTTCACTTTTAATCGAAAAACGATAATATAGCAATAATGATTAAAAGTTAATTAATTATTGTTTAGTTTTTCTAGGTTGTTTACACATTTTTTTTAATAAAAGAATTGTGCAAATAGTAGCACTTTAATAGTGACCTCCGAAAACCTTTCTCGCCCCGAATCCCGATTCTAAACCCTCGTCACTTCTTCCCAAAACAACGAAGGTATTCTCTCATTCTCGTCTGTTTAGGCCTGAATCGTGGCTCTCTTAATTTGGTTTGATGAAATGTTGAAGCTTATGGATACGATTCTGCAATTTTGTTCCTCTGCCTATTGAGTTGGATTGTGAATTTTGTTTGAAATGTACATTAAAATCTCGGTTGTTTTGAGAGAATTTGAAGTCGTCAGATGATCGGCCGGTTTTTCTATGATCTGTTTGTCTGAATTCTATGTGGCGGGCGGGATTGACTTAAATATTCTTTGGGGTGATTTGCCTTCTGTATTTATAATTGCATTGTTGCATGTTGGGGAACTTGGCTCTAGTTTTGTGTGTTTGGTTTCTCTCTTTTTGAGTTTTGATATTGCCATTTTCTGTCACACCGTACAAAGTGTTCTCTTTAGGTTAGACAAGTTGATTTCATTGTCCTGGCAAAATGGATACTGGAATTGAAGATGTTTAGAGTTTAGGTTCCGATTGTGTCAGTATCTATCATTCAAAAATTAGAATAATAGGTACTTGCATCAAGGGGTGTATTCGTTTCTCGGGTCTCCAAAATCCTCTTTCGTTGGTTTCCTCGAGAGGAACCCAGACTAACTAAACTTATTGCCAAAATAACACCCCGGTGGTGAAGATAACTTCACAGATAGCTGCCACATTCCAGTGGTGGCCTGGTGGTGCTGCCCTATTAGAATACGGTATCATTAGCGCGTGGAGTTACCTTCACCACCAGGGTGGTTATTTTGGCAAAAACTTAGATCAAATTGAAAGAATGGATAAGCAGTTTTAGATACTGGGAAAGGATGAGAATTGTTACCCAGATTAGAATACTGCTTGCAGTAGAACTGTTATCATTTCGTTGGTAATATACTACTCTCTCCTTCCTAAATGAATGTCCATTTTTTACTTTGAGGGGAATTTTAAAAAGTTTTTTTTAAGCATTTTTAGTAGAATAAACACCCTTTATGGTCTTATCATATGACACCATGATGTTAAGTGTGAAGTAGAACATGATGTTTATTGGGGGAAGGTTTTGTAAGTTCTGTAAAAAATGGACATTCATTTGGGGACAAAAAATTTGAAAATGGCCATAATTTAGGGACGGAGAGAGTATTTTCTCTAGGCCTCTATCAGTTGATGTCGAAGCACCAAGTAGAGTACTTGACTGGATCCTTAATGTAAGAACATATAATTGAAATTACTATATTGATTGGGGTGGGGGTGGATGTTGGGAAAAGTGAATAAATTTGTGTTCTCAACTTCGTCTAGTCAGTACAGAGAGGCTGTCTCTCATATTTCCATGCATCCCTATTAAAGGCTTTCCTTTAATTTCCAGAGAAAAGTGAAGTGGTTTATGGAAAATCAATGTTATGTATCGCCGGAACTAATAGGGAAACCCCATGTTCAGAAATAGCCAAGTTTTCCCTACTGGAAAACGTCGAACGTCCTAAAACTTAAGCACTACGTCTTCCCCTTGAAACAACTGCCCCCCTCATTCTATATGTGTGTGTGTGTGTGCGTGTATGCGTGTGTGTATTTGTGCATGAGAAGTTTGTCATTTATGTGAATCGGAAAGGATAGTAAGTTTGTGGTGATTTTGAGAGTTCATCCGATGTTTATGTAGATAATGAATTTGAATTTTTGTCTCTTTTGTAATACAAATTTGATCCAAGTTGTAAATGCCATGTACATCAATTGAAGTTCCAATTTTATTTTTTTTTTTTGGTTATCTCATTATCCTAAGTTATTTCTGTTGCCTGGGTATATTTTATACTTTCAAGTGTGGCATTAGAGAGAAGCTTCCATGTCTTAGTGCTTTAGTTGAAACTCATAGTCGTGGATAATTGATTTTTATAAACATGCCACTTGTATGTATGAAGTTAGGTTATGAATATTTTTTCGAAATTGACCATACTAATTTCGGTTGTTTCAGAAATTTTGAAGTCGTGAGATGACGGGATCTGTAATGTAAAAACAAAATGTCGATGTTCTGGGAAGGCTTTTGGTTTGTTCTATCCACACTTTCAAATGTCAATGGTACTTTCATTATACTTTCCACAGTCATCTCATCTCCATGGCAAAGAGCTATAGCCACCATAGCATCATCTGCAATTTTCCGCTGGATTTTTAACGGTAAGCATGTTTCCGAATCAATGTATATCGAAATAGCAGCAGTGGCTATTCACCAGTCTATAGTTTCTTCTTGGGGATTGAAATGGGCCCTTATGGTTGTAGCTTTTGGACTGAATGCACTACCCTTTTTCACTGGCTACTACTTGGCACTAAGACCTGGCAGGACTCTCAATATCGGATACGGATGGTGGTCAGTTCTGATTTGTATTTCCGCTAACATTGAGAGTGTTATAATTGCATTGTATTCATGTAGTCGAAGTCAAAGAGAAGTCAAACATTACGCATTCTGCAAGCTTCATCAGGGTTGGTTGGGATTGCTCTTGATTGGACATGGTCTCTTGTTCGGTTGCATGCATAGCCAGTTTAAGAGACAAAGACGGCTTCGGAATATGGATGTCAGATTTATGAATGCCCAGATTCAAGGACTTAGAAGTTCTATTCCCATTGGATGGAGGCGTGTTCAGTTGTAAAAGGATGTTATTTGATTTTTTATATAAAATTATGAAGGGAGAGCATAGAGTTTCTCTAAAAAAAAAAAACTCATTAATTTTAACAATTTATTTTCATCATTAATGAGATTTACATATTACTCCGTTACTATCTATTGTTGGGTTACTCTCATCCTTTCCTCTCTCCTTGGTTGACAGTTGCGTTAGAAGGCGAGAAGAGTGATCGAACCCTGACGCTCATCGGGGATGAGGCCTGAATTTACCGATGGGTCACTCCTTTCAAAGTCAAAACTGATCATTCGTTTATCATCAAGGGAGTAAAAGAAAGTAAAATCATCAACAACTGAAACTGTCATGCTTGCCTTCTTCTGACAATCAGGTTCAGGAATAGGAAATGAGAGTCAAATACTTGCTAACAAGTCAAACCTCCCAAAGGAGAGAGAATGGCTAAACCTAATTCACTTCAAAACCACACACCAACTCGTACCAATACAACTAAATCTCCAAGAGCTTGACAGGAATTTTTTGTTCAAAAAAAAAAAAAGAAAGCCCGGAACTGATCAATGTTGCATCTAATGTGAATTTAGAGAGAAATCGATCCTCGAAATACTAATTCAGCTGGACCAGTCATGTACACATGGTTATCTTCCTCCCTCCACTCAATCTCCAGCGGCCCTCCGGGTAGATCAACTCTACAACTCTGTGTTACAAAGAAATTAAAAGAGATTGTTAGACAATCAAGCATAGGAAAAATCTTGGAAAAATCAGTTTTCTGACGTCTATGGAAAACGTGTTTTAAAAACGCGTTATAGCACTTTTGTATATAACTGAAATTTATTTACAAAAATGTGGTGCATTTTTGTAAGTAACTGAAACTTACGAACACATACACACTGACACTCTATTAACACTACCACTGACACTCTGTTACCCACAAACTAGCACGGCACTTAC
This sequence comes from Adenophora triphylla var. japonica, assembly GCA_022495995.1. Lineage (NCBI taxonomy): Eukaryota > Viridiplantae > Streptophyta > Magnoliopsida > Asterales > Campanulaceae > Adenophora > Adenophora triphylla. The sequence continues at coordinate 137,742 of JAFEMH010002719.1, forward strand.
GAGTGAGACGTGCGCGTTTTGAAAAACTTGTTTTTCACAAGTACTGATAAAAAAAACTGTTTTTTCACAAGACCGACCCATCTAGCCATAAGAACAGTTGAAGGAATTCATGTTCATAATGCAAAAAACTGACTACAAAATTCTGACATACTCTATCAGCATGACCCTCAAGAACTGCTGCAACAACAACAGCACAAGCTCCGGTACCACATGCTAATGTTGCTCCTGCAACAATAACCAGGTTATTCATGGTTAGACAACTTCAAGAACGTAAATTTATGTCAGCCTCTAGTAACAACAAATTTTCTTAGCCTGGAGAAAGATAACTAACCTGCCCCACGCTCCCAAACACGCATTTTCAGGTGTGATCGCGAGTATACTTGAATGAATTCTGCAACATCAATAGAAAAATTGATCAAGGATCAGAAACACGGACATCAAGGCAGATTGAAACTCTTAATATACAAGTAAATATCCACAATGGCTTCTAACAAATAGCAAAGGTGGAACTTTGAGTGTGTAACATGGATTAGAGTCTAGAACAAATGGGGATAACTATAACGAAAAATAATAATAAAAGAAAGCAAAATATTGGGACAAAAAGAAAGAAAAAAACAAATAAAAATATATCAAGGGATGGTGCAAAAGCTATTGATTATTCACTAGAATAAGAAACTGACCGGTGTTTGTGCGGGCAGGAAACATCACATGGTTCTCAAATTTTGGACCAATCTCAGCTAGGTTTAACTCGTCAACCTGCAACTTCTGTTAAAAGAGAGGTAAAGATTGAGGAAGAGTTTATTTTTTTCCTATCTTCTTTTCATGTGTGTGTGTGTGTGTGTGAGAGAGAGAGAGAGGGTAGGGTGGGTGGGTGGTTTACAGCCCTAAAAGGGAAGGTATAAGTGAGGATCATCTAGTTGGTGCCCATTAACCAAACATGAACCCTTAAAGCTTAAAAGGAGAAATACCTTGCCGTCTGCAGTGCTGAAAGTGACACAATGTGGATTTCCCATGCTAACACAGGTAACATTCCAGCTCACTCCATCCACATCTATTTTTGCTTTAACGACAGATTGATCTTTGTTTGGAGGTAATTTTGTTGGAACATCTGAAGCCTTCAGCACTGGCTCCCCCATATCAACTTTAACCTGAATTACAACGAATGCATAAACACAAAGACGGCCAGAAACTTTACACATAGGACTAAATTACATTGCCAAATATGGTCATGGCCTTTTGGGTATTCCATATCGTGTCAAAAGCTAAACAACAATGCAAAGTAGTTTGTGAGAATTGTGGCTATAGAAGTGGGTCCACTACATTTAAAGAGATAAGTGAAGTTTCATGACTAGTGCTTTCATATTTAAATTGGTACTCCCAATAAGTGAGGCTATCTGAAAAATAAGAACTCCTGAACCAACCAATCATGTCACCATTTCATCAAAGGGGGGGGGGGGGGTTATGTATATTAAAAAGATTTAATGTACATTATCATTACTAATGAGCTAAATAATCCAAGCATACCTGACCATCATCTTGAAGTTCAGGAACAATTAGTCCAGCACCAGTATGCACAGTGAAACTAGCAAAATTTGTGGGGAAAATAAATAAATATCAATTCGTGTATACATGTTAGAACAGACTTCTGAAAAACTTGTCTGATTGAGGAAAACATATTGTCGAAAATAGAAGCGCTTGTCGAAAATATTATGGGGACAGTCAATGTGTCTGTTACACCCCTCATAGTCAAATGACCAGATGGAAGGAGTAATAGGCACTAGGAAGCAAATCATAAGGAGTTCAGTGGTCATCTTTTAGATCATGGTGAGGTTGCTACAGCTGTCTTATCATTGTGTGTAGCACAACTTATAAACATGCAATCTAAGATCAATTGTTAGCAATTAAGGTGTATTTCAAACATGCTAATACTGGGATAGCCAATATACCATACCTTTAAACAATAGTGATGGAAATATGAATTTAGTTTTCCAAAAATAGTTGTTCTCTTGCTTAGATGACTGGCACGTCGTAAATGAATGTAATTACATACTAAAGAGATTTTGACCAACCTTCTGACTCAAGTAGCAATCTACACACTTTGAAGTGTCATTTAGAAGTAGAGTTAGCATGAGTTGAAATAACAAAGCAAAACATGTCATAGTTGCAATTACCCCTTAATCGGCAACAATCGTCTTTCTTATTATTGTATTAGTCCAGCTAACTAGTATACCAGGCACACCTGTTAAAAAGCTACTCACTCCGTCCCAAAATGAATGTCCAAAAATGTTCAAATTTACTCTTGATCAAGAGCAAATTTGATTTTTTTTTTTGGGAAAGAGGCGCAGCAAGAACATCTGACCAATTTCTTAAGAAAACAAGAAACTAGAAGTCATTTTTTTTGGTACAAACTAGAAGTCAATTAGGAACAGTACAACAGATCAACAGATCAATAAACAGAAAATCACTGTCAAAAAATAATAAGCAAATAAAAGAAGAAACATAAGTCAATATACAAGTACCACAAGCAATTTCCGTTCCCCTAGCTTTACTCTTTTGGAAAACCCCAGTCAAACAGCAATTAATCGTGAAAGGAAAGTCAAAGTCCAAAAGTAAACAGAAATAAAAACAGAATGTCAATAGTCACTATTTTATATACAGGCGCATAGCTAGTGCTACACACATTCACAAAAATCGAATATTGCAACAGCACACACCTGTGCTCTCCTTGTATATTTTCAAGCTCGGAAATAAACCTGGCGAAGCATCGAACTCCATTACCACACATCTATAAAGAGAAGAAACAAGAAAGCAAGTTAAATACATGAGTACAAGATTTGAATTACCTTACTAAAGAAAATGTATAAAAGATAGGTCTCTTTGTTCAAGACCGAAAAGAACTGAAGGGAATACCCATGGACCCAAAGGTGCAATCTTTAGGAAGGAGAATTACCTCAGGTTCACTGCCATCAGAATTGAAGATCCGCATGGTATAGTCACTACCATTGGTACCCGGCATGACAAAAATTACTCCATCAGCCCCAATACCGAAATTTCTATCACATAACTTAACTGCTTGCTCTGGAGTGACTCTAGGCTCCATAGAACCTCGATTATCAACCTATTTTCCAACTATTCACTTGAATTAGAATCAAACTAACAGACTAAACCCCATCTTAACCAATATCTAAACCAACAACACAACAAGAACAACAAAGCCTGAGACCCAAAATGATTTGGGGTCGGCTAGCATGAATCGTCGTTTGGACTCGTCAATGGAAAGGTGAGAAAACAATGAAAAAGTGTGACATTATGAAACAATATAAGTATAAAAACAATAAATAACAAAACAAACAATAATTAGGTGTTGTCATCTTTCAGGTTTCATGCAAGAAAGCACTAACAAGATCCCCAGGCACTTGTTAAGAGCCTACATGAACATCCTTGCATTCAGAACAGTTGCCAGTGCTTTCGAACATCCACTGACATATAACGCAGATCTCTTTCTAAATGCAAAATTATTTAAATTTAGATTCATAAGGCTAACCCTCCCACTTTTAAACAATGTTTACAGTATCTGAACCCGTACTAAAGGAAAACTTCCCCATCAACGCTAACACCTTAGTTTTCGGTAATAACAAAGAGCAAACAAAAATTCAAAATCCCGTCTTTTCCTGGAAATATTTTCTAGCTTTATATCCAGGAAAACCTATCAATAAAAAACATTCATAAGATATCCATTACTCCCCCCATATAAACAAAATAAAATGCCGAACTTCATTTTTCCTTTCCAACTCAACCATTTGTTCAATGGAAATTTGCATGAAATGAATTGCATTTTCATCACTACATGCCCACAGCATATAATGTTAAAACAATTAAAGAAAATCAAATTGACTTAGAATTGTATTTCCTTACCAATATAAAATCGTTACCCAGGCCGTGGTACTTACCCGGCAATGCTAACCCATTAACTTTCTGTAATAAAGTGGCTCGAACATAAATTTCAAAATCCTGTCTTTTTCTGAAAATATTCTACCTTTATAGCCTGGAAAACTTATCAATAAAAACATTCATTTTTATAGAGCGTTCATGAGATATCCAATACTCCCTCCATATAAACAAAAGAAAATGCCTCCCACTCAACCATTTTCTCTATGGGTATTTGCATGAAACTATTGCATTTTCATCACTACATGCTCACAGTATATAATAACAAAAAAAACAAAAACAAAACAAATTGACTTAAAATTATATTTCCTTACCAATATAAAATCATTTCCCAGGCCGTGGTACTTTACAAATTGAAGAAACTCACTTTCCTTGTGATCAAGAAACGAAGCCTGGGAGATTTTCTCTGCAGCTTGAAAGCTCATAGCAGAAGCAGAAACGGAAAACCTAGGGAATGGCTTGACGGATGATTTCAGAGGAATTGATCGAAGAGAAAAACGAGAAGGTGAACGGAAAGATGTAGAAAAGGAGGTGTCGGAATTGTGGGTGGTCGGGAAGGAGATGGCGGCGGCTATGGCCATGGTGGTGGAGACCAGTCTGTATGGTTTCTTTCTGCCAAATGGTATGCCACAGTGGCTGCCGGCGCAAGTCAAAGTAGTATATATAACTCCGTCGTGTAAGAAACCCTCGAGTTTGTGACTGAAAAACGCATTTGTTTTTAGTTTTTAAGCATTGTTTGTTTGCCTCTTAACACTTATCAATTAAGAAGATTAAAAAAATAAGTGTGTTTATTTTTTTTTTTAAATAAGGCTCGTTAGATTCTTAAAATCCTTTTAATTTTAAGTGGTTAAAATGTTGCTGAATTGTCTCTAAAAGCCTCTGAAAGCCACTGTTTCATATTTGGTTTTGGTTAAATTTTTTTTTAAACTGTTTACTGTTTCATATTTGGTTTTGACGAATTTTTTATTTTTTTTTAATTTTTTAACTGTTTCAGAAAATGAATTCAGATAGAAAATCAAACAACTTATCCAATTCAGAATTCAATTTTCAGTTGCTGCTTCTTAATCATTCTGTCATTTTCAGAATTGAAATCAGATTTCAACACTTATCACTTAAGAAAAACAAAAACCTCCTTAATTCATTTTGATATTTCTCCCCCCTAAAGTTTGTTTGAACTTCTTTTACACCCCTAAGTTTAGAAAATTTCTTCTATATAGTGAAGAGTCATTATCTATAGTATAAATGAGGGAAGGGATGGTACAGTACTATGAATAGTGTTAAGCGACGGATTTTCCATTTTGCCCTCATACATTTGTCTCTTTCCCATTTCGCCCTTAAAAATTTTTTTTAATTAAAAAAAAAAAAAACCGTATTCTTGGACACGGACATGTGCTAGTGAGATGATAAATCACAATGAGTTGATAAATTTTATCAATCCTCATTGCTATATTTCATCCGGCTTTGTTCATTTGAAGTTAATTAGATCTAATTGCGGAGTCAGAAATTTACATCAAATGGAGGCAGAAAAGAAATTGCCCAAAATTTCAAATGGGGAAGATTCAATTTTTTTTTTTTATTTCAATGGGGACAAGTTTCAACATATTTCACTAAACCTCTCAATTTTGAAAATCTTACACTGATATTTTTTAAAAAAACCAATGGGGGCAATTGCCCCCTCTGCCTCATCCTCATGATAAATCTGTTGGGTTTTGGGATTACAAACGTAGCGAAAAATATATAAAACAACAAAACCCTAGCCCTTAGATCCGTCTAGCATGAAGAGATGAAGAATATGAAATATAATTACATACCTTGAATGCGATTAGTTTGTCAAAAACAGATCTCAAAATTCAAGCTTAGAATTTTGATGTCGAATCTTCTATCTTCCTTGTTCAACCTTGGTGATGAATCAATCAACGGAGATCTTCAAGCCTTAGGAGATAAAGCAACCTCCCTCTAATGGTGATCCACACACGAACGAACCAAAAACGCTTCTTGTAGGATTGCTAGATGATCTTCTAGTTTATTGAATCAATATTCAATAATCAAGCCAAAACAATGGAATTATTTAGTGCCTTTTGATTCTTAATCAACAATCAAAATCTAGAGTTTCATAAACCTAGAACAATGATGTGTGTGTGTAAGTTTTTGGCTGCACAAGGTTTATATTTATATCACATATAAATCCCTAACAATTAGGGTAAAGTCCTTGTCCAAGACCAAAACCAAAACGCCAAAGGAATTCGCGGACTCGTCAAAATTCACTCAGGGCACGACTCGTGCTCCTGGGCACGACTCGTGCCACGAGTCGTTCCAGGCAGCCACGAGTGCCCCAAGCCAAATTCCAATTGTATCACGACTCGTGACCAAATTTGCACTCGTGCTGATCAAGGGCACGACTCGTGCTTGATCCCAAAAGTCAAAAGTCAACGAAATTCCTTGGTAGCCTCAAAACGCAGTCGTACTGCCCTAATATCACGACTCGTCCTCAGGGGCACGAGTCGTGCCATTCCCCAAAATTTCCATTTTTCAGCCAATGATCAATTCGTTCTTTGTGTGTGACCCAATAGGAATTATATTATGTTGGTAGTGAGTCGAAACATCAACCTTACAAGACATAAGTGGTTTCTAGCAAACTATTATATCCACACAATTAATATAACATCAAAGCTTGATTCCTCGATAGATCAAATGTCACAATCCCTTTGTCCACGATGTCCATTTGAACATGAGTCATGGTCCATGTCAACTCACAATGTTCAATGCTTTCTCGATTCCGAATATGTTGATAATCCAAATGCATTTGATCTCTATCAAATCACTTGAGTGTGGCCACACATTTCATCAACATCATTCATCGAGGGGCCCAAGCAAACATCTCTCTCAACGAGAGTGATAAATCCCATCTTGACTTATCATTCTTCCCTACAAGAATCCAATCGTGCCAACATAGCCCTTATTGCTATCCGATTAAAGATAGTGTTAGACCATATCAAACACAATGTTCATCATGTGGAAGACGATGATAATCTCAAGTTCAAAGGATTCAATGACATGACTATCATGAGATTTAATCATGACACATATGACTATAGACCATGTCATAAATCTCATCGGTAGGTCATGTCCAATACTTGTTCTCTAGCAAGTATCCATAATTGTAATGTGCATCACATGCATATAATCTCCATGATTATCCATTACCTACTTGTACTAGTTATTCACAATAACTAGGGATGCAGTTCAATATAATAAACATGTAAACATATAATGAACCAACTAATACTTTCTATGTAATAAATGATAAAGACGATTATATAGCGGTTTAGATTATAAGTCAAACATAACTAAACGCCTAAGGCACTACTCCAACAAAATTCGCCATAGATCTGAATCGATAAGACAATTGAATTACTTGTCAATTCTATAGTATGCTTTTCAAATCTGTTTTCAATCAAAATTAGTTTCATTTCATCTCTCTCGGGTTTAATGGATATTTTATTAATTATCGATTTGATTAAATTTTAACTAGTAATTAGGTTAATCCAAGTATTTTAATAAAATGAGTTGGTCTTATAAAAAATTAGTTTTTCCTGGCACTTAGGTGATGAGCGGATTTGATACATATATTTTGCCTATGTTTCCGGATTATTTACAATGATTTTTGATGTATTTAGTTTAGTTTTGATATATTTGAATGACATTGTGTTATGTGAGGAGGTGTGAGAAAACAATGATCTTTTGAGGTTATTTTTGGCTTTTTATTTGTATTTGGATTGTGAAATCTTGTGGAGCGTGCAAGTTCATTATCAGTGGAAAAAGGGCAGCAAATTGGTCAAGGTCGAGCTCGGGGTCAAGCACGGTCAAGGGACGAAGGCCAAGTCAAAGCTGAGTCAAAATGGGGCAAGTCTGCATTTGGCACGAGTGGAGAACGACTGAAGAAGGCTAGAGCACGACTTGGGAACGAATGGAGTCAAGCCAATTTCAACCAGCTACTCAGCACGAGTGGGCACCTATGGCACGACTCGTTCTCACGAGTGGAGGCCATGGCTATTTCCAGCATGGTTACTCAGCACGAATGGATGGGTCTGGCACGAGTCGTTCTCACGACTGGAACTGAAGGGCACGACTCGTGCTAATTATCACGACTCGTGCCAGGATGCGTATTGTGACGTCAGCAAGGATTTTGAAACAGATTTTGAAGGATTTGGTTAATTGGTTTTCCTAATTAGAGTAGGATTACTTTAGGACTATATATATTCCTATTAGTATTATTATTAGGGACCTTTTTGTCTTACTTTTCTTGCCTAGGTTTTCAAGGATTAAAGAGTTTATTTTCAAGGTTTTTGCAAGGATTTCAGGTTTGATGTTTTGTTGCTATTCATGTTTTGTGATGTTTATCCGGAACATGAGTAGCTAATTTCTTTGTAGTTCACGGATTGGTGTAGCCCGTATTTGAACTTTATGCTATATATTTAAGTTTCATTTAATTGTGGAGTTAGTTCATTCTAGTATTCTTAATTTTTATTTGGTACAAGTCCTGCACTTGCGTGGGGAATTGTGCATGAACACTATTAGGATGATTAGACTCGATTGATGATCTTGCGTGAATCGATTGAGTCTAGGTTTCATTAATTCTTTGGTGCTTAATAAATTGAGTTGTTGTCCATTTGATCTTGCGTGATAATTGATAACTATTCAATAAAAGAATTGCAATCCGGCAATCGAACCGTCCCAATTCTTACAAAAGCGAAGAAGCCCTAAACCCAATTAATATTTTATCTTTCAAAAGGGCATAAAGGGATAATATGTGGTGAACCTAATCCGTGGGCTAGTTGTTAAATCCTTGAATTTCGTTTGCAAGCTTGCTTATTTATTACTTTAGTTGCTTAATTGTTTTAATTTTCTTTCGTTGCTTAGTTTTAATAAACCAAATCAAAACCCATTTTGTTACTTTAAGCATTAATTAAATTTACTTGTTAAAACCAACGAGTCTCTGTGGTTCGACCCCTGCTCGTGCATATTACTACGCCGGTAGTGAGTACACTTGCTCGGATTTTATTACTAGAGGAATTTTTCTCCATCAAGTTTTTGGCGCCGTTGCCGGGGACTTGTTGTGATTTTTAACAAGTTTATTTAATCGGTGCATGTTTGGTCGCCGTTCATTGGATCCCAATTTGGTTCCTTTGAACGACGATATAGACAGAATTGAGAGAGGCATTCCCTCTACTCAAGAGAGCGATACTGATTCTGAAACCTCTGTCACCGAGACAGAAGTAACTTTGAGTGAATTAGAAACTTCTTCCACCGAGGGAGAAGAATTTGAAATTGAAATGGCTTTGCAAGCACCCACCATGGATGCCTTCTCTAGGCCGCAGGTGGACACATCTGTGTCATGCATTGTATTGAATGAGGCAACAAAAAGTTATGAGGTAAAAGGCCATCTGTTTAACATGATCCCTCAATTTCATGGCCTCGCCTCTGAAGATTCTTTGAATTTCTTAAGGGAATACATGATGATTGTGTCTAGTTTCCCATTGAGAGACGGTGTGACTGATGAGCACTTAAGACTAAAATGCTTTCCCTTTGCTTTGAGGGATAATGCTAAGCAGTGGCTCATGTTGCTCCCACCTAGGAGCATTAATACTTGGGATGAATTGCATGATAAATTTTTGAGAAAATACTTCCCACATGCCACGTTAGCCACCTTTAGACAGAAAATCATTGGGTTCACACAGGACTCATTTGAAGCATTTCATGAAGCATGGGACAGATTTAAGATGCTCTTGGTGCAATGTCCCCACCACAATTTCCCTTTGCCTTTATTGCATCAAACTTTCTATGGGGGATTGACACAAGCCGATCAGGCTATGGTTGATAATGCAGCCGGAGGCTCTTTAGGAGCCAAAACTGCGGAAGAGACCCAAGATCTTTTTGAGAGATTATCATCTAATTCGCAACAAAAAGGGTCAAGGGGTAAAACCAATGGTGTGAACGGAGTAGGAATGAATGATGAGCTTGCTAAACAAATTGCACTTTTAAATCAAAGATTTGATACGTTGGCCATGAATAATACTTCCAATTATGCTTCCAATGTGTCATCTATTGGTAATGCCATGCATGATAGTTGTGTAACTTGTGGATCTAACACCCATTCTTATGAAGTTTGCCCCACCACTAGTCCCCATCTATATAATCATGAGCAGGTACAGGCGATGCAAGGATTTATGCAGAGGTTCCCGCAAAACAATCCATATTCGCAGACATACAATCCTGGATGGGGGAAGCACCCTAATTTTTCTTGGGGAGGTAATCAACAGCCAAATAAACCTCTCCATCCCCAACCACCACCGCAGGGGTCTTATGAAAGGAAGAAAGAGCCTTGGGAAGAGGCAATGGATCGGATGAGAGCGGAGCAACTCCAAGCGAGGGCGGAACAGCAGCAAGCAAACAACAATCAAGCTGCTGCAATGAAAAAGTTGGAGACCCAAATGGGTCAATTGGCGAAGGCATTACAGGGACGACAACCGGGTATGTTCCCTAGACAAGGGGAGCAAGCAAAGGCCATCTTCACCCTACGTGGTGGCAAACAGGTAGACAATCAGGTAGCTTCTCCCTCTTCTCCTCCTACACCCCCTCTTGTTGACTCCCCTGCTGTGGAATCCCCTGTTGTGGAAAATGTTGTTGATGAGGATGTTGTGTCTAATGATGAGGATACTAATGGATTGGGACAAAATGTGAATGTAGAAAAGTCCAACCCCAAGCCATATGTGCCCCCTGTTCCTTTCCCGGGCAGATTCTTGAGGAACAAGCTTGATCACCAAATGAAAGAATTGATTGACATGTTTTCAAAAGTTAACATAAATTTGCCTTTGTTAAATGTGATCAAGAATGTTCCTGCGTATGCCAAATTCTTCAAGGAACTTAATTCCAAGAAAATTCAGTATGGGAAAGATGAGAAATTGTTTTTGGGTGAGAATGCGAGCGCTGTAGTAAAACATAGTCTTCCACCGAAAATGAAAGACCCCGGGAGTTTTCTAATTTCCATTACTTTGGGGGATTCTCACACGGTGAGAGCGATGCTCGATCTTGGGGCAAGCATTAATTTGTTGCCATATTACATGTATCTTGAGTTGGGTTTGCCCGAGCTAAAACCCACTATGATGGCCCTACAACTCGCTGATCGGTCCATAAAAAGACCATTGGGCATCGTAGAGGATGTTTTAGTTCAAGTTGGGTCACTGATCATTCCTGTGGATTTTGTGGTCCTAGAGATGCCTCACGGTGAGGGTAGTCGTCGGGATTCACCCATTTTGCTTGGGAGACCATTCATGGCAACGACCAACACCGTAATTAATGTTGCTAGTGGCACTCTCTCCATGACTGTCGCAAGTGAAAAAATTGAAATAAATGTTTTTGAGGTAATGAAAAATGCGGTTGGTCATGATGAGTCTTGCATGTTTGTTGATGAGTTTGATGAGGTTGATGATTGTGTGCGTGAGATTGCATGGCATGAGAGGGATTGTGAGGAGTTAGAGTCATTGATTTCAATGGGCGGTGAGAAAGCTAGGGATAATGCGGATGCTCAACTGATGGCTGTGGATAAGGCCGACGAGCACCATCCTAGTGATGGCCTGTTTCACCCCCTAGGCCACTTCAATGAGAAGTTGGCGCCTTCTATTGTGATTCCCCCAGTCCTTGAATTGAAAGTCCTCCCGTCAAATTTAAAATATGCATTTTTAGGAGAGGGGGAGACTTTACCTGTCATAATTGCATCGGATTTGTCCACTGACCAAGAGGCCCAATTGATTGCTGTTTTGTGTGAATATAAAGAGGCCATTGGGTGGACATTGAAAGATATTAAGGGAATTAGTCCCACAATGTGCATGCACAGAATCCATCTCTTGGATGATGCTAAACCTTCTAGGGAGAGACAACGGAGACTGAATCCTCACATGGAGGAAGCCGTGAGAAAAGAGGACCTAAAATTGCTAGATGCGGGTATTATTTACCCAGTGGCTGAGAGTGAGTGGGTAAGCCCGGTACAAGTTGTACCAAAAAGATCGGGCATCACTGTAGTTCAGAACGAAAAAGGTGAGGATGTGCCCATGAGAGAAGTGACCGGTCTTAGGATGTGTATTGACTTGAGAAAACTAAATGCTGCGACCAAGAAAGATCACTTTCCTTTGCCTTTCATTGATCAGATGTTAGAAAGATTGGCCGGTCACTCTTACTATTGTTTTCTTGATGGCTTTTCGGGGTATAATCAAATTGCCATAGCCCCTGAAGATCAGTCCAAAACCACCTTCACATGTCCATTCGGCACATACGCATTTAGGAGGATGCCCTTCGGGCTTTGCAATGCACCTGCGACATTTCAAAGGTGCATGACCTCCATTTTTTCGGATATGATTGAAAGGTGTGTTGAGGTTTTCATGGATGATTTTTCTGTTATAGGAGATAGTTTTGATGATTGCTTAAAGAACTTGGAATCTGTGTTGAAAAGATGTTGTGAAACCAACCTGACGTTAAGTTGGGAAAAATGCCATTTTCTTGTAAAGCATGGAATTGTTTTGGGTCACATTGTGTCAAGTAAGGGGATTGAGGTTGATAGGGCTAAAATTGATGTGATTGCTAAATTACCTCCCCGAATTGATCGAGGTGTGCGAAGTTTCCTAGGGCATGCGGGTTTTTATAGGCGATTCATAAAAGACTTTTCAAAAATTTGTAAGCCTTTATGTAATCTGCTTGCCAAGGATACGGAGTTCATCTTCGACCAAGAGTGTGTTGATGCTTTCAATTTGCTTAAGGAAAAGTTGACATGTGCCCCCATTCTTTCTAGTCCCAATTGGTCTCACCCTTTTGAGATCATGTGTGATGCCTCGGACTTTGCTATTGGGGCTGTTTTGGGACAAAGGGTAGACAAATTGCCTTAGTGATTCATTATGCTAGTAGAACACTTAATGATGCACAACTAAATTATACCACAACTGAAAAAGAATTTCTAGCTGTTGTGTTTGCATTGGAAAAGTTTCGTTCTTACTTGCTAGGGTCAAAAGTGATAATTTATTCTGACCATGCTGCATTGAAACATTTGTTGAATAAAAAGGATGCTAAACCTCGTTTGTTGAGGTGGATGTTATTGTTACAAGAATTTGATGTTGAGATCCAAGACAAAAAGGGGAGTGAGAATGTGGTAGCGGATCATTTATCGAGGCTTGAGGACTATTCATATCTTAATATCGAGGAGAGTGTGATTCCGGTTAATGAAAATTTTCCGGATGAACAACTTCTTGCCATACATGTCCAAGAACCTTGGTATGCCGACTTTGTCAATTACTTGGTGTCTAATATATTCCCACCACAATTCACCTATGACCAAAAACGCAAGTTTAAGTCGGATGTGAAACATTACATTTGGGATGATCCTTATCTATGGAAAATTTGCCCGGACAAAATTGTTAGGAGATGTGTTCCGGACCATGAGCAGAGTAGTGTGTTGAGATTTTGTCATGAACTCCAATGTGGGGGTCATTTTAGTGGCCAAAAGACCGCTAGGAAAGTGCTGCAATCGGGTCTTTATTGGCCTACTCTGTTTAAAGATGCTCAAGAGTTTTGCCTTAGATGTGATAGGTGTCAACGGTCCGGGAACATAGGGAAAAGAGATGAGATTCCCTTACAAAGTAATCTTATTGTTGATATATTTGATGTGTGGGGCATTGATTTTATGGGCCCCTTTCCCCCGTCCCACGGTTATTTGTACATACTTGTGGCTGTTGATTATGTTTCAAAGTGGGTGGAGGCAATTGCCACCCGAACTAATGATGCTAATGTCGTTTGCAAGTTTGTTTGTGAGAATATTTTCAGCAGGTATGGCATGCCACGAGCAATTATCAGTGATCAAGGAACCCACTTCACCAACAAAAGGTTCAATGCAGTTTTGAAAAAGTATGGGGTGGTGCATAAACTTGCTACGGCATATCATCCCCAAACTTCAGGACAAGTGGAGGTAAGTAATCGGCAAATAAAGGGTGTTCTTGAGAAAACAGTGCGTCCCAACAGAAAAGATTGGGCATTAAAGTTGGGGGATGCATTGTGGGCATACAGAACGGCATACAAAACGCCCATTGGAATGAGTCCGTACAGGATAGTGTATGGGAAAGAATGTCACCTCCCGGTGGAGTTGGAACACAAGTCGTATTGGGCTGTGAGGGAATTGAACATGGATTTGAATGCTGCGGGAGAAAAGAGATTGCTTGCACTTGATGAGATTGAGGAGCTCCGGCAAGATAGTTATGAGAGCGCAAAATTGTATAAGGAGAGGACCAAACGGTACCACGACAAAAATTTGAAGCCCAAGTTTATAAGACCGGGTATGAAAGTCCTTCTCTTCAACTCTCGGTTGAAGCTTTTTCCGGGTAAGTTGAGTTCTAGGTGGTCGGGCCCGTATGATGTGGTGCGTGTGTATCCGCACGGAGCAGTTGAACTCAAGAATCCAAAGGATGGGAATGTGTTTAAAGTCAATGGTCATCGAGTGAAACCATATTACGAAGGGGTGTCAATTTTGGAAGACATCAATGAGATTGACGTGATTGAGTTGGTGGACTCGGAGGAGGACACCTAGTTCCGTTGAGGCATAATGTCGAGCTTAACGGCGTAACAGCGGCGGATTGGGAGGCAACCCAATGGAGGTAACATTTACTGTTTTCTGTATTTTCGTTTTATTTTCTTCATCGTTGCATTTGGATTGTCTTGTGTCTTTCTTGGTCTATGCCATGAGGACATAGCATGGTTTAAGTGTGGGGGTGGTGATCTTAAAAAAAAAAAAATAATAAAAAATAAAAAAATGTCTTCCGCTTTTAAGTGTCTTTTATTTCGTAAACGTGTCGAACTACGGTGACCTGAGCCTATTCTTGTGGGTAGTCCGCCCACATTAATGGGGACGTAGGCAACGAAAGTGCGGTCAAAATGTGTGTCCAATGCGACATGCAAACAGTCTAGCCAAAGACTTTAAAATAGGGCGGCTCACCGGGAGACAACCCGGATTTGTATTTGTAATTTTTTTTTTATTAAACTGGTGCTGCTGAAAGGTATTTCTTGTGTTCATTGATGTGCAGGAAAACGTGCATGGAGGAGCTAAAAATCCTGGGCCTTATACAAAAAAATAAAAAAAATATTGAAAATTTGAAAATTGGTCCAGGCAGAGCACGACTCGTGCTCCTGAGCACGAATGGGAGCACGAGTGGGAGTGAGACCCCTCAGTTTTAGTCAGAACGACTTGGGGTAAACGCCACGAGTCGTGAGCACGAGTGGGGAAGTTGGCACGAGTCGTGCTAAAAGGAACGACTCGTTCCTTGTGCAGTTTGTCAAAACCTGTTGTTCCCAATTTCTTTTGCAGTCGTGCCCTATTTTCCCAAAGCCAGCCGTCGCCTCTTCATCTCTTCACCCTAATTCAAAATTTCTTCTTTCTCTCTCTAAATCTTCCATTATTCTCCCAAATCCTCCATTCCTAACCCTCAAAAATCCCTTCCCCACTATAATTAGCCTACCCTAAACCAAAAATCATCCCCCAAAAGTCTTCCTTTTTGGTGGTTTCTTTGAAGAAAAAAATTGGAGCTTTGAAGGGTAAAGTGGGTTTGTTGATTGCTTGGAGTGGAGTGCAAATTGAAGCAAAATTCTTTGGAGGTTGGTGTGGCATTGATCTTCTCCATCTTTTCCGACCTTCTTCTCAAGTTCCGGCGAATTTTTCGGCCAAACTCCGGCCAACTTTTCCGGCGACCTAAATTGTTTGAAGGTAATTTCTGTTTCTACTCCCCTTTCGAATTCTAAGTTGTGAGGTTGGTGATTGGTGTGCTTGGTGGAAGGAATATTGTTGTTTGGTTGAGTAGTGTTATTGTGTGGACTGTTATTGTGTTGATAATGGGGAGAACAAAAGATAAGGGTAAAGCAGTTGATGTTCAGCCTAGGAAGAAAAGAAATATTGTTATTGAGGAGCCCCCTCGAGTGCCCGACGATTTTATGGGTTTAACTAAATTAACGGATTCCCAAAAGAATAAATGGAGAAATTTGGCGAATGGAAGGGTTGTTCAAGTGACGAGATTCTTGTGTGAGGATACATTAAGGAAATTGGGACTACATGGTTTGGTTTCGGGATTATTGAACAACATTGGATTGGGAGGCTTCTTGGGCAAAAGTGCAGGGGTATACAAGCGAGTGACGCTTGAATTTTTGGCTACCATAGAGAGACGAGAGGAGAATGGGATTTGGAGTGTGCGTTTTAATACAAATGATATTACGAGGGTTATGTCATATGCTGCAGCTAGAGAGTATTTGGGCGTGAGTGAGCCCAGAGGAGAGTGGTCAGAGAGGGATAGGACTGTTGAGACATTCTTTTTCGAGTTGACAGGGAAATTTATGCAGAAACCTTATGTGGTCATGAAAACTCTCTCCCATCCCGCGTGGAAACTCCTTTATAGGGGTTTATCTATGACCTTCTACGCCAATGGGGAGCCGGCGCAGATGAATGCCCTACAGTTTGCGACCATGGAATGTGCTTTACCGTCTAATACTGTGATTCCGGATTGGGTCGATCTGTTTTTCAGGAGGTGTGAGGCGTTGGGAGTTAATGGAAATGGGAACATCCCGGTGGGTGGTATGGTGACTTTGTTAGTGGAAAACTTTGTTCGTAATCATCCTAAATCGGTAGGCAAGGTGGAGGGCCTTTATTCTATGATCGGTTCTTCTTATACCGATATGACACTTTCGAGCGTATCTCTGGGCAGAATGAGGCATTGACTTTTACTTATGGTGGTGATAGGAGCTTCAGGTGTGCACCGGGAGTGGTATTTCCTGCTGGGCCATATGCTAGAGATTGGAGGATGCCATTTGTGGCCGATATGACATTGAGAGACATGAGGAGAGATATGGGTGAGAGAGTGAGTGATGATGAAGAAGAAGCGGCAGCGAAGCGACGGGATGATGATCGACGGGGTGGTGAGGACCATCGAGATGAGAGAGCCGTTTCAGTGGGACTAGTGGAGGCTTTGCAGGGCCGTGGCGGGATCGATCGAGATGGCTGAGCCTTTGATTATTGGGGTGATATGAGAGCATATCTAGATGCTCGGGCCGGAAGAGATGCGGAGGAGAGAGAGAGGAGA
The DNA here is from genome assembly GCA_022495995.1 of Adenophora triphylla var. japonica. Taxonomy (NCBI): domain Eukaryota; kingdom Viridiplantae; phylum Streptophyta; class Magnoliopsida; order Asterales; family Campanulaceae; genus Adenophora; species Adenophora triphylla. The sequence goes on from JAFEMH010002719.1 coordinate 154,847, forward strand.
TACGAGAGAGGAGCGTGAGGCTAGGGAGGCGCAGAACTTGATGTGGCGCACCCGGTTTGACTATGTGGACAGGCGTTGGGATGCTCAAGATGATAGACTAGAGGCGTTGGAGGATAGGGTAGAGACCACGAATAGAATGGTCTATCGGCCATCGGCTTTGGATGCAGCGGCAGAGCCCGGACACTTTGAGCCGGTCCCAGACGAGCACTTTCGGGGAGATGATTAGGAGAGGCGATAGGAGGAGCGGCGGGGCGGCCCGTGAGGCCCGGTTTCCGAGATGGGGGCTTCGGCCCGAGATATTGATGGTATTGTTTCTTATACTCTTCCCTTTTACATTTAAAGCTGTCCTATTTCTATTTTTGTGCACACATTGAGGACACCGTGGAGTTTAAGTGTGGGGGAAGGGCGGTGCCTTTGTATCGTATGTATATATTAAAAAAAAAAAAAAAAAAAAAAAAAAAAAAAAAAAAAAAAATAAAAAAAAAAATAAAAAAAATAGAGTGGCTAAGTGAAAACCCGAAAGGGCACTTAGGCAAAAGGTGAGAATTGGAGCGAAAACATCCTTATTCACCGGCGTGGAGACATAAGGGGGAGTTAGGAGTTCGGGTAGGATCATTTTTTGGAGATGGAGGTTTGTGATTAGAGGCGTTAGGATAGAAATCCTCGTGCACCTTGGAGTAATAAGGGGGGTTGGAGAATAGCATGAGGTAAGTTTTTGTTGAGCATATTTTTTTCTTAACATTAACTTTTGACTGAGGGTGTACTTAATGTAGTGTGAGCAAGTGTGGGGGAAAGTTTAGGACATTTTAGTTTCCTCCCACTATCATTGTGAGGGCCCTAGTTTGGACGATCATTTTATCATGGAGTTTGATGTCAAGCTAGGGCCATTGATTTTTGTTTGGGGAGTCTTATGGAGACGGAGTTTTGTACACTCCGACATCATTTTGTTTGATTAGTATTGGTGGTTAGAGGAAGCTAGGTATCATTTTCTCCCGCACATCTGTTTTAGACCAATTTTAGATTGGAGTTAGGATATTACTCAGGGACGAGTAATGATCTAAGTGTGGGGGAATTTGATGAGCGGATTTGATACATATATTTTGCCTATGTTTCCGGATTATTTACAATGATTTTTGATGTATTTAGTTTAGTTTTGATGTATTTGAATGACATTGTGTTATGTGAGGAGGTGTGAGAAAACAATGATCTTTTGAGGTTATTTTTGGCTTTTTATTTGTATTTGGATTGTGAAATCTTGTGGAGCGTGCAAGTTCATTATCAGTGGAAAAAGGGCAGCAAATTGGTCAAGGTCGAGCTCGGGGTCAAGCACGGTCAAGGGACGAAGGCCAAGTCAAAGCTGAGTCAAAATGGGGCAAGTCTGCATTTGGCACGAGTGGAGCACGACTGAAGAAGGCTAGAGCACGACTTGGGAACGAATGGAGTCAAGCCAATTTCAACCAGCTACTCAGCACGAGTGGGCACCTATGGCACGACTCGTTCTCACGAGTGGAGGCCATGGCTATTTCCAGCATGGTTACTCAGCACGAATGGATGGGTCTGGCACGAGTCGTTCTCACGACCCAGGCCGAAGGGCACGACTCGTGCTAATTATCACGACTCGTGCCAGGACGCGTATTGTGACGTCAGCAAGGATTTTGAAACAAATTTTGAAGGATTTGGTTAATTGGTTTTCCTAATTAGAGTAGGATTACTTTAGGACTATATATATTCCTATTAGTATTATTATTAGGGACCTTTTTGTCTTACTTTTCTTGCCTAGGTTTTCAAGGATTAAAGAGTTTATTTTCAAGGTTTTTGCAAGGATTTCAGGTTTGATGTTTTGTTGCTATTCATGTTTTGTGATGTTTATCCGGAACATGAGTAGCTAATTTCTTTGTAGTTCACGGATTGGTGTAGCCCGTATTTGAACTTTATGCTATATATTTAAGTTTCATTTAATTGTGGAGTTAGTTCATTCTAGTATTCTTAATTTTTATTTGGTACAAGTCCTGCACTTGCGTGGGGAATTGTGCATGAACACTATTAGGATGATTAGACTCGATTGATGATCTTGCGTGAATCGATTGAGTCTATGTTTCATTAATTCTTTGGTGCTTAATAAATTGAGTTGTTGTCCATTTGATCTTGCGTGATAATTGATAACTATTCAATAAAAGAATTGCAATCCGGCAATCGAACCGTCCCAATTCTTACAAAAGCGAAGAAGCCCTAAACCCAATTAATATTTTATCTTTCAAAAGGGCTTAAAGGGATAATATGTGGTGAACCTAATCCGTGGGCTAGTTGTTAAATCCTTGAATTTCGTTTGCAAGTTTGCTTATTTATTACTTTAGTTGCTTAATTGTTTTAATTTTCTTTCGTTGCTTAGTTTTAATAAACCAAATCAAAACCCATTTTGTTACTTTAAGCATTAATTAAATTTACTTGTTAAACCAACGAGTCTCTGTGGTTCGACCCCTGCTCGTGCATATTACTACGCCGGTAGTGAGTACACTTGCTCGGATTTTATTACTAGAGGAATTTTTCTCCATCATTAGGAAAAACATGTTTTGTTTTTCCAGTTTGTGTCAGTGCCAGTTTAACAAAATGTCAGTGTGACAAAGTGCCAATGCATGTGTAACAAAGTGCCAGTATAAAAAGTGTCAGTGCATGTGTAACAGAGTGCCAGTGTAAACAAAGTGCAGTGCATGTGTAACAAAGTACCAGTGTAAAAAGTGTCAGTGCCAGTTTAACAAAGTGCCAGTGTAAAAAAGTGCCAGTGCAAGTATATTAAGTGTCTGTTTATAAACTAACACTGCACTTTGTTACACTAACACTGGCACTTTGTTGCACTAACACTGGCACTTTGTTAAACTAACACCGACACTTGTTTTACACTAACACCGACACTTTGATACACTAACACTGACACTTTATTACACTAACACTGGCACTTTTTTACACTGGAACTGGCACTTTGTTACACATGCACTGACACTGAGTTTCTGGACAAAGCGAGCTTTTAACTGACACTTTTTTAAACGTGCACTGGTACATTTTTATCATAACCCTAGCAATTATTTAGACAACAACCGGCTCACAACGAAAAGACCATATCTTTATTTAAATTATCAGTCAAAACTTTCTAACAATAAAAGACCACATCTTTAACAACTAAGAGCAAAAGGAATACGCACATCACATATCTGTGAGACAATCCGAATACAATAGAATTGGGAATTGGGAAAAGGAAATGGAAAATCTGATTAAAACCCACAAAAGATAGATGAAATAGGAAAAGAAAAGGTAACAGGACAAACCCAGTTGGGGCGGTGTGAGAACGCCGGTTGCGATAGGAAAAGAAGGGAAATTTGAGGCTGGGCCCGTCAATTTTAGGTTGGCCGGGGAGACTTGTGGTGAGATTTTGGAGTTTGACGGTGGGACTGATATACTAGGAGGTGCGGGCGCCGCAAACGAGGGGAAGAGTCGACGTCTTCTTAAAAACACGTTTTTTTCTAAGTTTGAGGAAAAACACGTTTTTTGTGAGATTTTGGCTAATAAAATACTAAGGGACCGTTTGGTAGGTCGATAAATAATCGGATAGGATTATTAGTCCAATAAAAGTATGTTTGGTAGAGTAAAAGCAATCGGTAGTAATTATTCAAAGTACATCCCAGATAAGCATCTGAACACCTCTTATCTCCTTCTTATTTATCCTAAAAAAAGGATAATATTATTAATTCCTGAATTAATAACCTCTTCCCTATTAATACATGCCGACCTACCAAACAAGCCCTAAAATTTGTTAACATGGTTTATAGTGTATATTAACAAGTTTTTTCGGGAATGTATTTAAAAATAATGTGAATACCCGAGATGGAAGAATATCAATAACACAATTTAAAACGTACTATAATACTATTTTTGTTCCAAAATTTTTAAATTTACTTTTTGATCAATAATGTATAAAATTTCTTAAACATTTTTGACAAACAAAAGTTAGTACCACATTTTAATTTTTTTTATAAAAAATGTGTGTATTTAGAAAATTGGGATGTGAATAACAACACTTTTAGGGCTCGTTTGATAGGCCGATAGAATTAACATGTGTTAATAGTGTGTTAATAGTGGGGGATTATTAATCAGGGGATTAATAACACCACCCTTTTCTTGGAGATTAATATGAAAGGGTTAGAGGGAATAAGAGTGAATAAGAAGCTTATCCGAGTTGTACTCAAAATTATTACTCCCATTACATTTAGCCTACCAAACACCAAAATTATTGGACTAATAACCATATCCAACTCTAATAATCAGGCTACCAAACGACCACTAGGTTAAGGTTAAGGTTAACGGACGCACACCTTTCCCCTCTCTCACACACAGTGACAGAATGGACTTCTCCCCGACCTCCCGCCGGGGGCGCAAATCGACGGCGAAACCTGACATTTACTCCACCTTCGTCGTTCACAGCGACGACGAAGAGGAGGCCGACCATCCTCGCAGAGCCCCAATTCCCAAACGAGATGTGGAAGAAGAGCAAGAATCAGGAGACTTATACGCTACAATGATACGCAAAGATGATAATCCAGACTTCGAAGACGACGACGACGACGAGTTCCTCCCTCCTCTCCTCAAGCGTATCCCCAAGGATTTCGATGCAACCATTGTTTCCGATGATGATACCAGCATTTCCGGGACTATGATCGTCAAAACCGATCGCAGCCGTGGCGGCCGCGGCCAATCGTCTAATCCCACGCGCAATTTACGCTGGAAGGAGGAAATTGAGGAGGACGAAGGAAATTTCTCGACGTTTGTGGTGAGATCTACGGGGAAGGAGGAGGAGGAGAGTGAAAGTGAGGATTCAATGTCGGGGACGATGGTGATGCGGACTAGTGATCGAAGTGGTGGTGGTGGTTCGACGATGAGTAGGGCGGTGGCGAGTATGCAGGCGGTAGGAGAGTTTGGGAGGAAGAAGGGTAGTGGTGTGACGTCGTCTTCTCAGGGCGAGGAAGGACAGTCGAGGCAACAGATTAGCAAAGTGTCGTCAAGTTCAATTCCGGATAGTGTTACGAGGGAAGATCCTTCTACTAAGTACGAGTTGCTCCATGAACTTGGTAAAATTTTGTTTCCAATTCAATTGAACTTCAATCAGTTGATTTGCAACACTATTTTTAGTCTTGAAATTTACTTCTTAAATTAGTTGAGCTCAGAGTTGTAGGATTATTTTCGGTTTGCTGCCTATTCTTTTGAGGTTATGCTAGAAACTGTTTCCAAGGAATTTAAGCTAGAGCATCTTATTTTTATTCAAGATAGTTGAGTTGTTGGATTGTTTTTGGTTTACCGCCTGCTATTTGGCGTTTATGCTAGAAAGAATTTCTGAACAATTCAGGCTAGAGCATCTTGATTTTATAGGTAGCTCATGTAGTTGAATGTTTAGTTTTATTTTGAAAAAAAAAAAAGAATGGGCCAAGTACACCTGCTGTTTGCTGGAGCTCAAAGGAGTCTAATGTATACCTGTCAGGGCTGATCCTAATATTTTAGAGGCCTTGTTCAGAATTTAAAAATTAGGTCTTAAAAATATATATTATAATAATATAATTTTACATTCATTTCTTACAAATGAAGTACTAAAATATCAAAGCCTACAATCATTAAAATTTTAAGCTTAAAATTATATGATTAAAGTTGTCTAATTGGATTGAATGTTATTTCCTAAATATAATACTACTACCACTGCCCCAAAATAAATATCCAAAAAAAAAATCCATATTTCTCTTGATCAAAAGCAAATTAAAAATGGTTTTGAATATTTAATTTGGGGCAGAGAGAATCATATATACATTTTCTGTAAAAAACAAAATAGGCCCTGCCAAATTAGGGTGCCCGGAGTCGCTCACTCCGCCCCCCCCCTAATAGCTGGCCCTGATACCTGTGCAAGCCGAGATACAGTTTCGGTTGCTCAAACCCGTGACCTCTAGGTCAAAATGGGTAACCTTATCTTTACGGCAAGACTTCCCCTTCAGTTGTATGCATTTTTTTTTGGCTATCATGGGCTGGTCATGGATGAGTAAATGAACCAATCTGAAATTGAGATTGAGTAGCTTCACTCTTTTCTACCACTAATACGAAACTGCATTTTAGCTAGCCGATCTTGACTTTGAGGGAGTGTAGATTCACTCTTTTGTAGAGCTAATATGGGACTACATTTTAGCTACAAGTGAATGTCGTATGGGAAGTGTTTGTTGTCCTTTTATTGCTGAGTTAGGGCGTGTAGTTACTAAACAGAGCCGGATATTTGGAAATGACAGGAAAAGGTTCGTATGGGGCTGTTTACAAAGCTCGGGATTTAAAAACTTCCGAGATGGTTGCCATCAAAGTGATTTCGCTATCTGAAGGGGTATTTATACTTTTACCATCCTCGTGTAAAAGAATTTTAAAGTTGTTTACTTGATGGAATACTGGAAATGAGGTTTTGTAATGTTCTGTTAATCAGGAAGAGGGGTATGAAGAAATTCGTGGTGAAATTGAGATGCTGCAGCAGTGCAGTCATCCTAATGTTGTTCGGTATCTGGGAAGCTACCAGGGTGAAGAGTACCTCTGGGTATGTTCAAAATAAGCCACCTTTTATTCTCTTTTCTTATAACTGGTCATGTTAGTTAGGTCATTCATTGGTCCACATAAAAAGAAATATTTATTTTCTTGTCCTTTCTTTCTCTCTCTCTACTTTTTATTTGTCAATTCACAGGAAAAATATTGGATTTTTAATGTCTTGGCAGATTGTAATGGAGTACTGTGGAGGTGGAAGTGTTGCTGATTTGATGAATGTTACAGATGAGGCTTTAGAAGAGTACCAAATAGCGTACATATGTAGGGAAGCTCTGAAGGTATCTGATTGATTACATCTGAAACTAATAACATTGTATTTATGGAAAAATCCGTTGACCTATGGATGAATATATAGTACTCCCTCCGTCTTAAAGATTTACTAAATCCTTTATCATCAAACAAGTTCTTATTCACACTTAAACCCTCGAATCTCGATGCAATAATGTGAGACCATTAAGGCTTTTTTGTACTTATGCTACTTAAGCTTCTTAAAATGTCCCTCAAAGTGAAATATGGACATTCATTTAGAGATGGAGGGAGTACATCATTTTCCCGGCATAAGAAACACTTAATCTATTCCTAATGTGCACATTTTTTAGTAATTCTGTAAAGTTAGAATATATATGTATGAATTACTACCCAACATTTGTCTGAAGGCTCTTACATCATATGCATGGATGGGCTAACTGTATGTATACTCCCTTTGGATGCAGGGTTTATCGTATTTGCACTCAATTTTCAAAGTACATAGAGACATCAAAGGTGGTAATATTTTGTTGACTGAGCAAGGAGAGGTCAAGTTAGGTAAGTTGTATCTATAATTATTATTGCCGTTGGTGATCATTAACATGATAATTACTGAACCATTGGTTTTAGTTTCTATCAAAAATGTTTTCCCCTTCCGTATTTTAAATGAATATGTGGAGAAACTGATCAGATCAGATTAGAGATCATATCTTTGTACTCTTGTTTATCTTCACGTCTTTTAGTCAATTTGCCTCTAGTAACATACTGGACCAAAATTTTGATAACGATGCTGAGAAAATGACAGGTGATTTTGGTGTTGCTGCACAGCTAACAAGAACCATGTCCAAACGTAACACGGTATGCCTGTCTTTTAGTGATTCCAGTTATAACATGTTATATTTAACATGGTTGTGCTCTGATTGACTGCACAAACCTTCCTGAAACTGTATTTTGTAGATTAAATGCGGATGTATAATGCTCTCTAACAAGGCCCAATGTAATATTACTTCCCTCGGTAGGATCATGCCATGTTACCACTTCTGGAACAACCACATAGAATTGTAAAGTATTGTTCCCAATTAATTAATAAGCCCGGCACAATCTTAGATGCTAATTAGAAGTAGCTTAAGTAGTATATCTGCCAGGAAACGTACCAATAGATTAAAGTGGCTTTATTAGTGATCATATTGCCATGTCTCCCATATTTCAAAATCTAAGTAGTTTTGATTTCTTCTCTTTTCCTCTGTGGTAGCGCAGACTAATGCTAATGACAATTGCAGGCCAAATTTAACAAGATATATATAATCGGGAAGGGTACACTAATTTGTCGCTTTAACTGAAGACAAGTCCTTAAAATTTCACTCAGGTCAGAAATAGGATCACTAAGAAACAAGAGGATTTCAGAGCCAATCCAAAGGAACAATTATGTATCTGTAGGCCTCTTAAGAAATGAATTACCCAATGTAATGATTTGGGTGAATAATTTTGTATGAAAGTGAAAAAAGAACAGAGCACTTTATCGAAATGTATCTCGCAATACCTTCCGCACTCGAGAAACAACTATTCTAATATCCCGTTGTTGCTAATGTAATTTTTTATGGCTTCTAATGTCCAAACTTGTTTATCAAGTGATAGCCTTTCTCTGGAGAATCAGCGCATCATCATTCTGCAGTTCTTGTTTACTGGAGAGAATTTCACTATGAGGGTCTTTCCTAAAGGAAGCATTAACTCCCAACAACCATTGTCTTTTATCCTTACACGTATTTAGCTGATTCTTAATTGTGTTTGGTCATTGGATTTCTTGCATTTTGTGGTAATTTTCTTGCCTAATGCATGTATTATTCCTTTTGTCTTGCTATGCTATAAGAAGTTTCTCTAATTGGCTATAAAAAGTTTCTCTAATTGTTTTTGACTTTTGAAATATTTCTTTGGTAATTGTTCGGTTCTAATTGTGTTTATTTTCAGTTTATTGGCACTCCCCATTGGATGGCTCCAGAAGTTATTCAGGAGAGCCGTTATGATGGAAAGGTATGCATGCATAAGCCTGCCTGTGTGGAATTTGTTAAGATCTGAACTCTCAACTTCTCCTATATCGCTGTTAGATCTACATGTTGAAGCATGAAATTGCACTTGTTCATGTCTAGCAGATAGCAAGCATTTATTTCATGGCTCGGGGCAAAAGGCGTCCACAATAGTTGTGTCTGGAATGGCCTAGCATATATGCAGCCTACATTCTAGAAGTGTAAACACTGTTCAATAGTTTGAACCTCCGACCTCCAGGTCATATCGGCGCCAATGGTGCTGCTCCATTGTGGCTTGACCGTAAATATTTTATTTGACTGTAACAACAGTTAGTTGTCATTCTTGTGGCCTTTGTGACTACTTGAGAACATGCGACCATATACCAGTTGGAAGCAAGACACTGGCTATTTTTTCAGTTGTTGATCTTTTTATATATTAACGATACCTTCTTGCTGACATAATTGACTTAGGAAATTAAAGGGTCAGGTGTTCAGAACTCTGGTTCTCTTAGTTGAAGCATTTGACGCATAAATTCTTGTAAGAAGAAAGCAAGTATAGCTCAGGAGAACTTAGGTCTTGGAAGAAACCATATGCACACACACATATAAATATATTACTGTCTCTTTTGTTTAAGTTGTTAGCAGTCAAGTATTGATGCTTTGGTGAATTCTATATTTCAACGTCTTTATACACTCCATTCGTCCCTATATGAATGCCCAGTTTTGCAAAATTCGTATCCCTTTTCGGTTAATACTCATTGCTCATCAATAGTTCCAGTTAACACTCATAATGGCATAAAGTTATATGCTGAGATCATCAAGGGTATTATGTATATATGCTACAAAAATGCGTAGATGTCAACTTTCGTAAATCACCCTTAAAGTAAAAAATGGACATTTATTTAGGGACGGAGGGAGTAGTTACTATAGAGTACAGAAAGTCGCATGACAAACTATCTTTGTAAATAATCTGACATTATTTCTGCAGGTGGACGTGTGGGCCCTTGGGGTGTCTGCAATTGAAATGGCAGAGGTAGGTGCATGGTTTATATTCAGCATAATCTAGCCATTTTTCCTTTTTTGCTTGATCTCCTGCACTTTCCATCCAGAGTTTTCTTTGTAACAGTAGTTATAGTGAGATTCTATAAAAAAACACAATAGTTATAGGGAGAAGTATGGGATCAAGTTTCCAACCACTTTCTCCATCCCAAAAAGGGTTATACTTTCCCTTTTTTTGCGATAATAAGAGTTGCATTTCAAAAGTTTAAGCTTTGGGTCTCCACATTTTTTTCAAAATTATGTCCTTCCCTTTCGAAGTTATGATACTTATCTTACATGTCATTCAAAGAAATAAAATAAAAATCTAAACACAACTTCCATGCAATTTGCAATAATTGTAGAAAAGCAAAAGTACGGTAATAAAAAGTTTTAATTGTCGGATCCAACTCTTTTTTGTCTGTTTTTATTTTTTCTTGGGACGGAGAGAATGATAAAGAAAGGTTCTGATTTTATTGCACCGTTTGTATACATGAAATATTAAACTTGCATATTAATATTTCTGTCCAATGTGAAACCATGTAAATACTTGGCTGGTCCATGTTTTCCATGATACCAAATTTTGACTTCAAATAAATTACCTAAATCTTTTGTGTACTTGATATTACACTCCATCTTGGTTAAGACACTGTTCTCTGCAAGTTTCAGCCGTTTCTTCTTTTTATTTATTTATTTATTTTATTTTTTCAGGGTCTTCCTCCAAGATCAACAGTGCATCCGATGAGGGTTAGTGCACATATTTGAGGCTTTTAATCTTCTTCAGCTTTTATTAATCATACTCGTATGCCGTTTCTTGTAATGTTGATAGATTCTACTACCCATCTGGCAAAATAGTGTCACTTCCATAAAGCAAGGAATTGAGGAAGTGACTTTTTCACTGCTATTCAAACCTTTAATACTCAACTTGAACTACAAATTTCTGTTTGTGGTAAAATTAAACCTAAAAAATGACGCTGTGTTTGGATGGAGGCTGGAATAAATCTTTTCTGTATTCAAAAAATTTGTTATTGGGTACTGTATCGTACTCTGGGATCAGTATCTATCATATCATATGGTAGTTGTGAGTACACCTTTACGATGACCAAGTTGGTTCATATTTGATTGCATAGTTTCTGTGAGTGGTATTCATCACCGTTCAATTGGCCTTATCAATATTGCTTTTAGGGATATGCAACAGTTTTTCAGTGAGGGGGATATACAAGGGTGTAATATACTCATAAAATGAATTATTTAGTAGGTCAACTTTTGTTAAGCATGGAATAATGTTTGTAAATATTAAACATGCTTGCAGAACTTTTGTAGTGAAGAAATACTTCATAAGATTAAAAAAAAAGGTTCTTTTACTTCTATGTATGGGTACTCCGTATGTGGTTTGAGCTTTTAGTGTTGCATTTTCCTTGGATTATAGATTATTGCGGTCTGTGGAAAAGGAAAAAATACATCAAAAGTACCCCAACTATAGGGGTTGTTTGGATTTCATACCTAAACTCATTTTCGTTGCAAACATAGTACCTCAGCTGTTTATCATGCTCATTCAAGGTACCTCGGGCTAACGACATCCATTTTTCTAGTTAAATAGACATGTGCAATGCATGTGACAAGGGCAAAATAGGAAAATCAATCCAAATTAAAATAACATAACTACTTAGGTTTGAAAATAAAAAAATGTTTTATAGTAATTTAAAAGAGGTATAAGGGCCTAAAAGAAAAACAAACATTACCCACCCCTCTCCCTCTCAGATTCATCCTTGGGGCGCCATTAGAAAGATCAAATTTCAACTAGAAAGATCAAACTGGGGAGTGGAGAGGTTTAATTTACACCAAAAAGTCCACTACCCCTAAAATACTGCAATTAAAAAGATAAAATGTCGACTAATCTGTGATAAAGATAGCAAGAAGGTGTCATGAAACTCTTAAAAAAAATCTGGAGAAATTTGGTAGCAGGCATAACTCACTGTTTTAAAGCTTTTTATGATGCCCTAATCCTCTTTTTGGGATACCAATACCTGGAGGATCATTTTCCCCTAGAATCATAAATACTGAGAAATGTATTACTATGCTCACATTAGTATAAGATGGTTCTATTTCTATATGAATCTCTACGGGAGGAAACAAAATACATTCAGATTGCTACATTGAAAGGAGCCATAGATTGAGCATTGGAATTGTTAAACTTTTAATTCAATGACTTTCAGATTCAATTTTTGGTCACACAGAACAAGTGAGATAGTTCAGCTGCCAATTTTTGGAATTCTAGCAACTCAATTCTAGAAGCATAACATAGTTCCCATCTATGACAGGTGTTGTTTATGATATCCAGTGAGCCAGCTCCAATGCTTGAAGATAAAGAAAAATGGTTTGTTCTCTATTGATACAATTTTCCCTGATGATATGTGAATGTTTCCTTGGGTTAGGTTACCTAAATTATTCTGTCAATTGAAGAACTGTAATTGTATTTAATATGGAGAGGGAGTCATTACAAGCAATTTTAATCATTTTCTTTCCCTTACGCATTGTGCTCCCCACTTAGGTCATATTGGGTGAAAAGTTAAATTTTATGGCTTGATGTTGTCCTAATGGTTTAAGTAAGCTAATGAATGAAAACTGAATCTCTCCCTCTCTGAACTTCAAATTTGTCCTGCCATTATTGTTCACCTTTCTTGTTCTGGATAACCAGAACACAATTTCTTGTTGGGAACCAAAACTTAAAATATACTCCCTCCGTCCCAAAATTATCTTCCCTCTTTTTTTTGTTAATGCGAAGGTATTTTGAGCAATAATTTTAGGTTAATTTAATCATCCTAATGAACATCTAAAAATTGTTGATAGTATTTATAATGTTGTATCCATAACAAGTTTAAAATTTTGATTAGGATAATTAAATTAACCTAAATTAATTTCTCAAAGTACCTTCGCATTAATAACAAAAAAAGGGAAGATATTTTGGGACGGAGGGAGTAATTCAGCGAGTGAAGTCTTTCTTTGTGTTGTAGGGGGGCCTAGAGGCTTGATTTTTCTTTTTTCTTGCTCGCCAAAAGTCCAACAGAAAGTGACGCTAATATATGCTTGCGAATCTGCTACTTTAGCAATGTTATATTTCATGAATCAGGGTTAAAGTAAGAATGCATAGAAGTGGTAAGCTTTTTTGAGAAATGGACTCCCTAGGACGGGACGTTCGGAAAATGTGAGAAGAGACTCTGCACTTACAAAGAGAGTAATCCACCATGTATTGTGTGTTAAGATTTAACTTGCTTTTGCAGGTCGCTTGTGTTCCATGACTTTATCGCTAAATGCCTTACGAAAGACCCTCGTGCTCGCCCCGCTGCGCCTGAAATGCTTAAGGTATGCAAGATTGTACACAATTTTAAAACCTCCCCCCCCCCAAAAAAAAAAAAAAAAAAAAAGAAAAGAAAAGAAAAAAGAAACAAACAAACAAAAATCAATTGATGCCATACATTCCTCTTCTTAGTTATTTTTATCCATGAACTGTCCATTTGATTCTCTTATGTTTTCAATCACATCCATAGCACTGCATCAACCACTGAAGTCTTTACTCGTGTGTATGGTTGTAATGGTCTTTACTCATATCTATGCATGTCTATGCATGTATCTCGAATTGGAATTACACGCATGATTTATTTTTGAATAGCTGAGATACATACGAGCTGTAAACGAACATCGCATGATGCGTACTGCTTGGATTTATATTATGTTGAATCTGCATTTTAGCTACAAAAGACAGAGCATCTTCACCAAGTCTAAGCTCATTTCTACTGTCTTGATATGAATACAGCACAAATTCATAGAAAAATGCAAAACTGGAGCTTCTGCAATTTTCTCCAAGATTGAGAAGGCAAAGCAAATTCGGTTGACCATGGCATCGGAAGCTCAAAGTGTTACTTCTGGGACCTTGGTAGCTGGCGATGGGGTAAGATTATTCAAATATACTTTCTTCTATCTTGATTCCTTTTGATTTGAAATCCACAAGTTGAATTAATCCGTGTGCATGTGTTGTCTTCTTTATGCAGACACTGGTAGCTGGGAAGGTAAATGAAGACTTTGGAGAAACTGTTCCGTCTAGGCTTCAGAATGCTGGTCTTCAAGTTCCCAATGAAGTAATGAGTGGTTCGGAAAAGGGTGTGGATGCAGCAGAAGGTATGTATGATTAGATTTTCATCAATTTGTATGGTCTCCGGAGTTTGCTCTGCTCGAGAAGTGTTTATTAATATATGTATTTCTTGAAAGGAAAATTATATTTTCTAATAGGATAATAGGCAATGACCATATGAGGATGATCCGGCGATTACTGCATTGTATTGATAGGTTGCATCGTATATGTTTCATCTTGGCATTGGATTTGTGTCTTACGTTATGCAAGCAAATAAGGAACCAGGAGAACTCTACCAAATCATCTCCCCCACCCCCCTTTTCCTTGAAATATTAAGAACCTCGTTCTCACCATATTTTCCCATCTTTCTTCCCCATTTTAAACCTGGCTACGGGGCTAATATACTTAAACCGCCAGCACATGAATGACTCCTTTTTCATCGTTAAGTCATCTACTCACAGAATAGCATTACTTTAGATTTTGCTCCTGTTTCGTTCTCTTTTTCCTTATTTCTTTCTTTCACTTTTCAACGGCTCCTTGAAAAATGAGTTATTATAGATTTTTGAACCGAGAGTTCTTTGTGTTTTTATCTAGGGTGAAATGTATGGGTGAATTGCCTTCTCTAAATTTTAATTATTAGATGTGCTCTTTGGATAAATAGGAAATTGAAATTTCATTGGAACTAATGGAAGGGAGGAATAGAATTTTCGTAATTCTTTTTGTATTTATCTGTGGGTTCGCCTACATTTCACTCTTGTGGTTGGGACCCTTCCCCGGACCGTCGCTACACGGGGATGCTTTGGTGTGCCGGGTTGCCTTCTTATGCCAACACATCTTCCTACCACTGTGGAGATACATGTATTGTTACCTGAACCAGTCACATCAAAACGCTGCTACTGTCAAGAGTTTTTTTGACCCATCAGCGATAATATGGATTACTATGATCTTCACAATCACAGTCCTCCATTTCACCTCCATTATGCTCACAGTATTTGGTCCTAAAATCAATGCCGAGCTGATGCGAAACATAAATAAGGAAACAAGGGAATTGGACATGAGATATTATTGTCACTTTGTCGTATTATTTAGGGATAAATTCATGTAATTATTTCAATAGGACTTTCTGGGGATTATAGTATGTAAGCTATCCCAGTCCTAGCTGGATTAGTCTTGGGCTTTTCCAGTGCCGCAAAGACTCCCACCTACGGTGGGGTAAGGGGGGTCAGATGTACGCAGCCTTGCCCCTGTATTAAAGCACAAAGAGGCTGTTTCCGGATGACCCATGATGAAAATTGCGTCGAAAATTGCATGGAATGACTGCTGCATCATAACAAAGAAGCGCAGACAGTTTAGTGAGCCATTTTGCTTTATTCCATTATATTCCCAAGCCATTTTGTGTTATATATCGAATTAATCCCTCATAGTTTAATTCATTATTTAATAATAATTGAGTCGAGGTATTTGCGGTTGTTGCCTTCAGGCGTGACTGATCCCTCCTTGTGAGGGTAAGCATTCTTCCCTTCTTTCTTCTTCTTTCTTCTTCTTTCTCTTAATTCTTAGTCTTTTTTAATTGCTTCCGCTTTCATCTGCCTTCACTAGCTTATTATGGACATGCCTTACCAAATACCTGCATCACCATTGACTTCATAGACAGTATGCCTCTATTTAAAGCACCACAATTAGTGCCATGATCAGGCTTTTCTTCTATGCACACTTCTATTATATATGAAAGTGAATAAAATATGGATATAGAAAGGCATTTCAAAATCTGATTAAGGGGTTGATGGAATTTTTACACTGTTGTATCAGGAGAATTTGGGACTTTTGTAATCCGTGATGAAGTTGACATTGAGAAGACAGCTACAAGAGCAGACCACTCGCTTGAAAGTCCCTCTGTTAGTGGTGCAGGAGATAACTCTACTGATCCCTGGTACTTCCCTTGCCTTTAGCTTATTCCTACTGGAACCTATCATATACTCTTAATTGATTATCATGTTGTCACATCTCTTTCATCTGTGGAATAAACTAAGAGCAAAGTTAGCTCTTCATTTAAAAGAGCAATGGATCAATGCCAAAATCTTGCGTGATTCTGAAGTAGTAAGTGCAAATGGGGAAGCTATCAACTTCCATGGTGTACTATGTGACCTTGTAGCAAGGCTTGTTAACCAATGTTTTCTCTATCCACCTAATTACACAAAGCTTTGCCCTGAATAATGTTTTTGTTAATTAGCTTTGTTGATTGTATGGTCTGTACTATGCACCCATGTGACCATTATGCTACTGTGAGGATCTCTTAACTCTAGTATTGGTGTCTTTGTTAGAACAAACCTCAGTTATTTGGCTTTACAGGATGGGTTCTCAAGCCGGCCGGCAGATCGCACAGGCTTCCAGTACTGAGCAAATTGTCAAGAGAGATAATGTTTCACAGATGACTGTTGGAGGTGTTGTTGGTGTGAGCAGCGGCACGTTAAAGAGTGAAACTGTTAGTCGAAAAGCGCTCGATAAGGTAATAATCTGAACTTTTGATTTTTGAAGTGGTTCAGATGCAGAGCACCCCCCCCCCCCAAATTGTGCCACATTTTTCCTGAGAAAACAGTGCTCACTGCTTCAGCTTCTATGTTTAAATATAATTAACCTTGTTTGTTCCTATAAAAATATGTAAAATAAATAACCTTGTTTGTCTTTGTAAGTGGTAAGCCCATGATTCAACGGCAGTCTGATTCCAGTAAGATAACTCCATGTGGGGAAGCATGCCTGCTCTGTCCATATTCAGTTACCTGCAGTTCTCCCCAATATGTGTATGTCGTGTGTTTATAAAGTAGTACTATTAAAGTGCCAACTTCCTCCTTTATACTTGTTCGTCTTCTATAAATGATAAGTGCAGAAACATTGCTCTAGTCTGACTCTGATAAGATATTGATGGCTAATGGGGATGCATGCCTGCTGTGTGGCAATCACTTACCCAGTAATTTTCTTGGTCAGTTGTTCACTCTATTGAGAACTCTTTAAATGTGTAGTTTCAAAACCTGTACCCTTAAAAGTGCCTAGTGCATTCATTTCTAAATAAGTTATAAAAAGGGCTACTGGTGTTACAAAAGCTCCCACTATGCGTGGGTATGCGTGGGGTCCAGGAAAGGGCTTAGCCCACAACATAACTCATTTTTGAATAAGTGATGTTGCAAGAACTGCCTCACAACAATTGGGCGTTCCCATAGTAAATAGAATAAATTAAGCTTGGATGCTGCTTTAATAGTTCAATTGTAACTTCATTGAATTTAGCCTTGATATCAATAATGATTTGGAACTTTTGTGCTATTATGTTTCTTTTCTTATTGTTATTGTTTTTAGTTTATTTTATTTTCTTTTTGCCATGTCAAGTGTAGTCCAATTGTTCCAAGCATTTAAGCATCATGGGCTAGTGCTGGGGTTGGGGAGAGGAAGAAAACGGTTTTCGGCAATAGTTCTTTCTTGTACCATGTTGGTCAAGAGTTTTGGCTTTGTATTTTCATAAATACCATTGCTCTTGCGTTTTTGACATAGAAATTTTGGCAAAGTTCACATTGGCATTGCATACGTAGTATTTTATTAAGATTTTATGAGCTTGCTTGTTTTGTTTTTTTTTTTATATTATCTTTCTAGTATTTCACGAATCTGTTTGCCGGATGTGTCCAACATTCATATCAACATGACTTAAGATACTAGTTCAAATCATCTTCCACTAACCAGATAACCACTCTTTGCTCATCTCTTGATACATACTCCCTCCATCCCCCAAAAATAGATCCACCTTACATTTTGTGTTGTCCCACAAAACTAGTCTCATTTTTAAATAAGGCAATAATATAGTGCAATCACCAATATACAAGCAAGTGAAGCTGCATCTTAAAATGCGTGCAAAGGGAATATTTTCTTGGGACAGTTTTTATAAGGGTGTTCAAGTTCAAGGCCATCTGATCGGATTTTTTCATTGTAGCTGTGGTCCATATATGCAGCTGGCAACACCGTACCCATTCCGTTCTTGCGGGCAACTGATATATCGCCAATAGCTCTTTTATCTGGGAATGTGCTTGGAGGCCAACAGGATAATTGTGGAAACATAGCCGTGGAAGCAATGCAAGAGCTTTTTACTGGTGATGGGGCTTCCAAGAAGGGCCGGAGCCGGCAAAATGAGGTGTTATCTCCCTCTCTCTCTCTCTCTCTCTTTCCGTCCTTTTTCCTACCCATGAGGCACCCATTTACTGGGTCGTTACCTTGTTGCAGGTGCCCCTTCCACCAGGTGTTTATCGGAGACTCACTTCAAGTCCCACATTGATGAATCTCGCTCAGGCTTTAGCATACCACAAAATGCAAGTATTCTTAACTTCGAAAATTGTTGTCTCGTGTCTAGAAGTTGTCTTGAATGTAAAGTTGCCTTTGTGAAATTTATATTCATTAACGAACTGGCCTGAGCAACATTGATATCAAGTTGTTTGAAGTTTTGTTGCTTAATATGACATCTAGATTGTTTTTTGATCATCTGATCTTATCTTTGACCTTTCCTTTGTTTTCTTGTAATGGCTTTAGGTGCTATGAAGAGATGCCATTGCAGGAACTTCAAGCAACACAAGAGCAACAGACAATCCAGAACCTTTGTGATACACTTAGGACTATCTTACGGTTATAGCAAATTACAAATATTGTGGGTAGTTGTCGGAGATTTTCCTTTCACCTTTTGTAAAATTTTCTTGCCCTGGTTCCCAATTATCAAACAATTAGTCATTCTTTACTGCATCTGTAACTTAATACCATATATAGATGTGTGTGTGTGTGTATCAGTTATACTCGTAAAATGTACGGAAGTTTTCTTTAATTAATTACATCAATGATGAAGGGAGCAGTTTGTTCTGACGCTGAACAGCTAAATAATCAGTAGAACAATGCCATTTTTGTAGTTAACTTGGGAATGTAGAAACCTGATTGCACTTGCAATCTGAATAATGTTGCTTATGTTTATACATAGGGTGTCAGTTTGCTCCCTGCACCAAGTGTGTTGTTTAGACAGGAGAGGAGCTATGAAGAGGTTCAAACGGTCTTCTCAAAACAATGCTAGAATGAACTAGTCAAGCAGGTGCCAGCATCTCTCCGGTCTCGAGACAGGTATGTCACTTCAACCAAAACTAAGACAGACTATCATCTTGTACACAATCTCCTTATCATGCTGCACACATATCTGTTGTCATAAGTAAACTTCTACTAGTTGCATCAGGGAATTAAATCATGTGTGTTCTCGAAAATAAGGTTATATGTCCGTTTTTAACATACGCTGAAAACATAAGCCTTGCATTTACTGATACACTTTGCATGCATTGTGCCTTATTACTACTGTATGCCATTACTTGATCGTGCAAATTTGCCTCCCTTTTTTGTTAGTCAAATGAAACATGTGTTAACAATTAAATTTTGCATGGCAGATCCTCCGTATACAACGAGAATCACGCAATACGCACTCTGCTGCTGGGTGCTCTTGAATTAGGATGCCAAAACATGCCCCTCTTGTACAAGTGCACCATGTACAGTCATCCATCCTCTGCCGAGATATGTATTGATAATTCCGCCGAGGAGCTAAAAGTTGATAATTAGATTGTGTACAAAATTCACGTCTTTCTGCATATTGCATGTCACAATTAAATTTTGTCATTAGTTGCGCTTGTAGAATCATACTCCCTCCGTCCCAAAATGTTTGTCCCATTTGACTTTTTTGTTGAACTTTGACCACAAATTTATGAGAGATTAATCATGTTCATGAAATTCTAAAAGTTGTTGTTGATAATATTATTAATGGTGAATCAATAGAAATTTTTAGAATTTCATGAACATAATTAAATTGTCATATATTTGTGGTCAAAGTTCAACAAAAAAGTCAAATGGGACAAACATTTTGGGACGGAGGGAGTATAAAGCTAGAAGATTTCTTCAGGTACTCTCTTGGAATTGTGTTAACTTTTCAAATATGAATAAAGCTCATCTTGAACTTGAAGTTTTGATCAGAGAGACGGAGAGGGAGATGGAGAGAGAGAGAGAGAATCAACAGCAGCCAGCTTCTCGAGAAGAAGAAAAGGTAGTTGAGCATAATCATGTCGCGTCTGATATAGGGCAGGTCTCCGTGCTTTCCGAAACCGGGATCATTAGGTGTGTTATTTTATCGCCAATATGGGTCTAATAATTCTGCCCACAAGATTTATTTTCTCACCAATATTCTTTCCTCAAGATTTCCAGCATTTGGTTACTTCTCTTTAGGTTGAGGGTGTAAAGAAAAGCTCGATGTTTGTGCTTTCTCATGGGTTGCAGATCGTCCTTGCAATAATGGTAAGGCCCAAAGGACACCCACTGTGGTAAGTAGGCTTCCTTGTTCAGACTCACGATTCTGTCTGGTAATTTGTAGATTGAGCACTTATAATCTTATCTGCTGTGCTTCTTCTTTCACTCTCACCACCCACTCACTTATTCCCTCCATTGCCTTGTTTATTGTAGGTAGAGTTCATCAGTTCTGTGTGTCATATATTTAGACGATGAGAACACTAATATTTTTTCCCCACCGGCCACGCTTTCTCAGTACTAACAATTGTCGTCTTTCATGCAGCAACCGGCATCAATTGCTTGCTGCTTGTAGTTCAACCATGTGCAGGAGCATCATGGAATCCTATGGTGAGCCTTCAAACTCACACCCTTCTCTCCCCCCACTTGGTTAACTCCCCTATTCTCAATTACTGCTATCTTTCTTACCTCCGATTTAATTTAATAGTTGATCATTAATCAGCTCAATCAAATTAGTTGCATATAAATGTCATCTTTGTGATCTGATCGCAGTGTGCCATTCTCTTCATTTAACATGTTTTCCGCTAGCTCAGTGAGGCCCAAAGTATTTTCTACTTGTCATCAGATATGCCTGTCCTAGCATAGCTTCATGGGCCGGACCTGCCCAGCCCGTATGACCCACGGTCAGGACTCGGGCTTGGTTTAGTAGGCTGGGCTCACTGGCCCCGTGCTGGCTTGGACATCCTCCATTATATCTATAGTATAAATAACACCTCCACTATCTACAGTACTATGGACAGTTTCATGTGCCGAATTTCCCATTTTGCCCTCATACATTTGTCCCTTTCCCATTTTGCCCTTAAAAAAATATTTTTTTTTCGTTTAAATTTAAGAAAAAAAAAAAAAAAAAAAACGTGTCCTCGGACACGGGCTTATTCTAGTATTTAAGAAGTTTGGGCTGTTGACAACCTACGTAACATATACTCCCTCCGTCCCCTTAATAGCTTCACTTTTTGCCAAAACGGGTGTCCCGTTTAAAGCTTCACCTTCCTAAAATAGCAAAGAATCTTTACTATTTCACCCACTCATTCTCTCTCCTATTTTACTATTACATTCACAACATTTTTCAAATTTACTATTTCATCCACTCATTCTCTCTCATATTTTACTATTACACTCACAACATTTTCTCCACTCACCAATTTTCTTAATTTGCGTGTCGGGGCCAAAATGGTGAACTTATTATTGGGACGGAGGGAGTATTGTATATTTAGGAAATTTGATCAAAATTTTATAAAAACTGATTATCCTCGTAAGATTCTAACAACCCTCATAGTTGAGGGTGTTGATCTAACACCAACAAAATGACAAAAACATCAATTTTTCTCAGTTATTGGACCTCTATGATCCCCAACACTCCCCCACAAGAAGAAGAGGGGTGGCCAATTTGGGGATAATGAAATGGGAAAAGGGTGAAAGATTGTTTGGAGTTGTAAGAGAGGAAAAAAAAAATAGATTGTTTTTTGGCTTGAAGAGAAAATATAAAAATAAATAAATGATCC
This sequence comes from Adenophora triphylla var. japonica, assembly GCA_022495995.1. Taxonomy (NCBI): domain Eukaryota; kingdom Viridiplantae; phylum Streptophyta; class Magnoliopsida; order Asterales; family Campanulaceae; genus Adenophora; species Adenophora triphylla. The sequence goes on from JAFEMH010002719.1 coordinate 176,743, forward strand.
TCCGTCCCAAAATGTATATCTAAAAATATTAAATTTGCTTTTGATTATGTTTTTTGAAAAAAAAAATAATTTTAGACAAGAGAGGGAGTAAGTGCTACAAATAAAAGAGAAGATGTCCACATTTTGGGCAGGTGCCAATTAGCAACAGGCAAACTAACAGATAAAATTGGTCCCACCATTCATCCAAACACCAATTGACAAAAAAAGAAAAACCCTACTGTATATGCCCACATTAATTGAAGTTGATAAGGGCATTTCAACTGTACTTTGTGCAATTATTGTTGCACTATTCACATCTTCCCTACAAACACATTTTCCCTCCTAACAACATTAGCTTGTTGGCTTCTTTAAAGAAACCAACAATTTTATACATTATCCAAAACTAGCTTAACTACCTCTCTCCTCTATTCACAAACTTCCTTGGACCACATTTTTTTAATATCTCAATCAAACCTACATACATGCATACATAGAGAGAGTTATGGCTATTTTTGCTCCATCCATATTCACCTTTTCTTGATAAAACCCTTAAAAGATGAATCAATGCATTGTGGTTCATAGATAACAATCTAAGAGTTTGTTTCCAAAATCTCAATGAAACATACTCCCTCCCACTCTGTCCCATCTTAAAAGATACAAAGTTGATCTTACACGTGAATTAAGAAGAGTAAGTGTTTTTAGTATGAAAAGTGAAGTAGAAGATAGAAAGTGGGATATGAAATAGTAAGTGGATACTCCCTCCGTCCCAGACTCCCAGTCGAGTGTACACTTATTTCCCTTTTGGTCCGTCTCAATCGAGTGTGAACTGTCCAAAATGGAAGGGAATCTTCACTATTTACCCCACTCATTCTCTCTCTTATTTTACTTTTACACTCACAACATTCTCTCTCCTAACTATTCATTCCACTCATTCTCTCTCCTATTTTACTTTTACACTCACAACATTCTTTCTCAACTTTTTCTCTCTCTTACTTTTCCTTAATCGGTATGCCCAACATTTTGGTTCACACTAGGCTGGGACGGAGGGAGTAGTTATTATAAGTATGATAAGTGGATCTCATGAATAAAAAAATATTAAAAAGTTTTCATATTTTGGGTATGTGTTTTTTTTTTTAATGAGACTCAAAATAGAAATTTACTCCCTCCGCCCCATAAAACCTTATCCACTTCTGTTTTTGACGGTCAATACTAATGAACTTTGACCAAACAAAAATGTCAATTTAATCGTCATATTAAAAATCTAAAAATTGTTATTGATAAATCATTAAGTGATTTATCAATAACAATTTTTAAAATTTCATTAGAATGATTAGTTTGACATTAATGCTTGGTCAAAGTTCTTTACATTGACCGTCAGAATAGTAAATGGGTAAGGTTTTATGGGACGGAGTTTAGTATGTCTTTTCGAATAGAACGCAAGGAGTAGAGTTTTAGATTGTTATTTTTTGTTTGTAGTTTTAGGTTCATGGCGATTTGAATCTAAATATGAATTTTTGAAGTTGTTTTAAGTGAAAGAAGCTTAACTAATAATTCCTGCGGTATTTAATTATTTATGTACCGATTCGAGTACGAGAACCCGCTTCACTTACCGAATATCACGCGCTGATTTATTAAATACAAACAACTTGAATTCACTATGTCTGCTACTCAAAAGTCAATGAATGTTACTGACGCTCAATGATAGTTTTGTAAGCATATGAAAATCACAATAAACTCCCACATCTAGCTGATGATACTTGGGATGGGATGTTACAATTTACTAGGTTAAAATGAAATTATCGTTTAGAGAGTGAAAATATAATTTCATCCAAAACAGTCTTGTTCTCATTTGTTATGAATGGTAAGTAGGATTAGTACCAATTATACAGATATTTTGTTGACGCTATCTATAGTATAAATGAGGGAAGGTTGGCACTGTTCCATGAACAGTTCTATTCGCCAACTTTACCGTTTTGCCCCCACTATTTTGTCACTTTTTCATTTTGCCCTCCCTTTAAAAAAAAATCTTTTTTTTTTTTTAAAAAAACACACACATACCCCCACTTTCTCTCTCTCTCTCTCTCTCTTCATTCAGTTTGAATTTCAAAATGGAGGAACTATTTGGTCCTTTCACATTTTGCCCAAAAAAAAAATATTTTAATTTAATTTATTTTTATTTAAATTTTTTTTTTTTTAAAAACAAACAAAAACAAAAAACGTGGCCTTGGACACGGGCTTAGGCTAGTCCCTTTATATTCTCTACGTTCTATTTGAAAAGATGCAAAATAGATCTTTCACGAGAATTAATAAGAGTGTATAGTGAAATAAATGTTGTAAGTATAAAAAATGAATTAAGAGAGAGAAAGTAAGGTATGAAATAATAAGTAGATAGTTATTGTGATTATAACAAGTGAAAGTAATAATAACTTTTCATTTTGGGATTGTGCTTTTTTGGGTGAGACGAAAGGAATATATCTCATTTTGAGATTGTGCTTTTTCGGGTAAGACGGAAGACGAATATATATCTTAATCACAAAAGACAAAGGAAAGATAAATCGGTTTAAGTGTTTGACAATCACTTACAAAAATACAAAAGGCATAGAGAATTTAAGCAATCCAATACAAAAGTTGCAGCTTATTTTGGGAATTAAATGATAAGGAGTACCAATAAATCAAATTAGATGGATGTAGGAAAGAAAACATAGGGAGGAGAAGAAAGAATAGTTTGAGTTAAACACTAGAAATTATGAGGGCCAATGATTGAGAATCAAAACTAGAGGGGAATTTCACTACGAAATGGGTAAAACAAACATCATGGTCTTAGTCTTAACCCAATTAAAAAGTCCCTTTCATTATTGCTATTGTTGGAATTTAGGGCTGGAATGACCGGGATATCAATGATTCAGATTTAATCATGTTCAAATGGATGACCTCCATTAATGAGGATCGAGTAATACTTTTAATGATGAGATGAATGAATGATTCAGATTTAATCATGTTCAAATGGATGGCCTCCATTAATGAGGATCGAGTAATACTTTTAATGATGAGATGAATGAATCAGTTTACAAGAAAATTAGAATTGTAGTCTAATTACACAAGTCTCAGATTCGCTATTTTTACACATACAACAATTTCTTATAAATATTTAATTATATGAGAAAATTATGGAAAAGCCTTTTGTAAAATTTTAAATGGTGTGAGTAGCCTCCATCTGGTATTATATTAAATGTATAAATTTATTATGGTTATTTATATAAATGACTAAATTGTGTTTGAGAATTCATGTAATAGCATGTATAAGTTCAAATTATAGGGACAGTTTGATTATTTATATTAATAAAAAAGATATATGGAATTCCCAGTTGACCATAACTTATTTGCTTAATTACTAAGAAGATGATGCAAATTAGTAGGGATTTTAGCTAATTAAATGTTAAATAATAATTGTAAATTCTCAATAATTTTTCCAAATTGTGCCATTTATGTTTGTTCATATCATGAAACCAAAGTCAGAAAGATTATATCCTTGCGATAAATAAGATGCACAATAGTAGGAAATATGAGTACAAACTCTCTCTCTCTCTCTCTTGTAATATTTGTCATTATTTTGAGTGTTTCGTGTATAAGATTTTACTTTATTAAAATAGCAAAGAATCATCCAACTCATTAGGAGCATAAATGGTTCGGTTTGATTCGATTTGTGAAATTTATGAACCTAACCACTAGTTATCGGTTGAAAAAAATTTCAAACCGAATCGAATCATGAAAAAAAATCAAATCAAACTAAACCAAATCGCTATGATTTGGTTCAATCTGCGGTTCAATTATCTAGTTCAAATTGTGGTACAGATCGTGGTTCAAACCATGATTTAGACTACGGTTTAAACTACAATTCAGATAGCAACTCACTTTCGTATTTGTTTAAATTTTCGTGATCTCGAAGGATGATCAAAAGATGCGGGTGTTAAGAGGAATGTCGGAGGAAGAGGGAGACTAGAGGAAGAAAGAGGGCGAAGGAAGAAAAACATGGGGGTTATGATTAGTCTATGTAATGTAGTTTTTTTTTTTTTATTGATCTGACAATAAATTTTAATAAATATACGAAACTATTAAATAAGATACAAAACTGGAGTTAGGTTTAGTTTATGTAATGTGGTTTGGTATGGCGATTTGGTTTGTTTGTTCGGTCTCAAACCTCGGTTTGGTTTGGTTTGATTTGATTTGGTTTGTGGGTTTGGTATGGTCTGAAAGGGTCAGACCACAAATCAAACCGAACCATGTGATTTACCAAAATTTGAGACCGAATCGAACATTTTATACTTGAAAATCAAACCAAATTGCATGATTTGGTTTGATTCAGTTTGGTTTCAAACCGCGATTTGAATCGAATCACTTACACCCTACCACTCATTATCTCTTCTACTTTACTTTTATGTTTACAACACCAATCAACTTACTATTTCCTACCCACATTCTCTCTCCCATCTCACTTTTCATATTCACAACATTTACACTAATTATACATTTCTTAATTTTCATGCAAAATTTATTTGTGAAATTTTATATGGAAACGAGGGACAGTAAAAGAAATATGCTTCTTACTTTTATGGAAAAACTCATTTTTTCAATCTTTTGTTATGGTGCATTTAGTTGTTTTTGTCAAAGATTTTGACATGCCCACTTGCTATATTTATGTTTGCCCACTATACCAAATTACTCCTCCGTCTCTTTTTAAAGGGTACTTTTGATCAATATAAGTTAACTTTGACCCAAACATAAATGCAAATTTAATCATCTTATTAAAATTCTAAAAATTGTTATTGATAAATCATTAAATAGTTTATGAATAATAATTTTTAGAATTTCAATAAGAAGATTAGATTTGCATTTATGTTTAGGTCAAAGTTAACTTATATTAACAAAAAATGCCCTTTCAAACGGGACAGAGAGATTATTGATTAGGTTAATTTAATCAAAACCAATGTTCCCTAGGGACTATTTTCAAATTTCAATGACTTTGTGGGTGGTTTAGATGCTCACAAGTCACAAGAACACCTCTTAATCCATCACTTTTCTTCTTTCCCAACATGGAAATCATCAAAATAAATGTTTTGTTTAATCATTTCAATGGCTTAATGATATTAATATGGTAACATTTGTCAATAGGGTTATTTTTTTCAAGCATATCCTACTTGACCATTGCAAGGTTTGCTTGATGTTGAATAGAGCTTTTGTCATGTCATTTGCGTCGTTTAACAGAAATTAACAAGACAAAATATAAGAAATAAATAAATTTGTAGAGATCATTATAAATAGAAACTAATCCGTAATAAGATAATCACTTAGAATTTGACATTTTTGTCATATTTGTAAATTTTAATTATCTAATATAGTAAAATTAAATAAATACTCCCTCCGTCCCATGTGATTACAAACCATTTTTCCGGGCACAATAATTAAGAAATATTATTAAGATAATGAAAATGTGTGGTAGGAAATGAAGAGAGAGAGTGAGTGGAGTTGGTTGAATAAATTGTGTGGTAGGAAATGAAAAGAGAGAATGAGTGGGTGAGATAGGGTGAATATAAAATAATAAATTTATTTTCATTTTGGGCAGTTTGTATTTACGTGGAACGGACCAAAAAGAAAATAAATTTGTATTCACGTGGGACGGAGGGAGTATAGAATTAATACCATGGATTTAAAACAATGAGTGATTCCTTTCTCATGTTAGGGCTAGAGGTTGTACAACCGTACAAACTTGTGACATTGACGAATTATACATAGTTTTTGTCAAAGATTCCTTTCCCACCCTTCCCATTTTCCAAATTTACATAGGAGTGTACTTGCCAATAAGACACATTTTTTGAGTAGTATAATGCCCACAAGTTAAGAAGACTTGAATATTTCTCATTTCCTTCTCTCTTTTTAGAGAAATAATATCCAAAAATAGATTAAAAAAATTTATTGCACCAATAACCATTAAGATGATATCACTAGATATTGAAATTAAAATTTGAGATATAAATGGTGTCGCACTGTATTGTTTGAATCGGTGGTTATTTTTTTCAAAAAAAAATAAAATAAAATCATTAAAATTTCTACCTCGGATCACTATTTTTATCTCATATAACCATTACAAAACAAAAATATATTGTATTTATTATGAAAAAAACAAATTCAAACAAGGTCCTCGGGAGAACCCCTACATTAAATTTTAAGTCTAAATATCCAAACATAAAGAAAAATAAATTTGAAGAAAATTTTAATGATGTATATCTTTAAAAGAAAAATTAGATTAGAAAAATGCGGCGCGAAGAGAAGAATGATGTAATGATATTGATTGATATATTAAGTTATGTCCAACTTGCAACTAATTGATGGCTCAAATTCAATTCCATTAAAGTGTACATTTTTTTCACAAAGTGATGCACTAGCTACTAGGTACATACAATCAATCATTAGAGTGAAGAAGAAAATGCACTATATGAAAAAAAAAAACTAGGTAAATGAAAGTTTATTCTCAAAACACTATTGGAATATACTTACAAGAGGTTGATAGGTGCAATATTTTACTCTTTCTCATTCATCTAAAGTGAGATAGATACATTTGTCTAGTTTTTTATATATATATATACTCCCTCCGTCCAGTTACATACTTCACACTTTCTATTTTGGGCATCCAATTACATACTTCACACTTTGTCTCCTACATTATTTTAATACTCACAACACCATTATAATTTACTATTCCCTCCACTCATTCTCTCTCCTATTTTACTTCTACACTCACAACATTATATCATTATTTTTTTCCTTAATCCACGCGTGAACAGTAACTGTGAAGTATTAACTTGGACGGAGGGAGTATATATATAAGTATATAACCCAAGTGTTGAGTGCTTGCTTTTGCATAGTACTAGGATACATGAACACATGTAAGATATATAGACAGGTAAATCTGAATATAATCTCAGTTACCATTTTGGTAATTGGCTCCAAAGAAATTGTTCAGCATGAATTACGTCAATTGTCACCAAGTTGCTGCTCTCACCACTCGAACACAAAACCTCTCTTTCCATCTCTTACCGCTGAGCTACCCGTGGGGGTTTCTAGGGTTATTGATTCTACGGAGGAGACCAAATGAGACATAAATTAAAGTAATGGGTTGGTATAAATGTGGAATTTTTTATTTATTTAATTTTAAATTATTATTTACAATATTTTTTAAAATTAGATTATAGGAGGGGAAATTAAACCCTCAACCTTTTATATTGGGCACGTTTGCATTTAATTTTTTATTAATAAAAAAGTAAGAGAGATAATAAAAAGATCTGAAGTGAGTAGTGAAACAAATAATATAACAAAAAAATAATTTTAAATCGAAATATTAAATGTCCACTTTATAATTTTCTCTCTTAATGCCACTTCTATCATTATATATTTATATCATATTACCAAAGACAAAATAGAAAATAGTAAGCATAAATAAAAAATACAGATTTACTTGGCCCACTAACAATATGTAGTATGTGTTATTGTGTTAGCTATGTCCATTTATTTATTTATTTATTTATTTATTTATTTATTTATTTATTTATTTATTTATTTATTTAAAAAAAAAACTACTGAGATATGGATAACATTAAAAGTTGAACGCGTATCAACAATTCAACATTTATACTTAAATAAATCCAATTTTTTCCCCTCATTTTAATGTGTATGGGTGATTAAAAAAAATGTCTTATTAAAATAAGTTTTTCCGAATACAGGAAAAACTAGTTTTAAAATGCACGATGATATTTTCATAATTAACTATAACTTCATTTTTTACGTTGGGCGACATTTTTGTAATTAAAGGACACTTTTTCAAAACCAGTAATAGTATTTTCAGTGTAAGGTCTAGTATAAAGTTGTGCTAGTTGGTGTTTTTCTTGTTAAATAATGCAACAATGTTATTGTTAAAAACGTTTCATGTGCGGTGATAAAAAGTATTAGTTTTAGTTATAAAAAGTGTTAGAGGTGTTAATAAGTTTTGGTCATTTACGAAAATACCACCGCATCATTTTAAGAAACGTTCCAGTTATTTACAAAATGCCATCGTGCATTTTTTAAAAAAAAAACAGCTAATTACGAAAATGTCACCGTACATTTTTAAAAACTAATTTCTCCAAATTACTTGAAAAAACTGATTTTTTTTTTTAAATTAACTACAAAAAAATCCACCTTCTGGAATTTTTTGGACCCATTTATCAGTTAATTAATTTCTATTGGATACCTAGATGGGTGATACTTAAAAACTCTAAGAAAAAATGAGTAACTCTCCTGAAAAAATTCTGAAAATGCATTTTTTCTATTGATTAGAAAAAATGTGTTTTAAATCCGCGATAACATTTTTGATAATTAAAACTTTTTTAAAAAAAACGTGCAATGACATTTTTGTAAATAATCGAAACTTTGCAACACCCTCTAACATTATTCAACACATGAACTGGACCTTTATAACACCTCATCTGGTTATTTCAAACACTATCACTGACCATTTTTTAAAACTTCATTTATAAAAATTTCAAAGGTCTGTTTGTTTTAGGGTCTAAATGACGTCTTTTACGGATTTTAAACCTATAATCACGAGGGTAAGCCCTTTAACATTTGTAGATCTCGATATTCCTTCGCAACAAATATTTTGGATATCAGTTTCAAAGGTTTTAGATATCAATCTCAAAGGTTCTGGATATCCTGAAACCTTTGACATTGATATGCAGAAGATTTGTTGGTCATGAATTCAGCGTGCACGAAGTTTCATTTGTTTACAAACCTTTTGGATATCAATGTCAAATGTTCTAAATATCAATTTCGAAGGTTCTGAATATCCAGAAATGTTTAACATTGATATCTAGAATGTTTGAGTTGTCATGACTTTGTTCAAATGTATTTTTTAATTCATATACAGAAGGCTTTAATATTGATATCAATAAATCTTTAATGTTGATATTTAGAAGGTTTGTTAGTCATAATCTTGTTACAATATGTTTGTTAATTTATATTTAGAATGCTTTATTATTGTTATCCATAACCTTTTGAGTTTTATATCCAGAATGTTTTTTGGTAATGGATTCAGCGTGCAAAAGTTTCACTTATTTACAAAATACCATCGCACACGAAGTTTCACTTATTTACAAAAATGTTATCGCGCATTTAAAAATACATTTTTCCTAATCACTAATAAAATGCATTTTTTCCCTAGATTTTCACAAAGAAATTATTGAGAAAAAAATAAATACTTAAATTTGTCTAAGAAATTAAAGAAACACTTAATGCATACTCTCTGTCACACAATAAAGTTTCTAGTTTAATTTTACACGAGAATTAAAAAAAAAAAAATATTAGTATGAAAAGTAAAGTGGCTATGAAGAATCATTGGGGAAAGGAGTATGGAATAAAAGTAGAAAATACGTTTAAACCCCACAAAAATGGATCCATGGAAGATGCTTCCTTCCTTCCTTCCCCCTAAAAGGAGTAAAAACAATAAAAGGCCCCATTAATCCCATCAATTTGTCACCCATCCCTTAATAGTGCTAGATTCCTCAAACTGACCTTAGATAGAGGTCTATGATTTATCATCATCATGTGGGGTTTTTCATGATTTTGGAATTATTGTGGTCGAAATCATTTAGGATCCGTTTGAATACATTGATTTTGAATTCAATAAATATTCAAATTCTATAGAATTTAAATAATTTAAAATTTGCTTTCAAAATTATAACATTTCCATTATTTGGATAATGTGTAAAATTCAATTGTAATTATACATTATACATAAAATAAAAGTTCAATAATAAGTCAAATATCTAGTTTAGTCTAGTAGTATATGATTGTTACTTGTTATAATTAACAAGAGTTCAAACCTTACTAACAACAAAAGTATAAAATTTTTATATTTTTTAAAATAAATAGTATATAGTGGTTGTGGTTAATGGCGGCGGTAGGTGGCAGCCGGCGGAGGTAGTTGGAGGCGGTAATTTTCGAAAGCGGCAGTGGTGGCGGAGAGTGACCGACGGTGGGCAGTTTCTGGCAGCGGTGGGCGATTTTCGACGGTGGCGGTAGTGGTTGGCGTTTTCCGGTGACGGCGGGAGGTGGCACAAATGGTGGTGATTGAAAGTTGTTGTGGTGGTGGTAAAAAGAATGAGAGTTGTTATTAATTGATCAAAATTTAGAATTTAAATTATTAGGATTTAAGATGGAATTAGTTTTGTGAAATTGAGTGATTTAGAATTTCAACACAATTCCAATTCCAAATTTTAGTTATGTTCACAAACAATGTAATTGATTTTGGAGGCCCCAATTCCAATTCCAAGCTATGGAATTGGGGTATCCAAACATACCCTTACTATCATTTTTATTTATTGCATTATACTTTCTTCGACCCATTTAGAACTTAAAAAAACCCATTTAGAACTTTAAAAAATGAAATGGGTTCAAGAAAGCAAAGCAAGAAACAAATGAAAAAAACGATATGTCATAAATAGATAGTTGGATTGGAGAAAGAAAGTTAATAAAAAATAGTTAGTTGAACTGTTGTTTTGAGACATACAAATAAAAAAGTACATTTTGGAATTCTGAAGCTTTAGGTGGAAAAATCTTTTGTGCAATTTTTGAAGCTTTAGAAGGGAATATTCCGTTGATGATCCAATAATTATTCATTGTTTGACTAGATTGTAAATTAATAAGTATTGAGATATGTTGGAATAACTATTATAAAATCAAATGAAAATTACAGAAAACTTTTTATAACAGAAATAGAAAAGAGAAGTAAACAGATTTGTCGAAGAAGTTCGAGTCGTGTGAAATCACACTCTCCATAAGGCAAATTTCGCTGCGCGAAAGAGAGCCTCTATGTACCGCAATTTTACTCCCTATTAAAGTGTAGGAGTATATAAACTAACCTCCTTTTACATCTTTTTTCAATGTGGGATAAACACATTTTCCCATTTTCAACTCACTCACTTTGAGCCTTAATATCTCATTCATTCCTCAACCATTTTGGACAAATAAATACTCCCTCCGTCCCTAAATGTTTGTCCCATTTCCCCTTTTCCTTTGTCCCAAAAAGTTAGTCTCATTTCCAAAATTAAAGCTTCAAAATCACTAAATTTTCAAAACTTGTAACATTTAGGGACGGAGTATTACATAACGGCGGTGTATATTATCAATAATTTTCAAAACGTTCGTAAAAATAACCAAAATTAAAGCTTCAAAATCACTAAATTAAAATGTTTGAAAAGTCAAATGGGACAAACATTTAGGGACGGAGGGAGTATATGATTTCAATGTTCTCATGGAGTAGAACACAATTCAACAATCAATTTGATCATTTAACAAACAACCCATTTAGAAAATAATACATTATTTCCTTCAAATAACAAGATCCACAATCATAATATTCTGTCAAACAATGCCAAATTATTTTGTATCCAAATTTCTATAATTTTTTTTGTGACTTTAAGATTTACTACTAAATTATCTTTTTAGTCCAAATACTGCACAAGAGCCACAATCGGCCACTAATATATGTACTTGTATATTACTTTATCAGTTCCAGAATAAATTTTTTTTTTTAATAAGAAGACTTTTGAAAAATAAATTTAATTATTCTTAAATTTTAAAATTTGATATCATTATAGATATATTAGTATTTTTAAAAAAAAATAATTAGGATAATTAAATTAATTAAAAATATTATTCTAAGTATCTTTTGTATTGACAAAAAAAATTAAGAAAAATTATTTCGAGATAGACGGAGTATAAGTTTAAAAAGAGATATCATGGTCAAAACAAATGCATATACTCCCTCCGTCCCATAAAAAAAACATGAATAAAAAAATATTAAAAACTTTCAATTTTGGAAATGTGGATTTTTAAATGAAACACCCAAAATGAAATTTTGTGGTTTTTTTGAGTGGGACGGAGGGAGTATGGATTTTTCATATTAAAATTACTTAAAATTTATAGTATAAATTAGACCCTCACTATGAACCGTTGAATGAACAGTTTCAAGCAGCAAATTTCCCATTTTGCCCTCATACATTTGTCCCTTTCCCATTTTGTCCTTAATTTTTTTTTTTTAAATTAAAAAAAAAAAACCAGTGTCCTTAGACACGAACATGTACTATTTTTGCTATAATTCATAAATTAATAGCCTTAGGAGGAAAGAACACTATTAACATATTTATACTCAAAATTTTACACTTATTATACATGATTTACTCTTTTTTTTTACACATACTCCCTCCGTTCCACGTAAGTGTGAATTTATTTCCATTTTGGGACATCCCATATTAGTATGGACTGCCCAAAAATAGCAAAGAATATTCACTATTTCACCCACTCATTCTCTCTCCTATTTCACTTTTACACTCACAACATTCTCTCTCCTAACTATTTCTCCTACTCATTCTCTCTTCTATTTAATTTTTCATACTCACAAACACCTTCTTCACCTATTTTTCTCTCCTACTTTTCCTTAATTCCCACACTCAAAAAGTAAGTCCACATTTATGTGATACGGAGGAAGTACAAGATTTACTTTTTTTTTTTTTTTTACAAAAATACAAGATTTACTGTGAACAACTTACATCATGTCATGTATTGTATGGTGGTAGATGTTGGACAAAATAAAGAAAATGATGGGTGACATGATGACATACACTATGATAGATGACATAAAGTTACGATTTTGTATGATAGGCATGGATTGAAATGGCATATTTTTATTTATTTATTTATTTTTATTTTTTTTATACCCAGATTCCCAATTTTATCGGACTAATTCTGGACCATCAGCTATCGACCCCTCAGTGTTGTGGCGGAGGTAAATTGTGGGATATGCCCGAGGCAGTCAGGGTGACAACACCCCTTATATGGATGTGCTTCGGGGGACTCCTAAGAATTCTGAAACTCATGATATATTTTTCCACAAAAATATAATTCCCAGAGAAATCGAACCTATGACCTTCCAGAAGGAAGGCCGATTAGCATACCACAATACCAGGAGGCATTAGATGAAATGGCATATTGAATACCCATGACTCACCAAATGTTGTAACTTTAATTTAATTATTAATAATTATTATTTTAATTTAATGATAATATATTAAGATTGTTTCTTATTTAATGTTTCTCTATCTTACGTTACGTTGCAAACAATCCAAATAATAACGCAAATCAAGTTTCGTATTGGATGTTATGGCTTGATGCCCTGGCAAAGGGCCCGATGGCTCTCTCTACAACGCGAGGCGGGCGCCCCATGCTATCCGAGGCGGGCGCCTGAAAGTCCGTATGTGTGGTCCTTGCGTGGTGGTTTGAGGCGGACGCCTGGGAAATGGTGAAGCGGGCGCCTCATTTGCAGAAGGTGTGGTCGTGGCTTCGGCTTTTCAGGCGGGCGCCTGGGTCTCCTTGGGGCGGGCGCCTCAAGGCTGACGGGGGGTTTTGGGCCTGAACGGGTTTCTGTTTTTTTGGTCTTAGTTTAGGCTAGGGTTTGTAACATATAAATACTGTTTGTAACCCTTTGTAAACATATGAGATATTGCACATAATATAACAGAGGCAAAGTTCAAAATCCCAATCGATTTCCATCTCTTTTTTCTCTTTCGATTTCTCAAATGTATTCTTGATTATTATTTATTTGCTTCCGCTGCATTGCATAACATTTCGACATAGTAATTTGAATGACTTTGACTTTAAAAACGATAAATACTTTGAATTAATCCATGTGGGGGGTTGATTTTTTTTTCTTGATTTTTTTTGATTTTTTTTTATTTTGATTTGTATGTTTATTTATTTATTTATTTATTTATTATTTTATTTATTATTTATTTATTTATTTATTTATTTATTTATTTCCACGATGACATATGAGGATTCATGTTAATCGATTCCAAATTATTTTGAGGCCCAAAGGCTTTGTTATTGTTGTTGTTGTTCAAAATAACAATTATTTTAGACCTGGAGAGAAAGTACAACTATATTCCTTACCTAATTTTTTTATACTAACTCATTTGTGGGACAATAAAAAGTTGTTGGGTCTACATAATGTTCTCATAGTCACTCTATTACAATACAAATGGCACCACAAATAAATATGAAGGGTAAGTTTAAAAATACAAAATTAGATGGATAACTTATTTATATTCAAATGGGTCCCAATCACTAATTTTATTGTGATTGTGCCATTGGAATACCACAATTTTGATGATTTCACTTATTTTTACCCCCTTTGATTTGTATTGCAATTGATTTGTCATTTTTTAAAATAATTGCTTTATTTATACATTATTTATTATTTGTAATATGATAAAATTGAATTTAAATTAATTTTTACTTTAAAAATACAAATATTTTAGGATGTATAAAAGAAATAAAACACTATTATTATGGGATAAAAGAAACATTAATCACTCTAAGGTATTTTGAATCTTTTGATTTGCAATGAGACTAAGGTGTTCACACAAAATTAGTAGGAGAATATCATATTCAATTATCATCATTAACCATAATGCTTTTCATATGTATGATCCTTGTGAATGAAACTATGATTATCTAACTATGTCTAAATACTTCTAAAAAAACTATATCTAAGATATGGGTAAGAAAGCCAATAATTTGTAGAAATAAAATTAAAAATAATGAAAAACATATGGTTGTCATGTGAATGTTGATATTCTAGATCAATTTTTTCCCCTTAAATTGTAGTATGTCAACTCAAATCTATTACTTTTTGCGTTTCAAAATTTAAAAAAATAATAATTATACGAAGGTAATTTAAGTAATAATTTTAAATTAGTTTAATAATATTAATAAATATCTAAAAATTATAACTGATAGTATTTATAATGTTGTATCAATACAAATTTTAGTTTTTAATAAAAAATGTGAAAAGATTAGGAGTATTTACTTTGGATATGTCTTTTATTTTCTCCATTTTTTTCTTTTGCATTCAATTGAGATGATTGTATTTGTAAAGTTTTTTTTTTTTTTTTTTTTTTTTTTTACCCAGGTTCCCAACTTCGCCGGACATTTACTCCTATAGAAAGAAGACATCTTAAAAGGACAACTAACTGGTTTTGGGGAGACAACCCAAACATAAAGAAATCAAAAGTTGAAATGAATAATTCACTCCACAAAGAAAGGGTAGATATGTCATAATATAATGTGCTTAAGTAATTAATTACTCGCTCTATCCCACCAGAATTGGAACATTTTATCATTTTGAATGTCCATATAAAATATAAATATTTTATTTAATGGGACTCATTCTCACATTTATTATTCTCTATCTCACTTTCTTTCCTGTATCAAAACACATACTCCCTCCTTTTCAAATGAGTGTGGATCAAAAATTTTGACACACAAATTAAAAAAAAGCAAGAGAGATAAATAGTGGAAGGAGGTGTTTGTGAGTATGAAAAATTAAATAGGAGAGAGAATGAGTGGGAAGAATAGTAAGTTGATTGGTGTTGTGAGTATAAAAGTAAAGTATGAGAGAGAATGAGTGGGTGGAATAATAAAAATTCTTTGTCATTTTTGACAGTCCACTCACGTGAAACAGATCAAAAGAGAAATTAATTCACACTCACCTGAAACAACGGAGAGAGTATTTTACAACACGTATTTCATTAGCATTTTTCCTTAATTTCTATATCGAAACTAACAATCCAATTTTTAATGGAACAGAGGAACTATATAATTCTATACTACTCTCACCGTCCCGATTGAAAAGACACAAATTTTCTTTTTGGGTGTCCCATTTAAAAAGGCACAATCCCAAAAAGGAAAGTTTTTATTACTATTTCACCCACTCATTCTCTCTCATATTTTACTTTTACACTCACAATATTTTCTCTCATAACTATTCCTTCCACTCATTCTCTCTCCTATTTAATTTTTTATACTTACAACATTTAAATTTTTTTCTCTTTTCTACATCACTTTTCTTAATTTTCATGCCAGATTGATTTTGTGTCTTTTGAGCTGAGACGGAGTATTGTGTAAGCAAAGCAAAAAGCAAATAGTACCTTAACATTAAATTTAATAAAATCCAGGCTTGCAAGTCACCATATGATTGGTACATTTGTTCAACTTGCATTTGATACAAATGGTGGTTGAGTGTGTAATTATCTTCATTTGATTTTTCTAATCATTTTTCTCATTATATTAACAAAATCATGGAAGACCTTTAATTACAATATAATCTTAAGATTTTATTTTTAGTATTAAATGTTAACAAAATAAATAATATTCTCTTCATCCCAAAACAAATAAAACAATTATTTTTTTTAAAATTTACTTTCAAAATATATACTTAGTTTTGTTTAATTATTATTATTTTATTAAAAGGTTACGATTGAAACAATTGAAGTAGACCTTTATAAATTTTAAAATTTGAAGGTGTTAAAATATACACTTTGAAAAATGAAGGGGAACAAGTGACTCACATGCCATATACTCTCTCAGTCCCAAAATGTTTGTCCCATTTGATTTTTTTGTTGAACTTTGACCACAAATTTATGAGAGATTAATCATGTTCATGAAATTCTAAAAGTTGTTGTTGATAATATTATTAATGGTGAATCAATAGGAATTTTTAGAATTTCATGAACATAATTAAATTGTCATATATTTGTGGTCAAAGTTCAACTAAAAAGTCAAATGGGACAAACATTTTGGGACGGAGGGAGTACATGACTTTGCCGCCATTGACTTAGTACAAGGGATGTAAATAGTTCCTTTTTTGGACCAATTTACAGATTAAACCACTAGTAATCGATTTGAAAAAATTTCAGATCAAATCAAACCATGAAATAATTCAAACCAAACTAAAACCGCTATGGTTTGGTTCAAATCGCGATTCAATTATGTGGTTCAAACTGTGGTTCAGACCGCAATCCAAATTGAGGTTCAAACCGCAATTCAAACTGTGATTCATACCGCAATCATGATAGTAATTCAGATCATGGTTTAGATTATGATTCATACCACAAATCATTATAAAATTTGTTGAATTTTTTTCGTTATCACAGAGGAAGAGCACGAGATGCAGGTTTGAAGAGAAAAGTTGAAGAAAGAGAAAGGCCGAAGGAATAAAAAACACTATACAATGTCGACCGTGGTTAGTTGTGTAGCAATGAAAATAACAAATAATAAAATTAATATTGCATAAAATATAAAATTAGGGTTAGGAATTTAGGATTAGTAAGATTTTTTATTAATCTAACAGTAAATACATAGTTCATATATGAGTATGGTGGTTTAGTCTAATGGTTTGATTTGGTGGTTCGATCTAGTGGTTTGTGTTTTGGTCTGGCGGTTCGGCATGTATGTTTGGTCTTACGGTCTCAGACCGCAGTTTGGATTGATTTGATATGAGAGGGTCAGATCACAAATCAAACCGAATCATTCAGCTTGAAAACTGAAATCAAAATGCATGATTTTATTCTGTTCGACCTCAAACACCGATTTCAAACAAACAACTTACACCCCTACTTACTTGGTACTACTTGATAATAAATGATTGATCAAATTTTATGGTTACCATACATAAGTGCACTCATTAACTAAAGTACTTCTATTAATATACAGAAGTGCACTTATTAATTAAAATACTTTTATTAATTATATTTTTTAAAGTGTGCATACAATTTAACTGTATATTAGTTGAATTTTATTTATTATAAAGATAATTCTTTGTAACTAAAAATTTGACTCGTTGTTACAATTTTTGGTCAAATATTTTTAAAATATAACTCATTGATTTGAACAATTCGACTCTCCACCAGGAATTCCAGATATGGTACAATCTTTTAAGATGAAAAAAAATGGAAAAACAAAACAAAAATAAATGAACTTCCAAAAAAACCAATACAAATCGACCCAATAGAGCAGGGGATCTAGCAACTAGAGCCTAGAGGTAAACATCATTTTCTATAAATTATTTTAATTGTTTTCATTTTTCTTGAAAAGGTGGAGATAGAGATGTGTGTTTAATTTTCATTTTCTTTCTCAATCGAATTTTTATCTGTTTACTTGCCAGTTGCCACAGAACAGAGAAGAGAGAGAGGGGTTTTAGAGAGAGAAAGAAACAGTGGGAAGAGAAGAGTTTCTCTCTCTCTCTGTTTTGTCACCATCATTGGGTGCACGTGGAACCCCATAAGGTAAATTCTTCTCTTCATCTCTGTAACTGATTTTAATAATCATCTGTAAAATTATATCCGGATGCATTATGTATACAGTAGTGTGTGTGAATGTGTGTTTTTTGCGTTATAGTATATAATAATATATTGTTTGTTCAATACCCATCTTCCATTTTCGTCAGTTTCTTCCTTCCCCTGCCACCCATCTCTCTCCTCTTTCTTTGTAAGCTTTTTCTTTCCCTCTCTCTCTCTCTCTCTCTCTCTCTTTCTGTCTTTATATATGATCCACACCCGCATAAATATATTTGATTTATTCTTCTATTCATTGCAGTATCAGATATGTATGATTTGGGGATTATCTTTTTATTTTATTAGGTTTTCTGTTTCGACTTTTTTTTTTTTTTTCTAAAGAATTTGGTTTATAATTGTTGTTTTGATGATCTGGGGTTTGTTCATAATGTGGTATATTCCATCTGGATGCTGATACGATTCTGGATTTAACCTATTTCTTTCTAAAAAAAAAATCCCAATGGAAAGTTCAAGAACTGTTAATTCAAGAATTATAGTTTATTAAATTCAAGAATCTTTCAGTTACCGTAGTTATCTAGCTTTTGGGGTTTGCTGAACATTGAATTTTTCTAGATTATCTGAGTTTCATCTCAAGTAATTTAATCCTAGAATGGTACCAATTCTGTTTCTTGTGCTTGTTATGATCAGTTGTCTTTAAAGATACTCCTAGAAATAAATAAAGACAAAAATAAAAATAATAAGACAAGGTCATAAAATGTTTCTGCATACAATGTATATTAGGTTTAGCAATCCATATTGTTAACAATATTGCATTTTGTTCTGTTTTTGTTGTCTGAATCTGAACTAAACTATGTTGTTGTGGTGTTACTGTTAAACGTAGTATTAGCCTATTGAGGAGGATGTCTATTTTTGGAGCGAACAAAGATAGAGGGGAATTAAGGATTCACGAAAGTTTGGATGAACTTAGCACAGATTTGGCCGATTACATAGCTGAATTATCAGACGCGTCAGTGAAGGAGCGTGGTGTTTTCGCCATTGCTCTATCGGGTGGTTCCCTGATAAGCATGATGAAGTATATACTTATAATTCCTTTTTTTATATTTTGTTAAATTTTCTTTTATGTCGAGATTCGATTACAAATTTGCTTCGAATTTGTGGTGGAAAGCAGGAAACTTTGTGGAGCTCCGTATAACAAGACTGTTGATTGGTCCAAGTGGTATATATTTTGGGCCGATGAACGTGTTGTTTCGAAAAGTCATGCTGACAGTAACTATAAGCTCGCAAAGGATAATCTTTTGTACAAGGTATCGGTCTAATCTGCAGTTATATTCTTTTTCTGTTCATGATTTATGATTTTGATGGCCATTCTTATGGATCAACTTTTAAATGTTAAGATTTCCTTCTGACGTAATGCTCACATATAGTTGTCGGTACTTTAAATCACTCGTGATGTATATGCATATCGTCTTTCTGCATTTTTCTTTGTGAGTTGCTAATTTTGCATCAGATTTGGTAACAAAAGACGTTGAAACTTTGCCTTGGTCCACTTTCTTGAGTATTGGCTATGGTAGTAGAACAGATCTTGCTGTCTTTATTGCAGTTTCCAATTGAAAATATAATCTTACTACCGAAACTTATTTCTTCACCCATGGGATCTAAGAAAACAAGCTCCTGAATTAATGCTGACAAGGTTTTTTCTTTCTTCATATTATGTGAAACCTGTTTTTAATATCTGTCGTGTTAAGAAATTCCAAGGAAATTGAGAAACAAGTGATGTATCTGAAATCATTCAATAGAGTCAAATTGGCAGACAGGGAAAATGAGCATCAAATGGAAAAGACGTACATCTAAAGTTCTAAATGCTACGGTCAATCCTATTTATGGTCAATATCTCGAACTGTTATGATCACCGAATCCTTACGGTTGTTATTAGTTCGTTCATATAGAAATAATTCTGATTTTCTTACTCCCTATGTCCATATTTAAGAATTTTTTGTCGCAAAATGACTGTCTTTTTTGTAAAAAAACTTGGTCCCTAAACGTTTTTTTACCAATTTATGGATAACAAGAACATTTATGGATCTTTGCCATTAAAATGTGTAAAACACACATTTTCAGAGTGTCCCTTGAAATAAAATTTGGACATTCATTTAGGGACGGAGGGAGTAATTTTTGGTGGCACTTTGTGAAAGAACTGATCTGATATACATCTGAAACATTTATCATAGTGTGATACAGTGATACTTATTATGAACACCCATATTGATATATGAAATAGTTGAACTTTTTATTACAATAATACTGTATTTGTGTACTGTTAATTGCTTCCACACATTCTAAGGTTTATACGCATCGTTTTCAGGTACCCATTGTTCCTGGTCATGTACATTCCATCAACGATTCCGTATCTGCAGAAGACGCAGCCAGCGAATACGAGTTTGCGATTCGCCAGCTCGTGAGAACCCGCGTAATCAGTGTCGCCGACATCCGTGACTGCCCTAAATTTGACTTAATCCTTCTCGGGATGGGTTCAGATGGGCACGTTGCCTCACTTTTCCCTAACCACTCCACGCTTAACGAGAAGAGCGAATGGGTAACTTTTATAACCGATTCACCAAAGCCCCCACCGGAGAGAATCACATTCACTTTGCCTGTAATCAACTCTGCTGCCAACGTGGCTATGGTCGTGGCAGGTGCCAGCAAGGCGGAGGCCGTACACCTGGCAGTCGATGATGTGGGCCCGGATCACCCGTTGTTGCCAGCAAGGATGATTCAACCGGAAAATGGAAAGTTGGTATGGTTTTTGGACAATGAGGCGGCTTCAAAGCTCACGAGCTTTTCTCAGTTTTCCTAGTTGGGGAAAGCTTGTATGTAGAAACTCGGACATATCCATTAAATCTCCGTTCTTTTTCTTCTTTAGTGTTGGTTTAAATTTTAATCACCCGTTATTAGGCCATCCTCCCTCTCTTTTGTAGGGAAATGTTGTCGAGAGGTGCGAATTTTACGTGTTTTTTATTAGAAGAGGGTCAATAAGTTTTAAGACTTTGCTCCAAAATCCTTATTCTAATTTTGGGTTCATCTAAGGTTGAGTTGGGTTGGATGTGTAGGTTGAATTGTCAAATTTTAGTCTTTTTCTTGACCCTTTATCAATGAAATCATCTGGATGAGAACTGACTTATGTTGTGCTTATTGTTGAAATACTCTTTTATGGTATATTTCAGCTGCCAAAAAAAACCAAAGCGTAATAGAAAAATGCATTGAACATCTTGGGAAACTTATTTGACATTACACTAAATTATTATTGTTGTTGCTTTTATTGCTGTATTTTGTTGTTGTTGATGTATGTTGTTGCTGCTGTATGTTGTCGTTGTTGTTGCTGTATGTTGTTGCTTTTATTGCTGTATTTTGTTGTTGCTGCTGTATGTTGTCGTTGTTGTTGCTGTATGTTGTTGCTTTTATTGCTGTATTTTGTTGTTGTTGTTGATGTATGTCGTTGCTGCTGCTGTTGTTGATGTATGTCGTTGCTGCTGCTGTTCTTGATGTATGTTGTTGTTGCTGTTTTTGTTGTATGTTGTTGTATGCAGTTGTTGTTATTGTGTTTGTAATGGCTGTTTGTGGTTGTTGTTGTTGTGTTTATAATGGTTAAACCAGTGATTGAATAACCAGTTGGTTAAATGTTGTTGAGTGATGCAGTGCAGATCGAATGGCCAAAAAAATGATCTGACAACTGCTAGTCTGACAACTAACATTCAACCAGCCAGAAGGTTCAGTATGCTAACAACAATTACAACTACAACGATAAAGATAACACACAGATGAAATGAAATGATTCATTTATACATTATCAAAATTTGTGTTACAAAAGTTATATTGCTATAAAACCTCAAAATATATCTTGTTTATGCTACAATATATAACCTATTTGACTCAACTTATTCTGTAGGCTCTATATTGTACATGTCTGGAAACAATGTGCCTATATTATCAACATCTGGAATTAAAGTGCAATATTCTTCTTCGGTAACTGATCTTATACCTTTAATAGCGAGAACTACTTCTTCCATGCCTTGTTTGGGAGTAAATCTGTGTCAATTTCTCTTTCACTTGTTCATAGTTTGACGTAAAAAATTGCAATCAGATATACCAACATAAATTTTCTGACGATGCACTCGATCAAATATCTTTTAACAGCAGAGTTTGTAGCTTTCACAAGTAGCAATGCCCATAAATATCAAGTGTTTAACACGACCAAGTGCAACCTTAAGAAGAGACATAATTTAGTAGACTCTAACCTGCAACAATGTCATCACCAGTTGCAGACATGTCCCAAGTGAAGGGAGTAATGTGTGCTTCTTCCATCCCAAGAACTGACCCTGGAGCTCCTTCGTATAGTAGTGAACCTTAGAACTCCCATTTGTCACAAATAAAACCTTCAAATTTTCATGCCAAAGTGGAGCAATCACATCTGGTTTATGATAAATAAACTTGAATGTAAAAGGAATTTGGGGTCTCACTCAAGGATAACTGACTTTGTATGATCCGAACCTGTTAACACAACACAAAGAAGAACACCGTTAGAGATCAAACCGGAGTTGATTCCGACTCATGCCCTCGGATGTGAGAGTATGATCTTTGAGGGATATACTGAGATTAGGGCTTGGAATGCCCTAGTATGTGAGTGTGTGTTTAGTTTAGATAACGTGACTTACCTTGCCCTACAGGACAAGGGAGAGTATTTATAGTTTTGGGAGAGATCTGTTGTGTATGATCTCATCCGTTGAGCATGTTTGTCTTGACCTAGTACACCCGGCGAACCCTGATAGGTGAGTACAATAAAGGACACTGCTACTGTAGTGGATGTCGTTAAGGACGAAGGACAGGGAAGCAGGTGACAGTTAGTTCGGCGCCACAACGCGTGTGATGGTCGCATGCGCCTCCATTTAATGTGACAAGGACAAGTCTGCCGGTTGGTGTCAGAGCTCGTACGGAATCGTGATCTTCAAGTTAGGAACCGGGAATCTAGATGTCTGAAGTGAACTCGATGGAACTCTCAAGCTTAGTTGGTTTGGTTTGATCCAGAGCGATCTTGGGCACGGCCCGGAAGGTCCGGGCTCATCAGTATCAAATCGCATTAAACGTGATCGAGTTGAGATGATATAACAAGGACTCACCGAAGTCATCATCCCCAAGTTTCCCATAAAGGCCACTTTATCACCCAAGATTGCAAGAGCCAATGCAACATCTCCGCCAGGTGCCCTAAAAAACTTTTCAGGAGCCCACAATGCATCTTTCTTTCTTTCTTTCTTTCAAGTTCCTCATAGTCTACAAGTCTGTTGGCGGGCCTTCCTGGGGGCAGAAATGAAGTATGAGCTGCTCCAAAGCAACAAATTAGAGGAAGCTATCCATATGTGAAGGAAACATCCTCCCCCTCATCTATTTCAACCTCCAGGTCATCTTCATCATCATCACCACCCACCACTGTAAAAGGATTATTCTTCTCTGTCACTGAGGTCTGATTCAACGTCTCCATAATTTGTATCTTCAACTGTCTTCTTTGTTCTGGTTTGCCTTGTGACCTTCGTTTTGGTCTCTTCTCCTTCCTGGCTACTTGAAGTAGATGTCACTGCATTATCAATGAAAACATGATTAAACAACAAAAATACCCATCACAATTCTCAAAAATAAGCACAAGTTTTTATCATCCAAAGAAACTCCCCCTTCCCTTTTAGATTCCCCCAAAAGCCATTCTGAAAATCAACACTTGGTTTGGTTTACAGACCATGATAGTATTGAATAGGGGTATACCTTTCTTTCGCGTTCGTCTTTGAACCCTCACTAGATGCAACTATTCTTCATCTATATCGCTATCACTCGTAGACAGGTACAAAGTTTCTTCTGGAGCTTTGTGATAAGGGTTTTTTTCCTACTTTTAGCAAGGGCTCGTTTGGTTGTTTTACGAGGAGTCTCCTTCTCTATTTCAATAATGACTATGCACTCTTTTTTCTTGGAAACAGCTCTAAGAACAAATCTAAGTTGTAATCTAAGATCCAGAAGTTGCACAAATTTTTTCGAGGACTCAGGAGGACAGAGACCAATTCGAATGCCCCCTATTATTCAAGAAGGGCACGTACACATATCAATACCAAGTCTTCAGTTCATCTAACATTCTTTATCAGTAACTGCAAACTCAGCTAACTCTAAAAGATTGCCAGCCAAAGCGGCATTGTTTTCTTCACATTTTCAACCCCCCCAAATACTTGTCATAACTCAATTTCATTTTTGATTATTTTCATTGAAAATAAAATAAAATAAAATGATAATTCAGCAGAAATGTGTAGTTATGCTTGTGTATGAGCTTGTGTTTCAACTACTACACAGGGTAAGGAATGCAAAGTATTTCTTGAGAAATAGGAAAGACAAAAATCTTTAAATTAATGAAAACTACAACATGGATTGGTTGTATAAAGCATCCAGCATAACACAAAATTGTTAATTGAGGAAACAAGATTACAAAGCAGGAATCTCTGTGTGTGTGGGGGGAGAGAGAGAGAGAGAGAGAATTACAGCACCTGGGTAGGGTGTGAAACTGTGTGAAAGAGAGAGACGCCATTGGTGAAGAGCTTTGCAAAACTCTCCTCCCCTGCAACTGCAATTGTAACCCCAAAGCTCCCCAAGATTCTCAAAAAACCCTTCTGGGTTTTACATGATGAGGTCCATCTTCTCCTTTTTGGGATTAAATCATTTGGCGCGATCCCGAGTTTTAAAAACGAATTAAGGATGCAATCCCGAATTTTAAAACGAGAAAAAGAAAAGGAAATAAAAGAAAATTTAATATATTTTCTTTTTCGAATTTTTGGAAGGAAAATCTTACACAATTCTTCCAACCGGGAGGAATTGGAATCTTTTGGTTAAAGCTTTTTTGCTCATAAAAAATACTCCCTCCGTCTTCCCATTCCCAAGGGTTTCGGGGATTTCACGCTTCTTCTCTTAAGAAATTTTTTAAAAAATGAATAAAAGTTAAATGTGAAGTAGGAAATAGTAGTTAATAATTGATTTTTTTATAAATATGTTAACTTTATAAAGGTATAATGAATGATTTTTTTTTTTTGTAAATATGAGTTAGAAAATACTCCCTCCGTCCATTTACATACTTCACACTTTCTATTTTGGGCGTTCACTTACTTACTTCACACTTTGTTTCTTTCCTAAAATGGAAACTTTAAAATATTAACCCACCCCACTATAATTTACTATTCCCTCCACTCATTCTCTCTCCTACATTATTTTAATACTCACAACACCATTATAATTTACTATTCCATCCACTCATTTTCTCACCTATTTTACTTTCACTCTCACAACACTTTCAATATAATACTCCCTCCTTAATTTACGTGAATACAGTAACCGTGAATTAACAAAATGGACGGAGGGAGTAGTAGTTAATGATTGATTTTTTTGAAAGTTTGTAGTGATGGAGATACAGTAATATCTCCATAATATCTCTGGTGTATATTCTTCCCTTGATTTTAGTATATGAATATTATGATTGATTTGTATTAATTGATTTTAGTATATGAATATTATGATTGATTTGTATTAATTGATTTTAGTATATGAATATTATGATTGATTTGTATTAATTGAGTATATCATGTACCTAAAATAGTTGCTCCAGTCTTGTATATATTGTGATAGAATTTCAATAAGAGAATAACTTTTCTTCCAAATCTCCCTCTTTCTAACATGGTATCAAAGCGCAAGGTCTCGGGTTCGATTCCGCCCGCTTGTAGTAATACCCGGATTTATATGTGCAAAAAAATTGCACTGTGTTGACTTGCCCGAAAATGTGGCATGTTTGAAATTTGGCATGCCCGATAAATTGGCATGTTTATGATCTCTCCACGTGTGCGACCGGGTCACACATGAGGGGGAGTGTAAAAGCTTGATATACATTGTTGAGCCACGATCTAACAGCTTAAGCTTTTAGATCAAGTGGTAACTCTAACATGGTATCAAAGCGTGCTTGGGCGGGAGACAAAGACAACTACACCTCCACCACCGGGTATGTTGTTTACCTAGGAAAAAATCCAATCTCGTGGAGCTCTCGCAAACAACGCACCCTTGCTAGATCATCCACGGAAGCGGAGTATCGAGCCGTCGCTGCAACAACTGCTGAAGTCCTTTGGCTTCAAAATCTGCTCAAAGAAATCCAGGTTCATCTTTCCAAAGCCTCGTAATTTATTGCGACAACATGGGCGCGACATATGTAGCTGCCAATCCGAGATTTCACTCCAAAATGAAACATCTCTGCTTGGATTATCATTTTGTTCGCGAAAATGTTCAAAGTCAGAATCTCCGTGTCACACACATCTCTGGAAGCGATCAATTGGCGGACATCCTGACTAAACCACTCCCTCGTGCCAAGTTTCAAGAGTTACTATCCAAGATTGGCCTTTCAAGATCGTCCATCTTGCAGGGGCGTGATGGAGATACAGTAATATCTCCATAATATCTCTGGTGTATATTCTTCCCTTGATTCTAGTATATGAATATTATGATTGATTTGTATTAATTGAGTATATCATGTACCTAAAATAGTTGCTCCAGTCTTGTATATATTGTGATGAAATATCAATAAGAGAATAACTTTTCTTTCAAATCTCCCTCTTTCTATATGTAGAAGATTAGAGGAGAAAGAATGCAAAAGTTAAATGTGAGATAGGGAATAGTAATTAATGATTGATTTTTTTTGTAAATATGTTAATTTTATAAGGATATAATGAATAATTTTTTTTTATAAATATATTAAATTATAAGAATATAAATATATTCAAAAACTTATTATTTACGAAAGAGACTCTTAAATAAAGTAAGACTAACCAAATGGAAAAGAATGACCCTTTAAAGTGGGCCGGAGGGAGTAACTCTGTTTCTTCCTTTCACAAAGTTAAAATTGTAATTCAATTCCTGAGTATCAAAAAAGCTTTAAAATTATTTCTTCCTTTTTGTTCATAAACTTACAACACAAGCAATTCAATAAATTATTGAATTATTTCTCCTCCTCTTATTTCCATTTCCCTTCTCTCCCCTTCCTTTCTCTCTCTTCTTTAAAATGGGAAATATTGAAATATACGGATTTATATGTATTAAGCTACCAAAATATCCTTCTCTTTCCTTCAAATTAACAAATTGCCATTGGCCACCCACTAGGTTTAAGCTCTTCACTGGTAAAACTAAAAGCTTCAGCCCTCATGGTACGACTTCTTATCTTCCATGGTTCTCTCTCTCTCTCTCTCTCTCTCTCTCTCTCTCTCTCACACACACACACTGACCCTCAGTCACACAAACTTGGGGGCTATTTAAGTTTGCTCCTCAAAGATTGAATGAAGGTATAATCTTTCTTACTGAATCATCACTTTTTTGAATTGGGTTAAAGTAACTATAAAGATCCCATTTTTTGTTGTCTTAATTTTTTCATTTCACATGTTATTGATTGTCAATTTGCATTATTCTTATTCAGTGATTGTGGAGGAATCACCCTTATGATGAATATCTTCAAGCAGATTCTGCCTGCAAAGTTTGGGTATGGAGGTGCTCTGAAATCTTGTAGAGGTAACTCTTCAATCTCCATTCATTTCTGTAATCTGTTGCTATAACAATTTTGAGATTAATTTACATTTGAATTTCAACTTTAACTTTGTCCTGCATAAGGAAATTGAGAATGTTAACCGAGTGCCTTCACTTGTTTTCTATTGTAATTCTAACTTTAATTTAGGGTTCTTATCTATTCTAATATCAATATGTTGAGTTTCGCGAACCTTAGTAGACTTTATAGAATGGAAAATGGTAACGAGTTCCCTTGACACTTTTCGATTATAGCCCAACTTATTCTACGAGTGTTGTCAATTCTAATGCCGCGAGGGTGAGTTTTGATGTGAAAACTTTCTGAAAGTTGGATCCTTTTAAGTGCCATAAGGGAAATTCCCAGATTTATAAATCTTGGAAAGACCATGTTCTAAGTCTCAACTTTACTTTTCCATGCTCTTTTACCCCTTGTTACACTTATTTCTAACTAGTAGTGGATAAATACCTCCGAGCCAAACTGCCGGCCTTTTTTTAAACTTTTTCTTTTTGCCCCAGAATTAGCGTCGCTTCCCTCTTTGTATGAAGTTACTAATATTACCTTTGTCATCTATCATGTCACATCGTACACATACAAGTCTATAATGTCAGAATTAAGGGAATTCATATATATCTACTTCTAAAATGGCCTTAAATTCAACATTATTAATTTTATGTGAAAAACTTCAAAAGGGGCCTCATTTTGGGACAATGTGCATAGTATAGTAGTTGTGTACAAAAGAATTCCTATTTCTGATTGAAATAACTCATAAAAGAACCTTCATTTGAGTCTGGGTACAAGTCATTAAGCTATAGCTACATTATTGAAACTTCTTCTTTCTACTTCATTGCAGCATGCATTTCTTTCTTCCATTCCTCCTCGGATGCCACAGTGGAAGTTCATTCCCAAGAGCAGGAAATAGTTATTGCCTTGGGCAGCAATGTCGGAGATAGGCTTCATAACTTCAACGAGGCCTTGAATATGATGAAGAAATCAGGCATTCAGATTACAAGGCATGGCTGTTTGTACGAAACAGAGCCTGCATACGTAACTGACCAGCCCCTCTTTCTCAACTCTGCTATTCGAGGTATTACAAAATTCGGTCCCCACGAGTTACTAGGAGTGCTTAAAAAGATAGAAAAGGATATGGGACGTACGAACGGGATTAGGTATGGCCCACGACCAATCGACTTGGATATAATATTTTACGGAAAATACAAGATCAATTCTGAGAATCTCATGGTTCCTCATGAAAGAATTTGGGAGAGACCGTTTGTTATGGCCCCATTAGTTGATCTGGTGGGGTCAGATATTGAAAATGATACAGTTGCTTGCTGGAACTCCTTTGCTGACGGACTTTCTAAATCATGGGAAAAATTTGGAGGTGAATCTCTTATTGGGAAAGATGGGTTAAAAAGGGTACTGCCAATCAAGAATCTCTTATGGGATTGGTCTAAGAAAACTTCTGTTATGGGTATACTAAATCTTACTCCAGATAGTTTTAGTGACGGAGGAAAGTTTCAATCTTTGGAAGCTGCAGTTTCTCAGGCTCGTATAATTGTCTCAGAGGGGGTTGATATAATCGATCTCGGTGCACAATCCACTCGCCCAATGGCAACAAGGGTCCCACCGGAGGAAGAAATGGACAGATTGATCCCTGTCTTGGAAGCTATTGTTAAGATGCCTGAGGCAGAAGGAAAGCTAATATCTGTCGACACTTTTTATTCAGAGGTTGCTTCTGAAGCAGTCAGAAACGGAGCTCATCTTATAAATGATGTATCTGGAGGACAATTAGATTCCAACATGCTTAATGTTGTCGCAGGACTTAAAGTTCCTTATATTGCAATGCACATGAGGGGGGACCCGTCCACAATGCAAAATAGCGAAAATTTGAAATATGATAATATTTGCAAAGATGTTGCTTCGGAGTTGTTCGTTCGGGCTAGAGATGCGGAAATGTCAGGTATTCCATTTTTTATTTTATTTTATTTCTTTTTTTTTTTTAAATGGGTCTTTTTATTAATGAATGTCCCAAGCTATTACAAAAATGACACTTGAAAATGTCTTGGTGGGTATTGAACCCTTGATATTTCATATAGAAAGGGATACCGGATGCCGCTTGAGCTAGATCTTTTTGGCAATGTCAGGTATTCCAGCTTGGAGTATTATACTTGACCCGGGGATTGGATTTTCGAAGAAAATGGAGGATAATTTGGATATTTTAATGGGTTTACCGGAAATTCGAAACGAGATTGGTCGGAAAAGCTTGGCTTTGTCACGTGCTCCGATGTTGATCGGGCCTTCTCGGAAGAGATTTTTGGGTGAAATATGTGGCCGGACTTCTGCTGATGATAGAGATCCAGGGACAGTTGCTTCAGTTACTACTGGGGTTTTGAATGGTGCAAATATTGTAAGAGTGCATAATGTGAGAGATAATGTGGATGCTGTAAAGCTCTGTGATGCAATGCTGAACCGTGTTAGATCTGAATGACTCAGAGATGTAACAACAAGCACTGTTTCAACTGATTTCTGACAATTTCGCTTTTCTGACGATGTGTTTTCGTAGCCTAGTTGGATATTTCTTGACATGTAAAAATCAGTTTTTCGCAAGTTGGAGGAAAAATGAGCTTTTTGTACACACGACTTCATAAAATCTGGGATTTAAACAAAAATGTGCCTCACAAAAATGTCAATGACACACACTGTCACTCACAAAGCACATACACTGGCACTCACAAAGCACGTACATGCACGGATACTCAGTAACGCAAGCTGAATTAAAGCATACTGGGCGTATATCTATACAGTAATGCAGGTACATGCTACAGCAGCGCGTGCAAGAAAAATGCAGAATACAACAGATCACAAAAACCCAAAAATGAAACGGACAGCGCCCATTCATCTCTTCCATCTTGGAAATTTCAGTTAATCTTCAATGGACACACGACAGGAAATAAAAACGAAGCTAAGTATTCTGGTTTAAAACTTGAGCTTCAGCAATAGCCATGGGATCATCCTTTGTTTCTGGTTCATCCTTCTCTCCATGTCGCTCCTCCGCCAGCTTTTTCCTATGCAACTCCTCTGCCTCCTCCATTGACTTTTTGTTCTCTGCTTGAATCCGCTGCATCTCCTCCTCTTGTTGTTGCCTTTCAAACCATGTATCCGCATCCGCCCAAACTAAAATTTGGACAATCAAAAATAAATTGTCAGTCCATTCAGAATGCTCACTCAAAACATCTGGGATAGTTCTTATCATGCAACTGAACAATCCTCTAGGAGAGCACAATAAGAGATGATTCAATGCTAATATGCAGAAGCGAAACCTTAAAGTATTTAAAAAAAATCATCAAAATAATCACAATGCTTGGATATCACTGACACTGACTATGGATTAAACCCCACAATAATCTGATTGATATAAGATAACACGTAGAAATTGAATGAAGTATAGTGCTTTCTCCAAACGACTATCTTCTTCGAAAAGAAGACAGTATTGGCAGATATGAAATCCATTAGCTGAAGTCCTCAAAAGCACGAGAAGTCATGAAGGACAAGTAAAAAAAATCATATATCAAAACATTAAGCATCAATTAGAGACACACTACGCTTATTTTAATTAGATCAAAAGGAGAGGGAAAAAAAACCAAGTAACGGGGGCAAAAAAAAGAACAAAAAAAGAGACTCATTTACATGGATTATCTACCTTAACGCCTCAGTCATTTGTCTCTCCTATGTCAAAATCATTTCCTTTTTCTCTGCTTTCATTTGGAGAATCGAAAATGAATCTTATAAGATATGTAATCATATGAGTCTCTTCCTTCATTCAACTTAGCCTTTCTACACTAAATATGTCCTTATACTTTCTCAAGCTCAGAAGTTAACATCCGGTAGTTTTATCTCATCAGAGGCAAAAGAAGAACTTGCCAAATACCAAACCATAGAACATATCAAGCAAATAAAAGGGAAAATCCTGAAAATCAAACTTAAAGGACATCATATTTCGTTAAACTGCCTGGTGGCTAGAACTAAAACCGAAACATGAAATTTAAGATATAAGGCTTTCAATCAATTATCCCAAGTGACCACTACATCTGAATTGAAGACCAATGGAAAGATAAGATTAAACAGATACCTTCAGTAAACTAATGCATCCTCTCAAACAGATTTTGAATAAAACCATTAATCATGTAAATTAAAATTTATTGAGCAAGATCCTAGACCAATATATTCACTATGACGCTAATTTCATATGCTAACTATCAAGTGTAAGAGTAAAATTAGCTTAATTAGAAGTTCAAACACTATGGATTAAGAGCATCAGAAGCAATAGGTTTTAAGGGGGTGAAAAGATAAAGAAACTATAGTTAAATTGTTTGGTTTCATTCACTTTCTTAATTCACCATATATTTCTCTATTGGTATGATTTAAAGAGCTACATGTTCTATCTCCATTTCCAAATCACAGAAATATAAAGGACATAGTTTGAATAGACCCTTGCAAACACATCATTCCTAATAACTGTAGAACCCAGAACGCTATCTGCTACTTGCTTACTCAAGTTATAAACTCTCAGTTGTCGAAATGATATTGATTTCTACCCACAGAATAATACACACTCGTGTAGAAGGAACAAATTCCAAGGCTTTTTTACGTTAATGTATTTATAAATCCGTAGTAATGAGAAAATGGATTAGTTTTGAAGATGCCACTTTCGCACCTACGGTCTCTAGAATTCCCTCCTTTGTCATCCGATACCGACAGTCTGGTTTATGAGTCAAAGGCTGGTAAAAGGCTGCTTGTGGGGTATCAATCTGGACTTCTTAGACCTATATGCATGCGTATATATCACAAATAATGAGTTGCGACATGTAGTGGAGGGGTTAAAATCACCCATATAGAGGCCAGGTTTGTGTTCTCAAAATTAGAAGGATCATCAAAATCTTCTTTCTCACTTCCTAACTAACGTATGCAGTAATGAAAACTTTTACAACCTCTTTCAAACATCGAACCAAAGGCTAATGTCCATAGATTAAGACCCCCCATAACATTAAATAATCCCCCACAATTTTCAGTTCAAATTAGTTATGTAACTAAACTCAGACCTAAGAGGAACAAAATCGCACTGAGTAGGATTTGAACCTATAAGGCTATAACTTTGGTTCTCTTGCTCTCTCTCCCTCTCTCTTCTGATTTTTCCCTTTTTTTTAGTTTTGAAGAGGTGAGTGGATGGAAAGAAATCCACCTTCACAACCAGAAAACAGAAGATAGTGATAAGAAGGTGAAGTAAGACATAGGCTAACAAGTAACAACCAAACAGTACACCACACTACCGACCGTGACAGAAGGGAAAACGAAAGTCCCAACCGTACATAATTTATAGAGGACATCAACCTAAGCATTACACTAACGCCCAGTCTCTCTTATGATTAACCTGTGACATTGGGCTTCGGAGACTCACGTTCTATTGAAATTAACTCAGCTATAACCCGGCACAATATTGAAGTTACAGGTGTTAATGAAAATGATCATTAAGTAAATCCCCAACAATGCTTTAACTCTAAAATTTCATAACTCAAACACTGACAACGCCACTGTAGACCGAGCTTGGCTTGCTCAAATGTAGCTCATTATTTTCAACAAGGTCAAATTAAAGTCTTCTTTTTCTTCACAAGGCTCGAATTAAAGTTTTAATTAGCACTTAACTAGTTGGGTCAGTCTCTGGCAAACTTCTAATCGACCCTTTTAACTGCAGTTTAAGTCGTTTGATTACTTGATGAGGCAAGCTCAAATAGGTCGATCTTTCAAACTTCAACACAATTGTAACATGATTCTCCTGAATATACTACTCCCTCTGTCCCAGACCTAGGGTTCTCGGGGGGGGATTTCACGCTTCTTAAGAAATTTTTTTAAAGTGGATAGAAAATTTTAGGAGAGAGAATGTAAAAGTTAAATGTGTGGTAGAGAATAGGAGAGAGAATGTAAAAATTAAATGTGTGGTAGGGAATAGGAGAGAGAATGTAAAAGTTAAAAATATTTAATAGGAGAGAGAATGAGTGGGAGGAATAGTAATGGTTTTTTTGTAAATATATGGAGATGATAAGAGTATAAATATATGAAAAACTTTCCATTTAAGGAAAGGGACTCTTGGTCTGGGACGGACCAAAAGGGAAAATAGGACTCTTGGTCTGGGACGGAGGGAGTATATGCTCAAAGTTGTTTAGCTTCAAACTGGGAGCAACTAAGACATGATTGACTAACAAATGTAACTAAGAATGATTGCTAACCCAGCAAGCTTGAGTAAATTGACTAGCTATAAAAGAACTAAAAATTAGACCTAATATTAGTCAACGAAGCACAAACACACACACACACACTTGCAACACGGAGCTAGGGTTTAAGAGGGACTTACTAGGTTGAGCAGCCCAACCCTGTTCACCACCCTTGATTTTCTCAGGAAGGGCATAATTAACGGTGAGAACACGGCCGTAGAGCTCAGCGCCGTCCATATTGTCCATGGCGGCGGCGGCGTCTTCTCTCTCTAGAAAAGTGACGAAACCGAATGACCTGTGCTTTTGAGTAGCCTGATCCAAAGGGGTTTTCACATCCTTAATGTCTCCAAACGGTATGAATGCCGAATGTAGTATCGCCTCGTTGACTTCATCCGCCAATCCACCTGTTCATACCCACCAACGCCATTATTAATCATCAACCATAGACAATGAATATGCCTGTATGCAACTGTTTGTGTGTGTTTTGGAGGACTTTTGCTTACCTACGTAGAGAGTGTTCTTCTGTACTTGCTGATTCATTCTGCCGTCGCCGTCGGGTTCTGGGTGATATTCCGGCGTTGTTTAGGAGTTGGGGAGAGTGTTCTTATTGGGCTACACAGAGTCGGATTAATATTTTTTTTTGATTACCCAGGTTCCCAGCTTTGCCCGTTAATCCTGGACCATCAGGTATCGGCCCCTTAGTATGCTGGCGGAGGTAAATCGCGGGATGTGCCCTATGCAGCCAGGGTGGCAGCACCCCTTATACTCCTGAGCCCCAATGGAGCCCTCCTACAAGGCAATTACTTGGCTGATCCACAACACCAATGAATTGACTGCTCCACATCACCAAACGGCTGCTCCCAACACCAATAGATTGGCTGCTCCACATCACCAAGAAATTGTCAAGATTTGAACTCCCCACACTGAGGGTACATGCCTCAAAGAATGCCGTTCTTAACCGCACTGATGTGCCCTGGGACTCTGAGGCTCCTGAAACCCAAGGAAATAATTAAACCACAAGATTCCCCTTGGGGGGAATCGAACTGGTGACCTCCCCTACGAAAAATCACCCAAGATACCATTAGGCCAGGAGACCATTGGTCAGAGTCGGATTAATATGATGTGATGCTGTGGGGCAAGTGACAGTAGTAGTGGTTCGGGACTATCTCTACGCGTTTTAACCCTGATATAAAAAAAAAAATATGATGTGATGCTATAAATTCGTTCCATAATTCTCTACAAAGCCCAGCCCGACAATTTTAACACTTTTCAACCCTCAAATTAACAATTTTTAAGGTGATTTAAATCTACATAATTCATTCAAAAGCCTGATATGTACATTGAATGACAGAAGAAGTAACTGAATTCAAATTTGAGTTTATTGCTAAATTGACATTCGTACTAATTGAGGATAGTCGATGTCACATACGTACTTTCGAAATATGAAATGTCACCTGTATACTTTATTTTTGATTTAAATTGAACCACTTTTTCTAACACCCGTTAAAAAACTAACGATCTCATGATAAAATTGTGTCAAAGTGGTACATCATGTTAAAATTATTCCATTTTACACCCTGAATTATAAGAATGTTAAAAATTTAACATAATTGGTTTTGTTTATGTCACATGATGGGTGTTTTGGTCATTCTCAATTTAATTTTATTTTTTTTAAAAAAAATTATTTGAAAGAAAGTTAGAACGCTAATTATCATTTAAAAAATCATATCAAAACAAATAAAAGCGTTATTTATAATCAATTTACATTAAAAGTTTAAAACAACAATCTATTTTGCCCAAATTAATTTAAAAAAGAAACAGATTACTCCCTCCATCCCACTTCAAGTGTCACCTTTTACCCAAAATGGTGTTCCGTTTGAAGTGTCACCTTTCCTAAAAAAGAAATGTTTTATTAATATTCTATTATCCCATCCACTATTCCCTCCACTAATTCTCTCTCCTCTACACTCACAACACTTTTTAAATTCACTATTTTCTCCACTAATTCTCTCTCCTATTTTCAAATTACACTCACAATATTTTTTCTTCCCCCTTTTTTCCTTAATTTGCGTGACACCCCTAAAAGGGATATAGTTAAATACAGGGAACCAAAAATACAGGAAACTATGTAAATTACCAAAATATCCATTTATATACCTAAAGAGCTTTCTCTCTCTATACGTAAACACAGTCTCCCTCACCAAACCATTCGCCGGCGACCTAACTTCCAACAAACCTAGGCGGTCATGGCCATTGCCCCGCCGAATCAAACCTAATGTCAACCCTAAAACCCTAAAAAGAATTGAACGCTCATGTCTTCACCTTCAAGTTTATAAATTACAAAAATCTAATGCATGTAGGAGAGGAGTATATGAAATACACACTGAAATACGGTAAGAAAGAAACCCTAATTCATAGACAACGCAAAAAACGACAGAAGACGATCAATGCCTCCACCGCCGGATAGAGATGGACAGAAAACAAGAATCATTCAATTCTATATAGGAGAAGAGGAGAGAAGTTGAAACAGAGTGTATCGGAGCAGGCAATACCTTGGCGGCCACCGGATTGAAACGGAGTGTATCGGAGCAGACAAGTTTCCCTCTTTCCATCTCGTGTGAACTCACACGAGACACATCTCGTGTGAGTTTATACGAGATGAGTCTCGTGTGAACTAACACGAGATGTGTCTCGTGTGAGTTCACACGAGATGTGTCTCGTGTATGCTTACACGAGACGAGCAAGGGCAGCGTTGAAATATTTCGTTCCCTGTATTTTTCGTTCCCTGTATTTAGTATTTACCCCCTAAAAGGGTGACACTCTACGTGGGACGGAGGGAGTATAAATTATAAAACCTTACATTAAAACCAACGGTGGAGTTTCTTTCCTCATCTAACCCTAAAAAATGCAGAGCTCTCCATCCACTATCCACCGCTGTTAATTAATGTATTCAAACATCAAATTCAACATATATTTTTTCATTCTCAAATTCATAATTTGAGCAATTGTTCAATAAATTGTACCTTTACGGGCGGTAATTTTGCGCAACCGTTCAATAACTTTCCGATCAACAAGGCTATCATCGACGACGAGTACACGGGCCTCATGAGAATCCACCGGCGAGAATCGTTCCTCCGGCGGTAATTTTGTTTTAATTGTTTTTTATTTGTTTTGATATGGTTTTTTAAATAATAATTAGTGTTCTAATTTTCTTTTAAATAAAACTTTTAAAAAAATAAAATTAAACTGAGAATGACCAAACAACCCATCATGTGACATAAACATTACCATTTTTTGTTAAAATTCTGACATTCTTATAGTTTAACATGATATACCACTTCGACATAATTTTATCATGAGGTCGTTGGTTTTTTAACGGAGGTTAGAAAAAGTGATCCAATTTAAATCAAAAGTAAAGTACGCATATGATATTTCATGTTTCGAAAGTACGTATGTGACATTTACTATTCCCAATTAATATGCATGACAATTTAGCAATAAACTAATTCAAATTTATGACTCAAATTTTAAGTTTTTATAATCCAATGGAGAACATATCTCTTCTTTTTTACACCACTAGTGATATAAGTCAGATAACAGCTATTGATAAATGGCTATTTTATAGTTATTTATGGTATTTTAATTGCATCATTTACTTTAATTTTAGTTCAATTTAGTTTAAATTAGCTTCTTTTATTTTGTATTTTGAATTTTATGCTTGGTTGGTATTTTTGCGTGATTATACAGGGCTTAGGTATATTTTTTTGGAGTATAAGGGGCTCAAAGTAAAGCTTATGAAAATAGAAGGATCAAATTTGGAAATTTCAGAAATCAGTCCAAGCCAGCATTGTGCTCGGCCGAGCAGATAGGACCAGATTGAAGAAATTTTCTGGAAGGCCTTGCTCGGTCGAGCACTTCCTTGACTCGACCGAGCACCTGCTGATCAGACAAAGGGGTGCATTTTTTAAGAGATCTGACCCTTAGCCTAAATGCTTATATAAAAGGCCATTGTAATCAGTTTTAGATATCAGAAAATACCTAGAAATCATAGTGAAATACTCTAGCAATATATTTATACACAATTCTTCAAGATTCATAAATTGTTCTTGAAATTCTTGTACGTCTTTTGAAATTGAAAGTACAATACAATATTGAAGATTTTATTTCCAGCCTTGATCTTTTACAAATTGCAAGCATAAGTTTCTCTATTTCTATCTATATTTATATGATATCTTATTCTTTCTTCATGCTTGTATCAATTATGGCTAGTGAGTAATCCTTCATTTCTTGGGGTTGAAAACTCGGCATAATGCAGTCATCCTTATTAATCATGTTTAAAATCTCTTTTGCCATTTCATAATCAATTTTTTTATATCGTTTTGTCGCGCCTACGAATATGAAGACGTCCATATTTCGTATGAATCCTAGTTAATCGAGGGAAGGACTTAGCGGTAAATTTCGATTAACGAAATCATATGAATTGAACTAGGCTCAATTAATCACGAGAGTAGTTTAATTGCCTATGGATGATCATTCAGTGGAAAATACGTGAAAATAACATGAACTTAATGGATTTTGACTTGTATGGAACCCTCGAGAGATAGGCCATATTAGTCTTAAAATACATGTGCAGGCCTTCGTTGATAAGTAGTTAGTACAATTTGGAGTATAATCCTTGATTTATGAATTGAATTATATTTTTATAAACTTGATTTATTTGTTGACTGCATGTCTTTCGATTTTCAATCCCGAAAATATTTTTATCATAAGAATCTAAGTTAGAGTAATTTGTGTTTGTTTCTAGTATTTTCATAACTACAACATATTTCCTCAAATCATTTTATTTCTATTTATTTTAATAAAAAGCAAGTATTATTCAAAGGAAACCCTGTTTTTTTGGGATCAACTCGCATTTGTCTTTACTATACTATTAATAACCCGTGCACTTGCGGACCTAACAGTTATATATATTAAAATTAACATCATCATAATGTCATGAATAATGTATAACCGTTAGATTACTAATGATTAAAAAAAAAAAATCATAGATCAAAAGTAAGCAATTTCTGTCTTTTTTATTTCACTTGCATCATTATGTAACCAAAATAACAAAAATAAGGGTCAGTCATTCCAACCCTAACCCTAAAAGTTTATGACAAATAAAAAATAATGGTGGGTTCTCAATAACTATCTATAGGTCAAATGATTCAAATAATGTCACAACAGCTCCTCGAGTCGAAACCTTCAAACTCCTTTTACTACTTCCTCCGCAAGTACAAGAATGTCACGACCACAGAGATGCCAACAACAGCCACCGGAACAACCCAATACTGCTTAGTAAAGTTGGCTACAAGCTCAGACATGTTTTTACTATTTTGCTCCTTGCTTTCTTCTTCTGAGATGTCAGGGGCAGATGTGTCTAACTCTCCAATGCAGAAGGTCTCCATTTGCT
Organism: Adenophora triphylla var. japonica; assembly: GCA_022495995.1. Lineage (NCBI taxonomy): Eukaryota > Viridiplantae > Streptophyta > Magnoliopsida > Asterales > Campanulaceae > Adenophora > Adenophora triphylla. Next base: position 216,289 of record JAFEMH010002719.1, read on the forward strand.
CCCTTGCACTCTTGCTGTGCCCAGCATCTTCAAATTCTTCTGTCGCGTCTTTTCCTTCAAACACAGTTATAGGCCCAAATTATAAGCCTAAATGCAAAGAAGACTGTTTAAGGTAAGCCCAACCCGGCCCTTCCCTGGACCCCACTAATAGTGAGAGCTTGTGTAGCACGAGGTTACCCTTTAAAAGTAATAAATGTTTTGGAAGAGTGTTTTTTAGTATGTAGTTGTACCTGTTGCTGCTAGGAGGACATCATCTCCACCAGGGTGTTCGTCCAAATAAGTTGACACATCATATACCTGGTCATGCAAAGTCAAGCGATCTCAATATTTAGGACATGCAAATGTGGAAACGGAATGCTGGTTAATTGACAGTGTAGCTGTAGCTGTACCTCGTAAGTGCTTTATACAAAGATAAAAAAGATCTAAGTTCTGCAGAAAAATGTTTCCAATCCCTACCTGTGACTTACAACCTAAGTTGATCCATAAATTTGATTCCTCCGCTAATATTTTCATTATTATAATACGTGCTTTTACCAAAACTGACAGGAGTTTTAAGATTAAATTCTTTCGGTTGTATCCTCATGAACATAACAATACTCCAGTCCTTTTACTTGTCAATGAAAAAGTTTTATGTGATCATTTCAAGTACTTGAGTTGTATCCTCATGGCAGCTACAGAGGCCCAGGTCCAAAACATAATCCGAAAGCAGATATATACTTACAGAAGGGCCACTAACGGCTTTCTGATGATAAGAAGCATTGGGTTTAATAGGTACAGTTCCACGCGAACATCACCAAGTGCTAATTACTGAACAAATCATTTGCATGGACTAGTGCAAACTATTGAAACATCTTCTCCAAGTAAGAGTTCACTGATCTTCACTTTTATGTAAATGATAGACAAAATACGTATATCAAGCAGCCCTTTTTACAAGGAGCTGTCGGATCTACTATAAGTTGGGTCTTCATACAGGCCTTACTCCATAAGATATGGTGCTTAGTGCCCACAATCAAGCTACTAAGCTACATATTTAACAATGCACAAAGAATTACAACCACCAAAGAAAAGGAAATAGAATGGAAGGGAAATCACATCAATATCCATCAGAAAACAAAAGGTGATATAATCCAACACAATCAGAAAATAATCAATCAATAATCAGTTCACTGCAATGAGGTGACCAAATCATTGAATCACCCAGTGCAAAAGAAAATATGTATTGAATGATAGAAACATAGCATTAACATAATTAACGAGATATCAAAACCTGTTGGTTTTCATTTTGTGAGGACCTATGGTGGTAATGGCAAGTAACATTGTAACACATTCACATATAATATCATAGCTTTACAAACCTATATCACCCTTATTTCCCTGACCAAAACTACTATAAATACTCGAGAATTTTGTCCAATATACAGTGCAACACCATCTATAAGATGCCTCCAAATCTTGAACCCGAAAACAGTAAAAAGCATGTCTTCCTTTGTCCAGGGAAAGATGAATGTGAGTTCCATACTATTCTATGATATCAGTCTACATATACCTATAGGCCTAGTTTAGCATATGGGAATAGACGTGTGGGAATGGGTATGCAATAACTAGGTATCTGAAATCTGGGAATGATGGAAATTAAATATTCTGTTTCTCATGTTTGGTCTTTGCTTATGTCTGAGCTAAAAACATGGACATTAGATTACCATTCGTACATTTGGTTCATATGCCTATCTAAAGTATTATTTTATCTTTAATTTTTATTTTAGTTTAACAACCTAAAATAGTTACAACTTACAAATTGCACTCTTTTTTACTAACTCAAATTCGTCAAACTTAATTTCAAAAAATAAATAAGATGTCAGAGATTTATATTTAATAGTTTATATAAGTTCATAAATAAATTACATTCAATTTAGGTAATCAATCAAATGTTCGAATTTGTATGTGTGTGTGTGTGTGTGAGAGAGAGAGAGAGAATTGAAATAATTGAGATTAGAGGTGAAGACTTTGGGCTGAAGAAGACCGCTGAATTGTCTTTGGAGTTGCTCGGAAGTGATTATACATCTAAGACAAAGAGCAGGTATGCTTTTTGTCTTCGTACTTTGAGAGATGAGTTCATGCTCCCGATGAGGAGGAAGATATTGATAAATACGTTAGGGCCTACGTTTTGTATATGTTAGGAACAGTTTTCCTAACCAGTATGACTTCTACCACCGTGCCAGGGATGTACCTTCCGCTATTGAAGAATGTCAATGAAATTAAAGAGTATGCATGGGGGCAGCTTTATTGGCCCATTGTTATTCAGAGCTTGGGAAGGCTAAAAAAACATGGGTTGGCCCAACCGCATTTATGGAGGTAAAATAGTTCTATTTTTTATAACGTATGTCTTCGAATAAATGTCGCAATTTTCATTTCTGTGTGTCCCAAAATAAGTGTCACATTTTTAAAAATAGATAGTAGAAAGTTTGGTCATCTACCAATTGGATAAGTAAACCAAATTTAGTGATACATTGGTTCATTCACTGCCAATAATCTGCCATGTGACAGATTTATTTTACAAGTGCTGATGCATGTTTTTATTGAAGCTCATGCCCCATTAGGTGCATGCTTTTAATAATGTAATCTTTTCCCCTTCATGTACTCACTCAAATGGCTATAAAAGCCTTGGTGTAACCATATTTGGACAACTGAGAGTAATAATAAAAAATCCATAAGAGAGTGCAAAGTTGTAGAATATTCTCTCCTCTGACACTTAGAAAATTCCATCACTACCTAAGTTTAATTGTTTTACAGATATTGAAACTATATACTTTGCAGGTGTTCTTCTTCGAGCACATACCATCTCTCGTGGAGACATTGTATCCCAAGTTTGGAGGTTTGGATAGAATAACCAAAGCTCACCCTTTAGTGCGCTCTTACACTAATGCTCTGGAGTTGGTGAGTAAGAATAACCACAAACGAGCTAGCAGCGGTCAGATTCGAGCGTTTTTAGGAACAACTACTGTAAATAATTTGATGAAAGTCACAATTTTGAATATCAATGAAGTGTTGTGCATGTTCCCACAAAATGTTCATGAGAAGCATTTGGAGAATGATACTGAATGTGCAAGTCTGATGAGCTTACACACTTGTACATTCAGTATAATGAGTTTAACCAGTGTTCTAAAAGACCCCGCCTAAGGGCGCCTAGGCTCCGCATAGGCGCTAGGCCCCTCTCCAACGCCTAGTTCTAAGCCCCGCCTAGGTCCTGACTAATCCCGACTAGTCCCCGCCTAGGCGCTAGGCCCGGCTCCGCCGCCTAGCATCCGCCTAGCGCTTTTTAGAACCTTGAGTTTAACAATGCTGCCTCTACTGTCATGAATCGTCTCTCCTAATCCATTTCACACTTATGTTTGTCCCAGGTTTTGAGCAGGCCGTATGAGATTTTTGATTCATTTGTGCCTCAATCAATGGTGAACCAACTGATCATAGCCCTTTCTTGCACAACAATTTTGAATTTAAATGAAGTGTCATTGATATGCCCACATAATGTTCATGAGAAGTTTGGGCTCCTGAACACTGACATGGTGTAACAAACTACCCCCTTGATTAAAGCTTATTCCAGAAAACATAAAGAAGACTGGGCTTCCAAATATGAAGTGCATGTGTTGCGATGGTTGGAGTGGAAAGAACATCTAATTACACACAAAGCACTAGTATTGGGGGCTGCTGAAATGGATGTGGATATAAGAGATTTGCTGCCGAATAATGATGAGGGACCAGGAGAGTCCTAGGGAAGAGGGTGAGAATAATGAGGAGAATCCTGAGGAAGAGGAAAATGGTGAAGCAGATGATGCCTATGATCGACGTGACGAAGAGGAGAATGGTGAAGAAACTGATGGCTATGGTCGACATGAGGAAGGGGAAGAAACACAACCAAAACAGTTCATTCCAAAGAGACAATTGGAGCCCATTCCGATTAGAACCCTCAACCCCGTCCGAATCCAGCCCATCGTAATCCCCACCCTCAAGCCGACCCCCAGCCTCAAATCAATTCAAAGTTTCGTCCGAATCCAGGCCATCGCAATCCCCATCCTCAAGCAGACCCCCAGCCTCAAATCAATCCAAAGTTTGTAAAGGAAATCGGAAATGCACAGAAATGGGGAAAGTAAACACAGGGTCTTAACTAGAAAATCCAAACTTCCCAAGAGATTTGAAGATGCTGGTGAATATGCCTCTATAATCCTCCGGATAAAACGCCAGTAATAGGCAAGTGGTTAGTTGTTTTAAATTTTTACTCCCTTCGTCACAAAATGAATGTCCGTTTTTTGCTCTTGATCAAGAACAAAATGGTCATTCATTTCGGGATGGTGGGAGTAGTTATTATAGATGTTGAATCACATGTTGGAGCTAGGGATTCCATCATTTTGTATTCTATCTGCTATGTGTTTCTCCTGAATCCAAATCTACTCCCTCCCTATAGTGCCTCCTAATATCCCTCTTTAATTTAATTGGTCCAACTCATCTAATATAATTACTTTCCTAACATCTTCAATCATCTTAATCTAATTCAAAACCCTAGCCTTCTTCTGAACAACAAATTGATTTTATAGCCCCCCCTCCTTTTCCTTTTCTAAAATAGATTGCTGTATGTGGTTGTGAAAACCAATAAATCATTACTACTGATCAAAAGATGTTTTCAAACTGTCAGGAAAACTTATAAATCTTGTTGTTGGCAAGTTTGACTGCAAGATCTAATGTTTTCTTTGCAAAGTAACACAATTTTTCATTATCATACTAAGATAAGGAGAGGTCGGCTCAAAAGGTAGAGAAAGGGCTATAGACATATTTTGTAGTGCTGAACAGTCTATAATATCTTTCATCACTGTCACCATTAAAACATATAAACAAAACACATATTGCAATTATAATGGTTCCCTGAATTAATATCACAGATTAGTTTTAAATTGTTCCTTCAAATCCACTGTTAAGAAATATCAATTCCAAAGATTTTATATGATCAATTCCCTAAATCAGTACCTGTTGCTGTATTAAACTTTTGCTAAAGTTTTTCAAACCTGTATATGCTGAAGTATTAGCTTCTGTACGAATGTTCATGTAGATTGTTTAGTTATTAAGCAAAGAGAGAATTGGAAGCAATGCTTATTGCAGCTGTACTATCACAGAAAATGAGAGTTGGAAATGCAACAGAAACCTGTAAATCTTTGAGAAGAGCATGCAGCCAAATAAGCTCAAAAGTAGTTGTTGCCAAAGCCCTATACTCTGACTCTTCAGAGTATAGGGCTTTGACAAATAATCTCCTCCCTCCGTACAATACCTCTTATTATGCCTCCTCAATTTTATTGGTCCAACACATCAATCGCAAATTACTATTCCCACCCCCTAATTTTATCTCTTTTTCCCACAAGATAATCTTTTCCTGTACTGGCCAAGACGATACAAACACACAATTGTATTCCACACACAACAATTCTTTCTTTGCTTAATAACTAAACAATCTACGTGAACATTCGTGCAGAAGTTAATACTTCAGCATATACAGGTTTGAAAAACTTTAGCAAAAGTTTAATACAGCAGCAGATACTGATTTAGGGATTTGATCATATAAAATCTTTGGAATTGATATTTCTTAACAGTGGATTTAAAGGAACAATTTAAAACTAATCTGTAATATTAATTCAGGGAACCATTATAATTGCAATATGTGTTTTGTTTTAATGGTGACAATGATGAAAGGCATTATAGATTGTTCAGCACTACAAAATATGTCCATAGCCCTTTCTCTACCTTTTGAGCCAACCTCTCCTTAGTATGATAATGAAAAATTGTGTTGCTTTGCAAAGAAAACATTAGATCTTGCAGTCAAACTTGCCAACAGCAAGATTTATAAGTTTTCCTGACAGTTTGAAAACATCTTTTGATCAGTAATGATTTATTGGTTTTCACAACCACAGGCAGCAATCTATTTTAGAAAAGAATAAAAAAAGGGGGCTATAAAATCAATTTGTTGTTCAGAAGAAGGCTAGGGTATTGAATTAGATTAAGATGATTGAAGATGTTAGGAAAGTAATTATATTAGATGAGTTGGACCAATTAAATTAAAGAGGGATATTGGGAGGCACTATAGGGAGGGAGTAGATTTGGATTCAGGAGAAACACATAGCAGATAGAATACAAAATGATGGAATCCCTAGCTCCAACATGTGATTCAACATCTATAATAACTACTCCCACCATCCCGAAATGAATGTCCATTTTGTTCTTGATCAAGAGCAAAAAACGGACATTCATTTTGTGACGAAGGGAGTAAAAATTTAAAATAACTAACCACTTACCTATTACTGGCGTTTTATCCGGAGGATTATAGAGGCATATTCACCAGCATCTTCAAATCTCTTGGGAAGTTTGGATTTTCTAGTTAAGACCCTGCGTTTATTTTCCCCATTTCCATTCATTTTTGTGCATTTCCGCTTCCCTTTACAAACTTTGGATTGATTTGAGGCTGGGGTTCTGCTTGAGGATGGGGATTGCGATGGCCTGGATTCAGACGAAACTTTGGATTGATTTGAGGCTGGGGGTCGGCTTGAGGATGGGGATTGCGATGGGCTGAATTCGGACGAAACTTTGGATTGATTTGAGGCTGGGGGTTCAAATCGGAATGGGCTCCAATTGTCTCTTTGGAATGAACTGTTTTGGTTTTGATAGCCATCAGTTTCTTCCTCTTCCTCTTGTCGATCATAGCCATCAGTTTCTTCACCATTCTCCTCTTCCTCTTCCTCACGTCGATCATAGGCATCATTTGCTTCACCATTCTCCTCTTCCTCATGATTCTCCTCATTATTCTCACCCTCTTTCCTAGGACTCTCCTGGTCCCTCCCCATGTCCTCAGCATTATTCGGCAGCAAATCTCTTATATCCACATCCATTTCAGCAGCCCCCAATACTAGTGCTTTATGTGTAATTAGATGTTCTTTCCACTCCAACCATCGCAACACATGCACTTCATATTTAGAAGCACAGTCTTCTTTATGTTTTCTGGAATAAGCTTTAATCAAGGGGGTAGTTTGTTCCACCAGGTCATTGTTCAGGAGCCCAAACTTCTCATGAACATTATGTGGGCTTATCAATGACACTTCATTAAAATTCAAAATTGTTGTGCAAGAAAGGGCTATGATCAGTTGGTTCACCATTGATTGAGGCACAAATGAATCAAAAATCTCATACGGCCTGCTCAAAACCTGGGACAAACATAAGTGTGAAATGAATTAGGAGAGACGATTCAGGACAGTAGAGGCAGCATTGTTAAACTCATCATACTGAATGTACAAGTGTGTAAGCTCATCCGACTTGCACATTCAGTATCATTCTCCAAATGCTTCTCACGAACATTTTGTGGGAATATGCACGACACTTCATTGATATTCAAAATTGCTAAATTGTGACTTTTATCAAATTACTTACAGTAGTTGTTCCCAAAAACGCTCGAATCTGACCGCTGCTAGCTCTTTTGTGGTTATTCTTACTCACCAACTCCAGAGCATTAGTGTAAGAGCGCACTAAAGGGTGAGCTTTGGTTATTCTATCCAAACCTCCAAACTTGAGATCTGATGTCTCCACGAGAGATGGTATGTACTCGAAGAAGAACACCAGCAAAGTATATAATTTCAATATCTGTAAAACAATTAAACTTAGGTAGTGATGGAATTTTCTAAGTGTCAGAGGAGAGAATATTCTACAACTCTGCACTCTCTGATGGATTTTTTATTATTACTCTCAATTGTCCAAATATAGTTACACCAAGGCTTTTATAGCCATTTGAGTGAGTAGGGGAAAAGATTACATTATTAAAAGCATGAACCTAATAGGCGTGAGCCTCAATAAAAACATGCATCGGCACTTGCAAAATAAATCATCACGGCGTATTATTGGCAGTGAATGAACCAATGTACCACTAAATTTGGTTTACTTATCCAATTGGTAGATGACCAAACTTTCTACTATCTATTTTTAAAAATGTGACACTTATTTTGGGACAAACAAAAATGAAAATTGCGACATTTATTCGAAAACAGATGTAATAAAAAATAAAACTATTTTACCTCCATAAATGCGTTTGGGCCAACCCATGTTTTTTTAGTCTTCCCAAGCTCTGAATAACAATGGGCAAATAAAGCTGCCCCCATGCATACTCTTTAATCTCATTGACATTCTTCAACAGCGGAAGGTACATCCCTGGCACGGTGATAGAAGTCATACTGGTTAGGAAAATCGTTCCTAACATATACAAAACGTAGGCCCTAACGTATTTATCAATATCTTCCTCCTCGTCGGGAATTGTCATGAACTTATCTCTCAAAGTACGAAGACTGAAAGCAGACCCGCTCTTTGTCTTGGATGTATAATCACCTCCGAGCAACTCCAAAGACAATTCAACGGTCTTTTTCGGCCCAAAGTCTTCACCTATAACTGCCATTCCGTTAATACGGAGGCCAAGAATCCTAACCACAATTCAACGGTCTTTTTCGGCCCAAAGTCTTCCTATTAGTTTATTCAACACCCTTAAATTAGGATGCTATAGTAGTCCAGCTGATGCAAGTTTATCCCCAGAAAAGACAGATTCTGAGTTATCAAGTAGCTTCAGATTTAGGAAAGTATTCAATGTTTTTACATAATTACATTACTTATCCACTGTAAATCAAATCATAGTAAAGCAGGAAGCGTCCAGATTAAATCAAATTCCAATAATCAATTGAGAGTAAATGTCTCAAACTTCAGAATTAACATAAGTTAGAAAACTTCAGAAATTAAAACCCACATTTCATATTTTCCAAAGCAGAAAATCTTCTTTATCAGATGCTATTACCAGTGAAAGAACTCCTTCAACAAGCATAACCAAATTACATGACAATTATACCACCCAAGGCCAATAAGTGAAAACAAACAAGAAACCCCAAATTCACATACAATTAAACAACAATCAATCAAAAAAAGAATAAACCCACTAAACCCTAGCCTCACACCTACGTATCCATGGCATGTGTATAACAAAAAATCAGGTTTGAATTAAAGATATGTAGGGAGAGAGAGAGAGAGAGACCTTGCCGTCAATGACGACCCAGCAATCGTCCTTGGAGTTGTGCTGAGCTGCTTCTTTCATACTGTATAACTTTGTTAACGTTGGCATTCTTCTTCCTTTTCTTCTTCTTCTTCTTCTTCACTGTTTACTGTTTGTGTGTTTTCTCCAAAACTTAACAATGGTTGTGGTCCACACACAACAATGGAATAAACAACTCTCTCTCTCTCTCTCTCTCTCTATTCTGATGGAGCCGTCATTGGCCAATTTGTTCAGCCTTAAACTATTGTTAATGTTTGGTGGACTAAGCCTTGGACTAATCTGGACTTAGGCTTGGGCTTAGGCCCAATAATGTACCACATTATCAAGTGGGCTTTTAAAGGCCCAAAAAATACAAGTTGTTGAATAAAGATAGGTAATACCGTAATATCCCTATTATTTTATCAATAATCAGATAATAAAAAATAATTATGATGGTGGGTTAAGCTTGCCCACGGAGTATATTTTTGGGAGACTTGAAACTTTACCTTAATATGAATATGAATGAGCGGCGAAGCCAAAATTTTTGCTAAGTGGATTTAGGTTTGCTTAAGGATAAAAATTAAATTTATCATATAAAAATTTGTCACGTAAAAGTGTCAAAGTAATTTTGTACAAATTTTATAAAAACAAAGTTGATTAAATTGACAAAAATATTATTTTTAATACCCATTTAAAAAAAAATTATGGTAAAGGGGTCAGATGACCCACACCTATATAGCATGACTTTGCCATTATCGTGAACCGTATGCTCTCTCCGTCCCATTCGAATTGGGATTTTCTCTATCGATACGAGAATTAAGAAATATTAATAAAATAAGAGGTGAGAGAACGAGTGAAGGAGGTATTATGAATATGAAAAGTAAAATAAAAAAGAGAATGCGTGTGAGAAATAGTAAGGAATTTGTGATTGTGAGTATAACAAGTGAGTCTTATTTAACATAAAAATAATATAAACTTGTCATTTTGGGATGTAATAATTCGATTGAAACGTTTAAAGAGTTAAGTACTTATTTCGTTTCCAATCTATAGTCACTTTTTCGTCCTAAAAGTATTTATTTTTTTCCTTTTCCCCCTCTACCTTGTTTTTTGTTGTTGATGTCGTTCTTCCGTCACCTGACCATCCATTTGATCGTTAAAAATTGCCATGTGACATGTCAAGTCATTGAAATGCTGAGTTGGCATTAAGATTTTATAAAATAGGCTGAGGTGGAAGTATTAAGGAATGAAAGTGTATAGTTTTAAACTATAAACCACTTATTAAAGTAACTTTTTAATATATTTTAAAAATAATTTTTCTTTTAGAGAATATAAATGTTCTTTTGTTTTTTAGCAAACAAAAAATAAAAATACTATTTTCATTTAAAAAAATTATTATTATTACTTATTGCTTAAAATATACTGTATTTTTTATTAGTTATTCATTATGCTATAATTATATAATTTGTTTTCACTAAAGTTACATCATTAAAAATTTCTCCATAGTTTTTTTTATTTATCAATTCCATATTTTTTATCTCTTCCTTTTAATTAGAATTTAAAATTATTACAATAAATTATTTGAAATCATTCATTATCATCAGACTAATTCTTCAGGTCAATCTTTACAATCACCGCCTCACTACCACCTCCATCGCCATCATCACCTCACTACCACCTCCATCACCACCATCATCATAATCATAACAAAAATAGAAAGAAAAAAAACAGCAGTATCATATAGAAAGGTTCAACGCAAAACAAAGGTGAATCAATCCCACACTTACAGTGTAATTTTTCAAAATTGTTCAACTACTAACACTCAAACCGCCAAAACCCTAAATCTCTGCTGAGAAACAGAGCCACATAAAATTGAAATTGAAATTGTCAATCAAACATACCACCCACCGATGGATTTGATCCAGACCCTCACAAATTTTACTTTCGGAGGCTCAAATTGAAAACAAGGACAGACTAGCAAATTTGCTAAGAGAGAGAGACAGAGAAGAAGTAGCATCTTGAGAGAGAGAGAGAGAGAGAGAGAGAGAGAGAGGAAAATGGTGGGTGGGGGTGTAAGGGGAATTTCGCTCGACAGCCGACGGCGATGGGGAAAATGCCCCACTTCGATCTGGAGTCGATGGTGGCGACGGCCATTAACGACGGTGGATCTGAAGAAACCATCTGGGTCAGCTTAGGCGAGGAGTCGGCGAGTAATTAAGGGAGTGGAGGGAGTCGGGATCTGAGAGGGAGAAAGAAGAAACGGCGGCGGTTTTGAGAAGGGGAAGATGGTGAGTTGGGAAGAAGGCGAAGGTGATTAAGAGGGTGAGGATCGTTGGTGACGGCGATGGTGCCGGCAACAACGACGGTGGCAACGGTGACGCAACAACGATGGTGGCGACGGCCATTAACGACGACCATTAACGAAGAAGATGACCGTAGAGGGAAAAGAGAGAGAGAGAGAGAGAGAGGCGGATAATGAGAGGAGAGAAGGGTTTCCAAATAGATCTAGGATTAGGGTTTGAGAATTTTATATAAATGATAAATGTTTAATTTTAACCCTATATCTATGAAAAACAAATTAAATGTCTTTAGTTTAATATTTTACACTTTTCTCCCCTAATACTTCCACCTTAGCCAACATTATAAATTTGTAAGGCCAACTAAGCAATTTAATAATGTCAATGTGCCATATAGGCATATTAAAGGAGGAATGGACGAAAAATTGATGAAATGACGACATCAACCAAAAATCACGAGGTTATGGGGGGAAACAAAAAAAAAAAAACAATCAGGGCGAAAACGAAAAATTGACAATAGGTTGGGGACAAAATAGGTACTTGTCTCAACGTCTAAAATAGCAAAATTATCCCAAGTCAGATGAAACAGTAAATATCTTTTAACGTAAGAAAAACTAGTTTTAATATTATTCAACTTTGCATCATAATTAGCAATAGGAAAATGTAAATTAGTTGACTGTGGTGGGGGGGGGGGGGTAAAGATTATAATTTTCAAAGAAATTCTATAAGTTTTCCGTCAACTCCTGTTAAAAAATTAACACTCTTTCAGATATTACACCATAATGCTATAAAATATAAATGTTGGGAATAGACGATGTTGGAAACCAATTTGCAAACGATTGCAAAAGTAAGAAATCCGAATTGCAATTATCAAAAATAAATAAAAAAATAGGTGGCACTTCATGTGTTAAGTTGAGAAACTCATGTGGGGGGTTAATTGTAAATTTTCTTGTTCGGACAATTTCAATACCAATAATTGGATTTGAGACTGCCAATTAAGAGACTTTTGAGAAAATATTTGAATATAAGACAATAGCAGAGATGGAAATTGTCAATGCACTTAACTGCATGAACCTTAATCACCATATACTCTCTACGTCCAAAAAAATAATTCCAAATTTACTTGGATCAAAAAGCAAATTTGAATATATTTTTTTTTACATTTATTTTGGGGCGGTGGGAGTACAGTATTAGTATTGCATTCTTCCATCACTTTTTTTAGATTGGCTTCAAAACCTACCGGAGTTACAACTTACACTATGCTAATATCAAGCCTGAGTCCGTCGCATTTGCTTGTTGGTTAGACAAAAGGTCACAAAATTTAGGGCTCCGTTTACCGATTCATCCTTGGTGGAAGGCTGGTAAGGATGGAAGAAAAAGGAGCGTAGAAAGTCTTACAAAAACTTCTGGGGAGAAGTCTGTTTGAAACTGCTTGAAATGTCACTCAAAATCTGTTAAGCTCCATAGAAGTGGCTTGTCTACTTATCTTTTTTCTTCATTTGCCTTTGCAGAGGGCATATAAACCTGCAACTGACCATCATCACTAGCTATGGCAAAAGCACCTGAGTCTGAATCGTCTGCCTCAATACATGATACATTGGCTCCTGATTTCAGAAGGGAAAAAAAAAAAGTTAATCTCGGACTTCATCGTCAATTTAACACCAATTGGGAAAGGCTGCAAAGTCAAAAATGATCCCCCCCCCTCCCCCCACATAGTGATGAACAAATGAAAGCTATTGATATTGTTGGGATGCAAAATGATGTCTGTTATACCATAGTTGTAGAACTTCTGCATCCCCAGTGTGAAGCAGAATCCGAAAGCACTTTTAAGAGCTTTCCACTTAAGACCACTTTCAAGCATCTTTGAAACTAGGTAACTCTTTATTTCTGGTTCAATACCGGTGATCATTTTGCAACTAGAAAGACATTTCTTGTGCCAATGCACATTAATTGTGTAGATTCAACTAGTGGTTTGTTTGATTCATGAATTTTGTAAAAGGAAAAAAAACAGAAGCAGAGTTAGTGATGTAAGTTTCTTCACTTCAATTTACTAATACCACCCCCCCCCCCCCCAAAAAAAAAAAAGTCTTATTTGTAAGGTTATTATTTTCTTATAATTGTACTTTTGTTTCTATATATTTCCTATGATTTGCACTAAGATGACAAATTTTGTGTGCGATATTAGAATTATCATGTCTTCAAAAAGAAAACTGTTTGAAACATAATGGAAGAAATGGACTATTTCTGGACAAACAAAAAAGCGATACTGTTGGGGATTTATAGAGAGAATACTATAAAAGAAACATGATAAATTTTCTTTATCTGAATCACGCCTAGTAATAAAAGTCATGACACATGGATTCCTTTCACCAAACAGAAAAGTTCATATTTCAGTTGAAATAATACCAATATCAAATAAAATGCTGACCACTCCTGCAAAAGGTGAAGCATACCTTTGCAATATTGCAACGCACCAAGCTCAGTTCCTTTCGACAACTCCCACATGTACAGAAGTTTGTCACCGGTACTCATAATTCCATACCCATCTGATGCACCAACTACAACAGCCCTGCAAGATGAAGAAAATGATAAGAGTCAATCACATAAATAATAAAGATATTTGCTTCTCAATATTAAAGGCGTGGGCTGTAGTCTACAGTTTAAATACATTTCTCGCTCGAATGTATGGTTATGTGACAGCATTTAAAATCCAAAGTTTAATCAGATGCATGAAACTACGGAGCAATTGATTTGATCCTAAGCCAAACATAATATGATCCCTTAAATTTAAGAAGGCAGATAAAACTATTAGAGACATTATCTCACACCGGGAATTGACAAACCTTACCTAACATATATAAAGATCATGGGTCACCCCCTTAGCACCAATTGGTTTTAAGGTGAAACCTCAGACTTTAAGATGGTATCAGAGTAGATTTAATACTCGTGATGTTGCTCCGCGCCACCCGATTAATAAGTTCACGTTATAAGCCTTGGCAAAGCCCAGTTACACGTGAGGGGGCGTGTTAGAGACATTATCTCACATCGGGAATCGACAAACCATGCCTATTATATATAAAGATCATGGGTCACTCCCACTAGCACCAATTGGTTTTAAGTTGGAACCTCCGACTTTAAGAAAAACTAGCTTCATGTCTAACGGAAAATTGCACCTAAAATGTTGTAACATTGGAAGCCTTGAACCTGTAATTAGGAAGGCTACCTTGGATCCAAAGTATTTCCCTGAAGCACCGTGTTCCCTGCCAAGAGAGCTAGGCTCCAGCACCCAACAGGGTTAACGCCAGAATAATTTGATTGATAGCCATGTTGAAAATCAGGATCGATTACACTTGAGATTAGAAGACATACTGCCATATCGTCACCCTTCCTTGAAAAGGAAGCATTTTTGGAACCTCCCTTTGAAGACCACATATTTGTTTCATCCATAATGCTATTAATGTATTCCTTGCTATCAATGCCTGTAGTACCGAAGCCTGTACTGGGAAATCTAAACAAACTGATTGGAAGAAACCTAGATACTGAAATTTGCGGAGCAGAAAACTTTGATACAAGGATTTGTTTGGAAATATCCCTGAAAAGCATCAAAATTGTTTTACATTAAGAGTAACCATTAATTCAAAGTATTGTAGATGTATGTGAGGAGAAAAAAAAAATCAAGTACATGAGAAGTGAAGCATAAAAACTTAAAAAAAGAATTTCATCTTTTGCTAAGTAACCAACTGATCATATAAAAGTAACACCCCCTCATCATATGTGCCCGTCCACATGTGGAGATAAACATTCCCCAAGCAGTGCATCACAAACCACATGGTGCCAGCACATGCACTCACAATACGTCAGGCAACGAAATCAAGCGGGATGATTTGACCCTAAGATCTTGCCAAATCAGAGCTCTGATAACAACGTAAAGTTACCAACTCATTATTGGTTGGTAACTTAACATGGTTTTTTGAGCAAGCATTGGGTTCGAGTTACCCGAAGTATTGTTAGTGCATGAGTTAGCATCATGTTTGGTTTGTAATGCCCGGGGTGTGGCATGTGTGTTTATCTCCACATGTGAACGGGCACATGTGAGGGCGAGTGCTAAGACCTGATATACAATGTTGGTTTTGCTTCTTAAAGCTTAAGCTTTTAGAGAGTTGGTACCTTAAAATCTTTGTAGCTGGAGATAAGAAGAGAGGGAAAATGAGTAATTTGTGGACTAGTATAAGAGTTAAGAATGGAAGTATGCAGTAAAGGAAAATAGCATATATTCATCATACAAGTGTATCAAATTTAAGCACTAAGCTGATAATACAAAAGCATACAAAGTGCATACCATAAACAAAATTCCCCAAACACATTCTTTCCAACAACATGGCCCTCAGACTTGGGTATTCTCTTCATCTCGACTATACAACCAGGCATGCAATCAGATGTTGATAAGTAGCTTTGTTTTGTTGTATCACTGCAAAGAGGGAATTGGACAGCAAATCAGATTATATCCCACTTCACTTGGTACCAAAACTTTTGGCACAAAATTTAAGGAAAAGTAGGAGAGAGAATTAGTGGTAGGAGTTGTTGTGAGTAGGAAAAGTAAAGTAGGAGAGAATGAGTGGGAGGAATAGTAACTTGATTGGTGTTTTGAGTATAAAAACTTGCCATTTTGGGTAGTATATCAAGTGAAGTGGGACGGACCAAAATGGAAATTAGTATCAAGTGAAGTGGGAAGGAGGGAGTATACGATAACTATCGTCAGTATAACCAAACCCAAACAGATGGTGATAGTATTACACACCTGATGGTGCAACTATTGCGCACCACCATGTAAAAGACTGGGCATGAAATGCCAAATCGCATTAGCCCAAATTACTACTCCCCCATCCCAAAATAAATGGCCAAAAAAAGTTCAAATTTGCTCTTGATCAAGTGCAAATTTGAATTTTTTCTGGTCATTCATTTTGGGACAGAGGTCGTGTTTATTACAAATAATCTCCCCTTTGGAAATAAGTGCCGGTGGAAGCTATGGACTAACTTTAATATGCAACCAAATCACCACTTCTATTAAAATATTAAGGACTAGTGAATACTATAAAACCAAAACTTGAAAAGCAGGGCCAAAAGAACACTTACGTCCAGCTTGAATTCATGGTCCATAGATGCAGTCTCCCACTCTCTTCAGCAACAAGGAGATAACAAGGTTCACAAACTAATATACAGGATACAGTGTCTGTAGTTTTCAGTTCTAATGCTGCTGAAACATAACCGCGCTTCACTTCCACAATTTTTACTGCATTCGTCTCAAAGCAAACTGACGTGCACACTGAGCATGGGCAGTAAACATTCCCCACGCTAAGAATATGAATAAGAAAATCTACTTCAGATATAGCCCAACTTGAACATAAAAGTTTTATTATTTTAGTATGCAAATGATGACCTGCAGTAAGGAGCTTTTATACTGTTGTGTAGAACAATGCACTGCCCATCTGGTGTTAGCTGCAAACTGGAACTATCCAACTCAATCTGATAAGAGTAAAATATGTCACATCATATCGATAATATTTATGTGTCCCGATAAAAGAATATAAATATGACTTACTTCTCTACCAAAGGTATAGAAATGTGGTGACACCAATGATGAATGTCCGATGATAGAAGGGCACCCTCTCCCTTTTCCATTAGCAGGTACTTTGTAAACGAAGACTGATTTATCTTTTCCCATGTGATGGCCACACAAAACACATATATACATTTCATTTCCTTTTGTTCTCATCAAAACCGTTGAAATTGGCATTGGGTGAGCATAGCACCCTACAAGCTCAAGTATGTCTGCTATCTTGCTATAATGTTTCATGTCTGGTGAAGCATTCAAGTTTGAACAATCAATGATGTTCGTTTCAGTCCTGTTGTGGGACTTTGATCCCTGGTCCTGCAACCTTAACATAGAAAAATTGAGCTCATTATTCCCCTGGTGCTCAAACAACTCTTTGTTACAGGGTATCCCTTCCCAAGAAATAGAGGCATTACATGCATCTGCAAAATCATTGTAGCCTGAGTCCCAAGCAGTTTCTTCATGTGATATAGCTGGAGTCATTTTGCAAAAAGCACCTTCAGAAATTACGGAACTATTGCCCTTCAGTAAATTTTGAGATTGTACATCAAGCCTTGTTTCATCAGCGATAGAATCCTTTCCAACTGGAATGTCGCTCGGTTTTACTTGATCATTAGCCGATGTTGGTAGGCTTTTTGTCGCACAACATGTTTCTGGGCCAAGAACATCTCCAAGATTTAATGAATTTTCTGATTGGGGAGCCTTGCAGAGCCTAGCTGAATTTGTAATATCTGGGAATATTGTAACTGGCACATTGCCAGTACCTGGTGCGCCTGTCCTGGGGCTTAATCCCTCTTGTAATGTATTATCAATACACAATAATCCAACTGAGCTTGCAGAGGTTGCATGAGCAGCTCCTGCCACACAAAAATATATGTTGGACAATGTAGGTATGAGCTAGGAGCCAATTGTTCAGTAGGAATATTATTGACTGTTATATTGCATTAGAAAAACTCTTGTCTGAATATCTGAATATATATCAAGAATGTTTAATTTGTTAGCTTCTATATATATGAAATTGGTAGGTTTGGTCCAGGAGTGAAGATTAGAACATCTACATTATCAGGATTCTTCATACTACAAAGTATCTTTGACACATGATACGATTCTCTGAATGTGTATGGGTGTGGGTATGAGAGCGTGCATAGTTGTGGGGGGCCTTGTGACAGTAGGACGCCAAATTAATTATGAAATCTTAAAATTTTGGCATTAAAATCGTCATACATTGGAAGATAAGATACCTGGATCAGCACATATGTATTAGCTTTGTACTCAAGTCCATTTAACAAAGGGAGATAGAAACTCATAATAGATTTTAGTAACAATTTTGTTCCGATTTTTGTAGATAGTAAGTTGTTGATTGCATTCTGATTTAAACCGAACAAAAGTTTCTTTCAAATACAAGAAAGTTCAGGTAAATTGAAACTATCTCAGTAGAAATTATTGGTTCTCTACAGTTTACACTGAATGCTAGATGACAATATTGATGCGTCAGAAATTGAACAGTCAATGAATGCCGGTCTAATTAGAAAATTTGACTAGAAAACCATACCTTCATTAGGCCGAGAAGTTTTGACATCTTTTTGCTCAGATCGAGTCTCGTGATATAAAGAATCACCCAAACCTATACACATATCTTTTCTATTTGGGGACATAAAACCAGCTATGAGATTGTCCTTTTTTTCGTGCCCCTTTTCCAAAGTCAAGTTTATTTCTGGACAGAAATTTGTTGTGCTGTCAGATGCATGACCCTGCTGAGAATTGCCATCGCCATAAAGTCCAATACTTTCGGGTATACATGGATATTGACCAAAAGCAGAATGATCAGCTTCAGCAACACCTTGAAACATTTGTAGCTGAGTGCTTTCAGTATTATCGCACTGATCATTCTCAAAACTATCAGGCGCAACAGATGCTGAATCCTCACAATTAGGTAAGAAAGAACCAAAATCTGTTCTTGGAGAATCATCCTTTTTCATCTGTCTTTCCTTGTTAAGATCCTCTTTACGCAGCTCAGCTGCTGTAAGAAAATTTAATTGACTGATCAGAGCAATCAAGATAAAACGACATAGCCAAATCTGGTTATAAGACCAAGCTTCTAACATTTCATACAACTCTCAGGTTATGAAGTTATGCGCTATGACATGCTTCTGACAGATTTTTTATGGAGATCATTTACTACATACTAGTTTTGTTTTTTGCTCTAGCATTGTAGGGTTCCAATTATATTGTTCACCTAGTCTCCTCGGGTTTTGGTATCTTTTCCTTAGGCTACATACTTCATTCCATGTTCCTGAGATCTTCAGTTCCTATATAAATATTTCCCTAAAATGGAAGAAGAGGGGTAGCACTATCCTCTTTTAATAATCTGACTGCAGCATCAACAATATAGCAAAAGTTTTTATTGGTAGGCCTAATACTTTACCTGGAGAAGACTCATCTCTGGACAGATTTATTTCCTCCTTTTCCCCCTGGAATCTCAGCCCATTTTGAGAAGCTTCAGCAGACTTCGCCGTAGTCTTTTTCTTTCGTGAGAAGGCCTTTAGTAAAGGAAGCGCCCGTGGCAGCAGAACAGTCATCATTGACTCGGCTATCTCATGTCCAACAGAATCGGTATCACACTTTTCGGAATTGTCATTTGCAGTAGATATGACCGGTTCTTCTGCACGAGACTCAACTATAGAATCTTCAGCAACAACCATCTGGGAAGCATTTAAATCGTCTTTTGTATTGGAAGGAATTTCCTTGGGGATATCCTCCATCACAGGGTCATAATTTCCATCTGAAAATAAAGTGTTAGCCAATGATGGGAAAGGGCATGCATTTTAAACAACTAAAAATGGCAAGTAAAAAAAGACAATGTTAACAAATATTGGTGCAGATACCAAGTTGGAGATCCAAAGTATCAGGTGCAAACAGATCCATATCATTGATTGTTTGTGAATCTTTCGGAAAATATGTTTCTCTGGCTTCTTCTTCTTGCTTTGGTAAACTGAATCCTTGTGCGATGGTGAAGTTTGACCTATCAGACTGCGAAAAATGAAGCCCCTCCTATATTATTTATTATTCAGTAAAACTATACATGATCCTCCAGGTAAGCGTAAGATAGGAAAAATGTCTTCTCTATTGACAATGTATGATATATTTTTGTTATGTATTACAGTCTTTCACAATAACACTAGTTACGACATAACTACAAAAGCATCAGATCACCGGATGTAAATGAAGAGCATTAGCTAGGGTTGACGCTTACAAGTTCTTTGTCTTTGAAAAAGGTGATGGCTTCTTCCTTGGCTGTAGAGCTTCTAGAATTTAAATGGTTGTCGTATTCTGCTAAACTGGGACAATTTCCATCCTCGACTACAGTTTCCAAGTCCGCCTTCTCTTCTTTTGAAGTAGATGAAGTTGAAGGATGCCCATTATTGAAGTGATTGGAACAACACTGTCCAGATTTTGACACATCAACACTCTGTGCCTCATCTCCCTGTCGAACTCGTTTAAGGTTACCTTCTTTCTTTGACTTTACGTTTATCGCTTTATTTTGCGCATTTCTTTTCCTTGTAACCTGGGGTTTACCCATCTCTGGTTGAAAATTAGGACAGGTACATGGTGCTTTGCAACACTTTGTACATTGAGTATGATCTTGAGGATGAATTCCGGAAGCCCCATTGTTAAAGCTGGAAGATAACAAACTCTGCTCCGTTAAATTGGAATTTGACGTCAATTCACGGAGTAATCTCTGGACATATGAGTTTTTGAATCCAAAAAGCTTCATCATTAAAAAATGGAAAAGTAATTAGTAACCTCTAGACATATGGGGTATTGTGTAGTTTATAAGAAAAACAGATGCCAATTTGCCAACTATAAACCAATCTGCATTTCACTTATATTAATGCTAAGGCAGACTCAGAAAAAGGCTGCCAATGATCCAGGAACAAGAAACAAGCTAACTAAACCTTTTAACCAGGAAATAAAAATAAAGAAGTGGAAACCAATTACACTTGTTGTTTTCTCTCATATATATATGTGTATATATATATATATATATATATATATATATATGTATATATATATATATATACACATATATATATATATATATATATTCTGCCGAGAAAATTATCAATGAATAAAAACGTGGAAACTCGCGAGTTTTCTCTCATTAATTTTTTCTTTAAAAGCACCATAATTAAGTGTCTATTTCATGTTAACTCCAGGGAGATCTCCAGCTACACTTGTTGTTATAGACACCCACTTCTATCTCTTGTAGTAAGGATCATTTGGGTGAAAGGTTCTTAAGAAACAAAAAGAATGAAGAAGTCGGTAGCGTCTTGAAGCTCAGGTGTTTGGATAAATAAAGAAGAGACTTAAAAAAAATTAAACTCCATTTTCTATAACGAATGTCAATCCATGAAGTCATCATGTTTTCAGTCACTTTATGTAGTCTGATAGTTACTCATTAGAGCTAAAAGATACTTCTTTTCCATCATTCATAAGGGACCAAGGCTTTGTTGTTGTATTTTGAATTGGAAAACAGAATAAAATAAAGAGAAAGAAGTGTCATATGGTGGTGAAGGTGGTGGGGTGTGGGAGAGAAAAATGGATTTTAAGTCCAACAATTCAAAATGGAGCAGAATATATACCTCCACACCATCTATTTTGCATGACAATCTCTTTCCATGCCACAATTTTATACGAACACAGCCTTTCTTTTGAAAGCTGTCCCATACCATATTTGGAGTTTGCCCTGAGCATGATTGTCCATCAGTAGAACTAACCTGTATAACAGAAGGTACCACTTTAATAAAATAAGAGTCATGCAATCGAAAGTTGCTCAATACTGAAAGTTATTTAACATCTACGCACCATAAATATGGGTCCTTTAAGTCCTTCAAGAATTTCCATTGTATACGCAATCTGATTTTGAGTCCGAACGACCCTATATCCAACCGGATATGGATATCGATCTTTTCCCTGGCATGTGGTACAAATTAAGCATATTATGAATAACAACAAGAAGCATATTCTTAAACAGACATGTCATATGTCCTCTCTATACATTCAAAGAGTCACCTGCTTCCCAATAGAAGTACTGCAACCACAAAAGCATCATAATCCATATATTGGCATACTCAATAAAATTCTAAACCAACAGGGTTTTTTTACCTCAGGAACAGTGTGAAAGTTTAAATAATTGAAGTACATTCCGTGAATTTATTTTGCACGATGGAAACATAATATTACAAAAGAAAACAAAAGCAACAGCAAATGAGCAACATAATGGGCAAAATAAAGGATCAGAACTAAAGTCTAAACCAATATGATGCTAATTTGGAATTTACTTGAATAGGAAATATCAGAGGTGTGAACCATGAAGCGCTGCTTATAAAAAGCTAATGGGAAGAGTGAAGTTAACGAAATGACATCTTTTTGAACTAAAAGATAAACTGGTGAGTCTTATTATTGTGTAAGAAATGAAGGGAAAGCTTCTGATATTTAAACCCATCACACTATCCCCTGCTTATTAAAGCAAATTCCTGAAACCCTGGGACACTAATTAAGTAAGAAGACCCCTGTCATTGGCCAAATACTAAATCTACAATGATTCCAATAAATATATCACCTACCTGCTAGATTTATCTATGATTATAGCATAAGGATCTTACATGACCAATAAGAAAAATTAAGGGGGCAACTTGTTGCTACAAGAGCAACCACGTTGGGTGGGGTCCAGGAAAGGGGAGACTACTTCCGTGGCTCAAACTTGTGGCCTCCAAGTGGCATGGCAGCAACTCCGTCCATTGCGCCAAGCCTTTGCATGACTAATATGAAAAAGAAAATAAAAAGGTGACAAAAGAATTTTTTTTCTCACGAACTTCTGTAGGCATATGTTATCTATGCTATCGGACTAAAACCACACTATTCAACCCAAATTATCACCCAAATGCTATTAATTACTCAATGACTAATTGACTATGGTGACATATTCCTCACGGGCACCTGACAGACATCAAAATATCCCAGCACATACTAAAATCAACTTTGGCCATAAGTTTATCTACATGCTACTAATCATGGTTAACTTCCCTTTCTAAATTCAAATTGGTGATCAAGGAGATTGCAGCTTATACTCCCAAATCCTTTGGCACAAAGCTCATTCAAAATATCAATGGTTCCAAATCCAAGTTATTATTCAGCACCGACTTGACTTTTCTTTTGCTATTACCAGAGTTCAGAGTAATTCAAAACTAATATCCCCCATCCCTTCAAAATACTTAAATTCTGGATTAAAATTCCATTGACTTGATGCTATCTTAAGGTTTGACCATTACTTTTCCTTAACCCACTAATAGCCCTCTGTTGGATGTAATGGCTCGATGTCCTGGCAAAGGGCCCGGGCGAACCTCAAAGGGGGGTGCAGGGGGCTACGCCCCCCGCGGTATGGAACGTCGTTCTGCAGCTGAGGCGGGTGCCTCACCTGGGCCGAGGCGGGCGCCTGGAAGGCCGAAGGTATGGCTTTGGCGTGGTGCTTTGAGGCGGACGCCTGGAGTAGGCCGGGGCGGGCGCCTCGGTGGCCGAATGTATGGCCGAGGCATGTCAAGTTTGAGGCGGGCGCCTGGGGCCATCCGAGGCGGGCGCCTGGGGCCATCCGAGGCGGGCGCCTCGCGGCGACGGGTCATATTAGGCTGACGGGCTTCTTTGTATAGTCATCTAGTTTGGCTAGGGTTTTGTGTCTAATATATATAGATGGTAACCCTATGTAACTTGTACAGATTATTGCACATAATACAAAGAGGCAAAGGTTCAACCCCAAATCGAATTCCATCTCTTTCTCTTTCGATTTCTCATTGCTTGATTGCTTGTGTGTTCTTGATTATTGTCTATTTGCTTCCGCTGCGTTGCACAACACCCTCCCACCATGACACCTTCCGACAGCAGCAATACATTGATTTTGTTTTATCTCTTAAAAAGTCTTTTGGCTTCTGCTCATCCAATCAATTTATCAATGCACTCCAACACCAACCTTACCAAGACTTCATTGAACTAAACTATCAAATAAAAAATTGAAATCCCTTCTCTAAGCATAATAAACACAAGTTATATTGAACACAATCACCAATTTCTAATTTGAATTTAAACTTTTAAAGTCATTTAATCTTAGGCAATCAATCACAAAATAAGTGCCTACATATGCCACAATAATTTTACACATCACTTGCTAGATAATTCAATTGAAAACCTAAAACATACACGCTTATAGGTATATTGAACACAATCACCAATTTCTAATTCATATGTACTTCTCTAAGCATAATAAACACAAGTTGCTCAATCAATCAACCGAACCTCAACATAAATGCTTCTTTAGAAAGTATACAACATACTTCCTGATTTGGATTCATTTTCAGTTATTATCCTAATCTTATGTATCAAATCAGAAACCTCGGATTCCTACACATGTCTCTCATATATTATACACAAAAAATTTCGCCATTAATTCAATCCGAAACCTTGCAAAATCAAGCAGTTGCACATTAAGCGGAACCATCAATTTCAGTAAATGCCTTTTAGCGATGCACTTGAATTGAGTTATCGTCTAATTGATTATGATTCCATGTTGTTTGTGTATGTTCAATTGAAACGGTGAGAAATGGAATAAATAAAAGCGGGAGTTAAGATTACGAACCCTAGAGGAGCTCCAATACTTCTTGTCCCACGGGCCGCCGTTGTATAGCTTCCCGATGGCGACGATTTCGAGACTGTCCGGTTTCTCTCCGTCATGCTCCGCCATTACAAGCCCTATTCTCTCTCTCTCTCTCTTCCCACTGTGTGAGTGTGTGTCAATGTGAGAGAGTGTTGTGAAAATGGCGGGAACGAAAATGGTTTGGGTTTTACTTGGCCAGTGTTTTTCGGCCATTTCCCTCCGGAAGTCAATTTCACTAGTAGAACGAGGGTGTTTTGGTCATTTCAGTCCAGAAGTGAATTAAAAAGGTAAATAAAAACGCCGTTGCCGGGGATCGAACCCGGGTCACCCGCGTGACAGGCGGGAATACTTACCACTATACTACAACGACTTCGTTGTTCAAATGAGTCATAAGTTATAATTTATTTCATTAATAAAATTAGGCTTCCATTTTGAATTAAAGAAACTGTATGTACTTAGTGTAGTGATCTCATTTTTATAGTGGTTATTTGACTGAGTTCTAAAAAAAATTAAGTATCTCTATGAAATTTGAATCTTTTAATAATGTATTAAAAAAAAAAGTTATAGAATTTTGTTTAGATTTATTATTATTATTTTTAAAATTATCTAGTTAATAATTAATGAGCGAGACTATCATTTCGAGAACGAGAAAGATGTAAATGTTTATAATCTAATCAAATAAGGTTGATTGGAAACTTGGAAACAGGACTTTTCTAAATGAAAAATCAAGAATATATTGTGTTGTGAATTTATATACTCCCTCCAGTTCTAATATTATTTGACTATTCAAATCTATATATATACTCCCTCCGTCTCAAAATATTTGTTCTATTTGACTTTTTTGTTGAAATTTGACTACAAATATATGACAATTTAATTATGTTCATGAAATTCTAAAAATTCCTATTGATTAACCATTAATAATATTATCAATAACAACTTTTAAAATTTCATGAACATGATTAATCTCTCATAAATTTGTGATCAAAGTTTAATAAAAAAGTCAAATAGGACAAATATTTTGGGACGGAGGGAGTATATATTAAAGTTGGTGAAGAGAGCTATGGTGTTATCACGTAGACGAATCATTGACAAATGTTGTATTTGGTAATACCACGTCAACAATACCCTCATAAATAAGTGACTTTTCATTTTTTTCCCTTAGCTAATAGTATTAGCTAATAATATTAGTTACTAGAATTTTTTTCCCTTAGCTAATAGTATTAGCTAATAATATTATAATATTAGTTACTTGAAAAGATAACTATTATAGTAACTAATACTCCCTTCGTCTCAAAATGTTTGTCTCATTTGACTTTTTTGTTGAACTTTGACCACAAATTTATGAGAGATTAATCATGTTCATGAAATTCTAAAAGTTGTTGTTGATAATATTATTAATGATGAATCAATAGGAATTTTTAGAATTTCATGAACATAATTAAATTGTCATATATTTGTAGTCAAAGTTCAACAAAAAAGTCAAATGAAACAAACATTTTGGGACGAAGGGAGTACTTATAATAATAATAGTTAACTATTTTGGTTAACTATATATATTAACTATTACTATTAATAGTATTAGTTAACCATATAGTTAATATATAAGTTAACTATTACTATTAATAGTATTAGTTAATTATAATACTTACAATATATGTTAATTATTACTATTAAAAATATTAGTTAATTAAATAGTTACTATATATATATATATATGTTAATTATTACTATCAATAGATTAGGTAATTGTAATAGTTATTATACTATATGTTAATAATTACTATTAATAATATTAGTTAAGTATAATAGTAATTATATAAATTAATTATTACTATTAGTAGTATTAGTTAATTATAATAGTTATAATGTATGTTAACTATTACATAAACCCCTTTGGATATGAAAGGTCATAGGTTAAACATTCATTTATTAAGAGATAATGTATACATTCATGTATGAAAGATTATTTGTTCATAACCATTCAAGAATTTGAAAGATTTGATATGTTTGAATGTATTTTGTGCATGTCTTTTTAGTTTTCGTTCCTTTAACTCCCTAATTAGTAATTAATAATATAAATAATTTTTAATATAAGAATACATACGGTCTTTGCATGAAATATAAATATGAGAAATGATGTTTATTTTTGTTGTTGTTGTATAGTTAATTATAATAGTTATAATATATGTTAACTATTACATAGACCCCTTTGGATATGAAAGGTCATAGGTTAGACATTCATTTATTAAGAGATAATGTATACTTTCATGTATGGAAGATTATTTGTTCATAACCATTCAAGAATTTGAAAAATTTTATATGTTTGAATGCATTTTGTGCATGTCTTTTTATTTTCGTTCCTTCAACTCCCTAATTAATAATTAATAATATAAATAATTTTTAATCACTTTTAATATAAAAATATGTACGGTCTTTGTATGAGATATAAATATGAGAAAGGATGTTTGTTTTAGTTGTTGTTGTTGTATTTCAACTCTTACCTTCATTAATATTGTCATGTTTATATTTCTTGCAGCTACCTATGTGGATGCTTTTGAGATTGTTGTTGTTCAAAGTTGTAAGATTCATTGTTTTATATTTTGTTTCTTTAAGTTTCTATTTTTGTTAATTTTTTTTTAATATTACATATATAACTTTTGTTGCTTGTTACTAATTCTTATTTATCTAATTGCAGAAATATTTATACATTCTTTCTTCATTTGACTTGGTTTTAGACTTCAAAATTGAAGTAATAAAAATCTGCCCATGAAGCACTATTAAGGGCTACTGTGACTTGCAAAAATTATAGTAAAATAAATAAATGAAAATTTTGAGATTTGTAAATTGCAATCTCTTCTTAACCCATGAAAGTATGCTCATGGATATTCACATGATTTTATGTATATTATAAGTATTTATTTTAACCCATCTCGCATGACCATAAAATCTATCAAAATGTTTTTCAGTTTCAAGACTTAAATGTTTCCATGTGTTTAATTGACCAAAATTAATTTTATGAAGTTGAATACTTTTAGATTCATGTATTTTTATGTTATGTACAACTTTCATGTTTTGAGTTTTTCCATTTGAGTTCGTTTTCATGAATGAATTTGTCAATCTTTTACTAATGTGTTTTATTGCCAGCAACTAACAATACTAATTGATGAGTGAGAGAAATCAATCATCTATAAAATTAAAATTTAATTCGTAATAATAATAATTCAACTTTATAATTAAATATCAATTATCATAATAAATACAAATTATGTAAACAAAAACTAAAAAAAAAAAAAAACACAATTCTCCTAAATTTATAAGCAAACGTCTTAATTCATAAACAATATATTTATATTACAAAAAATTATTATGTTACTTTATTAAATAAAAACATAAAAACAAAATATAAAAAATTGACAAATTAGTTTTTCGTGCAAAGCACGGGTTACCAGCTAGTGTTTTAGAATATTTACTTATTATTTTGTTGATACCTCTTTTTCCTTGGTTCTCTCGGTCGGTCTCTCTCTCTCTCTCTCTCTCTCTCTCTCTCTCTCTCTCTCTCTCTCTCTCTCTCTCTCTCTCCCTCCCTCTCTCTCTCTCTCTTTTTATTGGAGAAATTGCATTTTGTTCCCCAAAATTTAGGGGATATTACTAAGTTGGGTCACATTCTATCACTAATTAAATTATAGGCCCCAAAGTTAATATTTTATTAGCATTTTGGGATTTTTAATCAATTTTGTTAGAAAAATCCATTAAATGATCACGTGTAACTTACATAGGATATTTCCCCTTTTTATTTTGATTGACAACTTTGAAAAAGTTTAAAATTTTTAATTCTATAATTTTAAAAAGAGTTGGTCTTATAAAAAACTAGTTTTTTCTTAAGCTAAGGAAAAACGTGTTTTCAAAATAAACGGTGGCAATTTTGTAATTACTGGCAACCATGTTCAAAATAAACGGTGGCATTTTCGTAATTAATGGTTCCCCCGTTTATGCCAGTGCGTGTTTAACAAACTGCCAGTGTGACAAAGTGCCAGTTCATATGTAACAAAGTGCCAGTAAAAAAAGTGCCAGTACCAGTTTAACAAAGTGCCAGTGTAAATTGGCACTGACACTTTGTTAAACTGACACTGGCACTTTTTACACGGGCACTTTTAAATACATGAACTGGCACTCTTCACACTGGCACTCTGTTACACTAACACTGGCACTTTGTTACACTAATATTTTTGCTGGCTCTCAAAAATACAAGCACTGGCATTCAAAAAAATATGGACTGACATTCAAAATCACGTAAACTGGCACTCAAATATACATACACTGGCACTCAAAAACCACTGGTAATCATTTTTGCTGACATTCAAAAAATATGGACTGGCATTCCAAAAAATATGAACTGGCACTCAAAAAAACAAACACTGGCATTAGTATACACTAGAACTGGCACATCAAATCTCCCAGCAACCCCTTCGCCCTGGCACTCCTAAATACATTAACTGGCACTCAAAAAAACAAACAATGGCATAAGTTTACACTATAACTGGCATCTAAATAAACAAAGCCAAAAATCAATCACCACGCGAGAGATATTGATAGAAATGGCTATTAAGCCATGGAAGAAGAATACTCCATTGATGATCCATCTCAGCTCTTTCACATCAAATCTCTCTTGAACACTGGTCTCTATTCCGGCGCAAATTGAGCAGGGAGAGACGCCAAGGGATTTGGAATTGGGCCGGAGGGTAACAGGTAAGGTTGGCCGGAAATAGGAGGTAGATTGGTGGTGGTTTAACGGCTTCAGAACAGGTGGACGTTGTCGCCGGCGAAGGGGAAGGGTGAGGAAGATGAATCTGGTTTTGGGAGAGATGATGGAAGTTGGTGTAGAGAGGGATGGAATCGATTGGGGAAGAAGGAGGAAGGTCGTTGGTTGATTTGGGTGTTGCTTAGGTGAGAATTGCCATGGATGTCGGTTAGAGGGAGCATTGGTGAGGTGAGGAAGACGATTTTGGGCTCAGCGATGGTGAGGGAGTCGCCATTTCCGCCTTGAGAGAAGCTTTTGCGAGCGATGGTGAGGGAGTCGCCATTTCCGCCTTGAGAGAAGCTTTTGCGTTTAGTGAGAGAAAGTGAGAGACCCGTTATTTAAAACACGTTTTTTGTTAACTTAACAAAAAACGCGTTTTTTATAAGTTTCTGGCTTTTAAAAATAAATAAATTAGAATAAGTAAAAATAATAAATGAGAACATCTTTTTAATAAAATGGAGAGAATATATCTATATTACAATAGAGATGGATTTTAACCGTCACACAAATAGTGGTCATGATTGAATTTCACAAAAAAGAAAAAGTGCCTGAGATTTAATTTTCCCCTACCCAACTGTCCCTAACCCTATTGTAACCCCACTATACAAGCAAAATAAACATATATTGCCCCCAATGGATCTCAATCATAAAAATAATTATTATCTCTCTCTCTCTCTCTCTTTCTCTCTCTCTCTTTTTTTATTGGAGAAATTGCATTTTGGTCCCCAAAATTTAGGGAATATTACTAAGTTGGGTCACATTCTATCACTAATTAAATTATAGGCCCCAAAGTTAATATTTTATTAGCATTTTGGGATTTTTAATCAATTTTGTTAGAAAAATCCATTAAATGATAACGTGTAACTTACATAGGATATTTCCCCTTTTTTATTTTGATTGACAACTTTGAAAAAGTTTAAAATTTTTAATTCTATAATTTTAAAAATAAATAAATTAGAATAAGTAAAAATAATAAATGAGAACATCTTTTTAATAAAATGGAGAGAATATATCTATATTACAATAGAGGTGGGTTTTAACCGTTACACAAATAGTGGTCATGATTGAGTTTCACAAAAAAGAAAAAGTGCCTGAGATTTAATTTTCCCCTACCCAACTGTCCCTAACCCTATTGTAACCCCACTATACAAGCAAAATAAACATATATTGCCCCCAATGGATCTCAATCATAAAAATAATTATTATCTGTAGGCGTTAATTTTCACGAACGCTCAAAGTTATTTCAACCCATTTTGTAATTCCCACAGGAAGCCTTCATCATCTTATCGGACGATCTTCATCCACCGCATAAGTAGTGACAAAAAAAGGGGATCGAAGATGTGTGCCATTTCAATTAGATAGATGATACCTCCTTTTCTAAATGGGTATCAACAAAAAATGGACTCTTATTCAGGCGGTGATTAAAAAGCTTTTCCTTTTACGGAGGCGGTGACGACATGCACTGGGGTTTGGAATAAGGTATCAAAAGAGTCGTCAACTATAACTATGACAACATAATTGTTGAATTCTTTAGGGGGGTTTGAACAAATAGACGGGTGAGTTATCAATTTCGGTTGGCTAATTCCACCCTACGTTTGTTCAAAAAAAAATCGTAGTTCATTATATTTTTCCAAATTGTCATTTATTTTGGGACGTAAGGTAGGGAGTAGCATTATACAACATTATATAGGTGTATGGAATCGGATGAACGTTGTTATTGTTGGATAATTTTTTATTTGTAATTGTTTTTGGATTTTATTTAAAATGTTAGTTAAGAATAGAAGAGTGTGTGTGTGTGAGGTGATGGGGAAAAAATCTCACTTGTTATAAAAATAACTCGCAAGTTCACGAGTTATCGTAATATTAATATGCATTTGGTAAAGGTCGAATTCATAGAAATTTGTGAATCAACAACTTGACTTTTGTAAAAATGTGGAGAAGAGTATTATAATCTTACTCCTCTCCACATTTTAACAACTTTCAACATATGAACAAATAAAATAAAAGAAGAGAGGTTTGGATTTGATTATTATTCCTACTTAAAACAGTTAATAAACAAAACAAGTAAAATATTATCGAATACCAAGGAAGAACGATATACGGAATGAGATTAATGTATATCGCCCCAATATGCTAACTAATAATAAAATCAATCATAGTTGGGGTTCATCCTCTTTAGTAAAATTTGGCGTTCGCACGTTCACAATTTAGTATTCTACAAATATTAGGTTTTCTGCAAAGTCCACTTAATATTCAAAAACCCATTAAATCCTATTATTAAGAACCTACTAGTACTCCGAGCCCGTGCGGACCGCACGGGTCAGTACCCTCACTTATATCCCCACCCCCATCAAAGACTCTTTTTCTCATTATTCTAATTCAAAGCCGCCTTTTGTCAAAAATATCAGCAAAGACTTCCAAATATGTCAAAATAGAGCTGTAATATATAAAAACGGAAAATAACAAAACAATATCTAAACTTTATAATTTAAAAATAAAATGGAAGAATTTTACGCCTCACTTATTCCAAAGAAAAATCAATGTTTAATTATAAAAAAAAATGTAAAGTAAGCATTTATTAGTCTTCAGGTTCCGATTTCACATCATTGACGGTAGTAGAAAAACGCGCGACAGCATTTCTAGCGGCAAAAAATGCGATAGCATTTTTCTCGGCCTCATCCTGAGCATTGAAAAAAATAAAAAGATATTAAACACAATAATTTAACTATAATAGATGAATTAAATTAGATTACATATATATAAGAAAAATATACCATTTCGTCAATAAAAGTTGGGTCATCCAAAATATCATCATCGGAATAGAGAGGTTCAGTCTCTTGTACAATATTAGTAGTCGGAGGAGGCACTTGCAAATTATCAACCACGGGGGTGGGTGCCTATTAGATACATGAGATCAATAATATATAAATTAAATCAAATAAGCCATATATAATCATGAACGAACATTATAACTTGAGTTATACACATATAGTAACAGTTAAATAATAATACTTTATACTTGTAATAGGCTATATAAAACATGAGATCAATAATATATAAATTTTAATCAAATAAGCAATATGTAATCAAGAACAAACATTGTAACTCGAGGTATACACATATAATAACAGTTACATAATAATAATTTATACTTGTAGGCTATAAAAGGATGAAAGATGTTACATTCAGAAAAGAAATTTTAGGAATCATACCTATTATATAAGCCTCACAGAAGTACTTCAGGATAAACAATATTTGTTGTGGATGTGTCATCTCCCGATGGTGATGGAATGAGAATCATTATCCTATTGAATGTAGTACATCTTGATAAAGCAACATATAATTGGCCATGAGTGAACACCGGTGTCCGAAGATCAATGCCGACAAATTTTGATTACACTGATATTGGCTTTGTTGTTCTAATATTGCACATGCTTAACGAAAGATAGGTGCAAAAGGATTGTACTGTAACAAACATTCTTGGATGCAGCCCATTAGTTCTCCATCTAACGTATCATTTCGACGTTGACGACATTCTAAGGCGGCCATCGGATCGTATATATAAAGTTGAGCGTACACAGGATTTGAATCTGGAGGTGGTAGTAATGACCCGGAACGATGTCGCAACTCACCATGTATAGTGAAGCTATAAGGGGCCCTGCCACGTTGTACACGATCATCTAGATCACATCCAAGACTGGTGAAAGCCATTGCAGCATTATAACGTCGAATATCCTGGAAAAATGACGTCGAACGATGGTCACAACCGTCATATAATTCCCTGAACAGGGTGGGTGGATCAAGAAGATTAGGAAGCCTAACTTGCCCATCCAAGCAGCATGTTCCAAATCTGGGCCTACTCAAAGGAGAGTTAACCAATTTTTCGCCCATCCAAAGCCGAGGCATGACAGTGCTGACATATGACATTCATTCTGCCAAGGGAATGACGAACTTGATTGAAAATTTGTTGATTCTCTATGTCACGTAGATGGAGCTCATCATCTTCGAAACCACCTATATTTTCATTTTTTTCGGTAGTAGAGGGGTCTTCTAATATAGTTGACCTATATTCGGAAAGGCGTGTTATATTTTTTAAGATAAGTTTATTTGAATTAAAGAGGAGTAAAAGAAGAATTATGTTACATAGTAGAATAAGGAGCGACTTGTTCACGCGAACGACGCCTCCTTTGTGCGAGTGCCCGTCTCGAAGGACCCAAAGAAACGTTATAAGAATTTTGTTGGCTTCTTGCTTGATCGGCTCTATCTCTTTCCCGTCGTCTAGATTGTGCAATTTCATGCATACTACGATAATTTCTATTTGTAGATGTTGAACTTTCTCCTAACTCCATATTCACTGGCTGGTAGTGAATAGGCAAATAGACAAATATTACTAACTCTAGGAAATATTGATTTTTAATAGAAATATATTATCAACATACAATTTGAACGAAAAATGAAGAATACCTGTGGTGCAGCAGGTTCTTTTCCTTTCGTTGAAGGTTGTGTCATTGAGTGGAATTTGATAAAGATTAAGCTGGCAATAGAATGAAAAAAGTGTTAAATACACTATTTGGAGATTGAGGTAGGATATTTTACTCGAGAGGATGGTAGTACTAATAAAATCATAAGAAGCATTTTCAGAATCTATTGGATTGACCAATGAAAATGATAAACTCATGTTATACTTCAGAATTCATAACATGATAAACACCAATAGAACAAATCCAAACAAACATATTTACAGAAGTAAATAAAACAAACATGAAATTTGTAGGGAGTACGTAAAAAACCAACTAAATTAAATTGAACTAAACTAAAACTAAACTAAACCAAACTAAACTAAACTTTCCTCCCTACAACTTGACTACTAATTCTCATTCTTCAAGATCCTCTTCAAAATCATCATTTTGGTCCTCCTCGGGTTCTTCTTCTGGATCCTCCTCGGGATCCTCCTCATTATCAGATTTGCTCACATTGAAGTGATTAAAGCATTGATCCTCCCTAAAATCATCTTTGTTCACACCAAGGATTTCACAACAAACTGTAAATAGTAATAAGTTCTAATTATTTACGAAAATGCCACCGGGTCATTTATAAAAAATAAACAAATATTTACAAAAATATAAACATGCATTTTTAAAGAAAGTTATAATTGATTACAAAAATATTACATCGCATTTTTAAAATTTTATTTTCCAAATTAATAGAAAAAACTGAATTTCCAAATAGTTTGATAAATAATAATGTTAGCTAAAATCAAATTGAGGCAAGGAAAAAAAATGTGATATTGATAAATAAGTACGTCACTGTATCAAATTGATCCAAGCTAAAATTAAATTGAGCTGCTCATACTCTTTCTCTCTCTTAAAATCTCACAGCGTTCTCTCTCTAGACTCAGCCATGGCGATGACTCAACCATGGCGATGGCGAGAAGTATCTCATACATCCAACCGGTCGGAGTCCGTGCGTCTGTTTCATCCGGCGACCGCAGAAGAAACCATCTTCAAGTCCATTTAAAAGCAATTCGATCCATGGAGGAGACGGAGGCGGAACGGCGGCAATGGAGTGCAACCGGAGAGAGGGGAAAGGGAAGGGTGAATCAACAATGGTGGAGGAAGAAGCATGGGAGGAGTTGGGTACGCCAGCCGAATTGAAGACGGATCAGGGGCGCTCTGCGGCAGGATCGGGGGCGCTCTGCGGACGAATCAAGACGGATTGCGAACGGCGGGTTGAAATTCTTCAAGAACTTTGCTCCTCCGCCAATGCCCGTCGCCGGAAATCAAGGTATATCGTCGTTACTCCGCCTTGCTCACTCTCGCCGTTTAAACGAAATTGGGCTAATCAATTTACGAAGGCTGAGAGTTATTTTGGGCTAATCAATGTTTATTTCATTTGATTCTTTAAGTAGTTGAATGAAATATGGTACTTTTAACATTTTTGGTCAGTGGTGGAAGAAGCAGATTGTATGGGCAACATTGCTCAATTATCAATTCTGAATTCTAAGGTTTGATTTTCTGAATTCTAAGGTTTGATTTATGATTAATTGCATTGGTGGGGATGAAACATTAAACAGAGAGTGTGAAAATAATTGCCGTGATTGCAGAGAGTATAAAAATTACCTACCTTTGATGAAACAGGCAATCTTGATGGGAAACAGCCGAAGATTGAGAAGGGATGTAGGTGATGGGTGTTGTGGGAAGAGGGGAAAATAGGGAGCCCAATTGAAATTAAAGGTGGGTTTAACGTTACTGAGGAAGGAGAGAAGAGATTATGGGAGCTGTAGAAGGAATGAAGGAGTAGTATGTTACGGGAAGAGAGGAAAAAGAGTAGGACGTGGAGAAACGGTTGTTGACAGGAGGGGGAGAGATCGTGGGATGGAAAATAAATTTCAGCCGTCAGATTCAATTTCCAAGTTTCAATCCTAGCCACCACTTATACCAAGATAAGAGGCAGTTAAATCCTCTTTGTATTGTATAATAGATAATTTTGATTTGCAATCACTTGTCAAAATCTAGATTATATTTATTCAAAAGTTAGATTTGCATGGATCGAACGATCACTTGTCAATCATACACACATATTTGGTTAAAACCAATCACATCTACACATGTGATTGTAGTTAGAAAACTTAGATAAAGAACACTTTTGATGAACCCAACCCTTGATTGATCACAATATGAATTAAGACATAGAGAATTGATATACATTACCTCCATTCCGTAGAACAAGAAAATTAGCCGCTCATGTCCATTAAGAACATCAACAAACCTTCAATAATTTGCATAAACCTTATATTGAATTCTTGAATTAAAAACTTAAGATCTTCTTTATAACTAAGAAAAAGAATAATTATGTACAAGGATGTATGAGAGAGAGGAATCAAGAGATGATACAAAAACCTATTATAAGAGTCATTTTTATAGTAGAATGGAGGAGAAATTACTAACTTACAGACAAATGAGGTTAATTCATAGTCAAATTAGGATTCAACACTAGATCTGTCACTATTTTTTCACTATTCCGTTGGAACTGCATAGGAGCTGCTGACACAGATCAACATCCGTCACAAAATTTTTTTGCTAAACAAATGGAGTGGTCGCCTCATTTTTCTGCACAAAGTGGGCGTTCGCCCTCTTGCTTGTGAGGCCGCTCGGCCCTTCTCTTGTGGCCAAGTCTCAGTTTCAGCTGCAACCCCTGAACTTTCAATCTTTTGCACTTAGGTCCCTGAACTTTCAAACCTAGTTTAACTACTCCATTTTCTGTCTAATTTCACTTCAGCCCCTATATTTATAAAATACTAGAAAACACATTAAATTCTCAAGATTTCGAACAGAAAATAATCTTAGAAATATATATTTTGAATAGGTAAAACCACATTTATCATGAGGTTTACATGTACCGTGAAGTGAGTCGAGGGATGGTTCTGAAGGAAAATTGGTAGAATGGTAGTGTTGGGGTGAGGGATTTGATAGAGAAAATTAGGAAGTGTAATGCATAATTGCTTCATTGTCACACTGATGTTTTTGTGGTGGAGTATTCTATTGTATCGTTTTGATTGAAGTAACAAATTTAAATTTGTGTAGAAATTCTAGTGATGTTCAATTAATTTTAGTCATCCAAAATACTTTGAATAGAGTTTTAGTTGAATTTGTGAAATTCAACCGTTGTAAACTTCATTATTAATTCGAAATACACTCCCCATTTTAAAAATGAATTACCATTTTTTATTTTATGAAACTGATGCGATATTATAAAATGTGATTGGGCCTAAGATCAATTGGGCCACAAGGCCGCATAATGGGCCTAACGAAATAATGGAATAAAGGCCCCATTGATACAATATGACAATAAGTGTGGTCGAATGGCGGTAAGGCCCTTGCGAGATGGGTTCATCCCGCCTAGGGATATAGGAAAAGGGATAAGACGAGGTTAACCCCTGGTGAGCGGCGTGAACAGTGGAGTTCCTATGGCGGGAATCATGGTGACCATGCTAGTAGCACCATGGACATTGCCGCCTGAAAGCCTGTTGTCGCTTGCGGCTTAGTTTGAAGGATATCCCGCTTCGGTGCTCTGCAGTCCACTGTAGCTTGATTTGACCAGGTGAACAGTGAAATCCCACTAAGGTGAAAGTGGTTGGTGACCCCATGTGGATGATTGACACGCATGGGCGGATCCAGGGGGGGCAGGAGGGGGCACTCTCCCCCCCAGCGGCGGAGATGCAGTGGAATTTTTTTTTTTGCCCCCCCCCCACATATTTTTTGTTATATATGTATATATATAATTAACTTCAAGATTAACACCAGTGAGTGGTGTGGTTCAGTGGTAGAAGGGGTGAAGTTAAAGCTTTTGGTGTTTCCTTTCAAATCCATGTTCGAACCCTGCTACCTACATTTTCAATTAATTTTATTTGTCCTCCATCTTTGCTATTCTCTCTCTCTCTATTTCTTTCTCTTAACAATTTTGTTTTTCTCTTTCTCCTAATTTCCTCACATTTTTTCAATCTTAATTAATTAGTTAGGCTTTTTCCATTTTTTTTGTTTTTGGTCTTTCTTCCTATTATCCCAAGTTTAATTAGCAAATTTGAATTTCTTTTTTGTACTAGTAATATATTTTAATAAATTGTTTGCGTTAAATACTTCAACATTAATTCAATCGTTCTTTGAATTATTTACTTTTATCATTTTTGTTAACTAAAATACATTGCATTTCATGGATCCGACCCATTTTTTACTTGTCCGACCCGAAAAAAAATTTTCGAGGGCGCTGCCCCCGAACCCCCGTGTAATCTTCCCCCCCCCCCCTCGGGCAATTCCTAGCTCCGCCCCTGTTGACACGTGTCCCCCATGTGCAAGGCACATGGGGCTTGGGAGTATAAAAGCAAGAGGAATGGCTCATTTGGAACCAGGTCTATCTCTCTCTACCCTCTCTCTCTCTAAAACTTCCATTGATACACTCACCACCTTGAGCTACTAACCTCATTCTCACGCCTGGGAGGGT
Source organism: Adenophora triphylla var. japonica (assembly GCA_022495995.1). Lineage (NCBI taxonomy): Eukaryota > Viridiplantae > Streptophyta > Magnoliopsida > Asterales > Campanulaceae > Adenophora > Adenophora triphylla. Next base: position 254,788 of record JAFEMH010002719.1, read on the forward strand.
TCGCTGCAGTCACCCCGCCTGGGCTTAACGTGCTTTTCTGTGTGTAGGCCGCTCATCTAGCAAGGAAGAAGCCGAAGTATCCTATATTATTCAGTTCCTGTGCAACCAAATTTTTCTATGGTAGCATCAGAAACATTTTAAATTAACATAACTTTAAAAAAAAAATTGATAGCAAAAATTTATAAATATTTGTATTATTCATTTTTAAACTTTAATTTTGCTACTTAAATTAAAGAGTGATAACTTCAATTAAGACAAATCGGATGCGTAGGCGTCACTCCGAGTTAGTACTAGTTTGTATTTAATATTACGACGTGCATGCATCTCTATCTCTCGTGTGGGCTTTGGAAGGGAAACACAGTTGGACCCTCCACCAACTATAGGTCTGTTTCACATGAGCCTGCATGGCCCATTCGCTGCCCCCATGCATCATTTACATGCTTGTTCTCTCCCCCCAACTCTCTCTCTCCCTCGCTCTTTTTATATACTAGTACTAGTAAAAGCTCGTATTTGAGAACACGTATTTTTTTTAATTTTTTTTTTTAAAAGGGCAAAATGGGAAAGGGACAATTTAGTGAGTGAGGGCAAAATGGAAAATTTGACATTTGATATTGTTCATAGTACTGTTCACCCACTGGTGTGATTTATACTATAAATACTAGTTTTATTCCCGTGCGATGCACGAACGGTTACTAACGAATAACTGATCGAAATCCAAACGAATACAAAAGGAAATAGAGATGTTTGTATACATTGTAAAAAAATTCTTTAAAAACTATATTGTCAGTAAAAATATCAGATTGAAGGTCACTAAAATAAATACTCCCTCCGTCCCGCTAATATCCGCACACTTTCCTTTTTGGGCGTCCCGCTAATATCCGCACACTCCCAAAAAGGAAACTTTATATTAATAAAATATTTATCCAACCCCACTCATTCTCTCTCCTACATTATTTTAATACTCACAACACCATTATAATTTATTACACCCTCCACTCATTCTCTCTCCTACTTTACTTTTACACTCACAATATTTTATTAAAATATCATATTCCTTAATTCCCGCGCAAACAGTGTTAGTGCGAATATTAGCGGGACGGAGGGAGTATAAGCGTTACATCCGTGCGATGCACGGGGAGTTATTGATACTTAAAAAGACGAAAATTAAATAAAATAACTAAATGAGACAAACATTTTTATACATTGTGAAACACATTTTTAAAAGACAACATTATCGGTACAACTTTCGAAAGAGGAAGGAAGATCATCATTACATATCAATATCTTCGGACCATCGAGATTGTGAACTCTCGATAATGCAAAATATAACTGAGAATGCCGAAATACATAGTATCTATTTGAAAAAAAAACCAACAAAGGATAAATATCGACCTTGACGTTTATTAACAGGCATAGCATAAGAGGAAAACAATAATATGAATATCGTGAAATAAAAAATAAATTATAGTACGATTTAAAATATTTATTACAGACAATTATGAGATATTAAATAATGAATAAGTGATTCAATCAATTATTAAATAGAAACCCAAATCCAAATTCATCATCTCATATATGAACAATCCATAAAATCTCTCTTCTATCAATTATATTAATTCATCTTCATATTTTTTTAATTATTAGACATACATACACATAAATAAATTAAAGTAATACATAATAAAATCGGGAATTTTATAGATAACGAAAATTAACAAATAACTTTAAAAATTGATTATTATTATTATGCGTTAGTTTTGTAAAATACATCTAAATTTTTGAATAAACATTTAAAAAATATAAAGTATATATATATATATATATATATATATATATATATATATATATATATATATGTGTGTGTGTGTGTGTGTGTGTGTGTGTGTGTGTGTGTGTGTGTGTGTGTGTGAACGGAGCCAACTACGCAAGGGGGGTAAATTGACCCCCCCTCCCCCGTAAAACTCTACATATATCCCATTCTTTTTTTATTATTATTTGAACCGATATCCAATTTTTTTAATGTATACAACAAATAACACTTTGAGAATATGCTTCTAAGTTACCCAAACTGCATGCTCAAAAGACGACAATTAAAATAAAACAAACAGAAAAGCGAGTTGTTTTATATATTGTGAAAACTTTCTTGAATACTATATTGTTAGTACGAACATCAGAGTGGTCAGTATTATAACCATTACATATCAATATTTAAAATCATTTACCTTTTAACTGTGGATGTAGCGACATATAATTCGTCATGGCAAAATTTTGATTTTTTCAAAATAAATACTAATTATTTATAAAAAAAAAATATAACTCATTCTGGGATGGAGGGAGCTATAAATTATTTAAATTGCAAAGTAGATGAAACATTGATTAGTATAAAGAACCACTATAGAGACAACATTTACTACTCAATATATCTTAAAATGAACGAATGACCCATTTTAAATATATAGATGGAGACTTAAAAAATTGAGACCAAGCTTTTAGTAAAATGAGTACATACACCATTTCCTACCTACATTAAAAAAAAACGAAAAATAAGATAAATTGAAATAATAATTTCTTTATCTAAAAATATTAATTTTTTCTTCACTATTTTTTTTCAATCAAATTAATTCCTATATTATAAATAAATTGTATACTAAACAAAAATAGTTATGGCAAGTTAAGCAACCATTTAGTATCCCATTGTAATTGTATGACTATTATCAATATGAGTAAATATCTCAATTTAGCCTAATTTTCAAGCCCAACATCAAATGTAAAAGAAAACAATACTATATAAGTACATATATTGAAAGAAAAAAAGAGAGGATATAATTATAACAATTAAAAAATAATAAAATAGAAATAAAACAAACAGCATAAGGAATAGGCATTTCTCTATATACAATTCTGTAGTATTTTATCATTTAAAAAAATACATAAAAAACACCAACATGTTTTATCACATACGAAATAAGGTATTGTAATCAGTAAAAACAGATGAAGATTGGAAATGTAGAAAAAAAAAGTGATATTTTTTTTCTTTTTGATAAAGAGAATTATAAAAAAAATCAAAAGATTTGGTCATACAAAAAAGATAGTATAGTTATCTAATAAAAATTAATATCATTCTTTTTCAAATGGAAACTTTGCATTAACTCATGCTCGTACATCTAAAAAAATATGTCATATTTATTTACATTAACTCATTATGAACATAACTATGATATTCATTTTCAATTTAACTTATTTAATTTCGAGAAGAAAATAAAAATCCTAAAAATACTAACAATTGAGTTAAATGAAGAAAAAAGTCCCCAAACCCTCCACTCCCTCATTAAACCCAACCCACTTCTGCATCTACCTCATTTAAAATACCAATTTATACTATCTTTATTTCTTAGAATATTGGCATGCACTTCTTCGAAATTTTAAAAATGATGGCCATCTTTCCCGATATTCGTCCTTATAAATGCAAAAAATATTTAGACGGATAGAAAAATCGACAAATTTATTAATACTATATTTACTATGCTTCAAAGTTTTTTTTCTTAAATTTTAATAAATTGTTTGATGTATCGAACTAAAATAAACCCAATAACCATATCACCTCATCCCACTTATTAAATTGAAACCCAAACCTACATTCATCACACTCCCCATATATATTTTATATTCTTTATTTTTTTGATTAGTAAAATTATTATTATTATTATTATCATTTATAATTAACAAAAAATACTTCACACTTAATTAATTTTCACAAAAAAGAAATTGAAAATTTAAGAAAGGATAATTAAGAAATTTATATTAAAAAAAGTGAGTTTTTTTCTGTGTCCAAATTAAATGAAAATAGTCTCTATTTATAAAGAAAAAAAATTATGAATTTTGGTGTAAAAAAATAATTAATTTATTATAAAATAATTGAGGTCAAAGAAATAGAATAAACAAATTTTGAAATAAAACAAGCCAATCAACAAACGCCACATGGATATTCATTAATTTTCAAATATGCCACGAATGGAAATATCGAAACTGCCCTTTGGTCAATGCTCAACACGTGTCCCAAAAAAAAAAAGAAAGGAAAACCTCCTGCGTACACGCACCACTGTTGGCCCGTGTACGCCACGCGCCAGATTTCGCCCACTCAACGCCTGCCATGTGTTTTATCCTTTCGGTTATTTGCAATTTCGCCACAATGTGAAATGACTAAACTACCCTTCAATGGCTAGCTATTTACCACAATCTTCCTTTTATATAGAGAGAGATATAGATTATTATCATTTATATTTAAAATAAATACTTCACACGTAATTAATTTTCACTAAAAGATATTGAAAAATAAAAAAACAAAATTAACAAATGATAATTAAGAAATTTATATTTAAAAAAGAGAATTTTTTTTTCTCTGTCTAAATCAAATGAAAGTAGTCTCTATTTAAAGAGGAAAAAAATTATGAATTTTGGTGTGAAAAAAATTTTAAAAAATTTTATAAATAGAAATAAATACTTCACACTTAATTAGTTTTCATTAAAAAGATATTGAAAAATAAAAAAGGAAAATTAAAAAATGATAATTAAAAAATTTATATTTAAACAAGAGGGTTTTTTTTTCTCAGTCCAAATCAAATGAAAGAAGTCTCTATTTAAAGAGGAAAAAAATTAGGAATTTTGGTGTAAAAAATTAATTTATTATAAAATAATTGAGGTCAAAGAAATCGGATTAAAAAAATGAAATCCATCCGGCTAATCAACGGGCGCTATGTGTCAAAATTCAAAAAAAGAAAAAAAAATAAAAAAATTATAGCATTAACGCGCCTTTGTCGGCGCGTGTGGTACACACGCCATGAAAATGTCGAAAATGCCCTTCAACGAACGGACGACACGTGTCCTAATTAAAAAAAAAAAAGATTTTTCCAAGCATACACGCGCGTCGTTAGGCGATTATATGGCACGCACTTTATTTGGTCCAATAGCAGCCTTCCACGTGGATTTTCGGACGCGTTATATGCAATTTTGCCAGGCTGTGAAATGTCCAAAATGTCCTTCAAAGGCCAAACAATTACCACGATCTTGTTATTATATAATCCCTCCGTCCCGGCCGACTTAGGATTTTTTGAAATGGCACGGGGATTAAGAAAAAGGTAAATGTTGTGAGTGTAATTTAAAAATAGGAGAGAGAATGAGTGGAGGGAATAGTAAATTATAATGGTGTTGTGAGTATTAAAATAATGTAGGAGAGAGAATGAGTGGAGATAATAGTGATTTAAGGTTTTCATTTTGGGCCGTCCTAAGTCGGGTGGGACGCCCAAAATGGCAAAAAGTCCTAAGTCGGCCGGGACGGAGGGAGTACGAGTATATATATATACTTATATATATATATATATATATATATATATATATATATATATATATATATATATATATATATATATATATATATATATATATATGTGTGTGTGTGTGTGTGTGTGTGTGTGTGTGTTTCTATAGTGATTTCAAATAATGTTCATCTTTGTATTTTTGTTGTTGTGCATCTCTCCACACGTGAGAGCTTGTGATTACTCTGCTTTTTTGAGGATTTATGTATTAGTTTTGTTGCTTTTATAATCATCGAGAAGACTGAATCTTACTTACAAAAGTGGAAGAAGGTAGAGACTCAATATTTTATCATGTTCATACACTCCAGCGTTGAACTTTCAACGTTTGTAGATAGTCGACTTCTAAACATTTGTTATTGTCATTAATAATATGACTTCATTGGTTTCAAAAAAAAAAACTACTCTATCTGTCTCGAAAAGATAGTCACACTCTCATTTTAATGGTCAACTCAATCAAATTTTGATCATAATTATATGAAAATATAATTATTGAACGGTATAAACCGAGCTACGAACATGGGCTTGCCCGAACTTGGGCCCAAATATATTGGGCCGTGGATATTGTCTAATCATGAAGTATTAGGGCTGAGTAAGATCTTTCTCGTATGCCGAGGAACATTTATCTCGGCCTTATATCATCATTCTTGGGCCGTCATGTCGCAATTACCGAGGAGAGAAAAGTTATTAGCTCGGCATATTACCAAGTGACGAGGAAACAAAATCATTCTCCCCGGCATATCTCCGTGTCGGCCGTTCACCAAATGACGAGGAAGCAGAATCATTCTCCTCGGCCTATTTGCCAAAGGTCGAGAAAAAACATTTGCCTTCCTCGGCGTTCCGGCTAGCAGTTTACAATCCTTATTCAACAAGGTTTATACATTCATGATCCAATCAGGATTATGTTTACCAACACCAATTCAAGTCAAACCATGACTCCTTAACAGATATAATTCTATTAGGATTATATCTTATCTAATTATGAGTTCACTTCAACATGGATTCTATCAATCCATCCCTATAAATACAAGCCCTATGGCTCATTATTCGGTACGTCACTTTTTAGATTGGAGAAACTCTGTCAATTTGATTTCTCTAATACCAACCGTGAACTTACTCTCACGCCGGAGGGCCTTTAGCCGGATCCGCCCCGGCTTAGTTTACGTGTTTTCTCTTATTTTCAGGCCTTGCAATCACCGGAGCATTCATCGCTTGGATTTGGGCTGATTTGACGATTTTGGCATCATCAATTGGTTCCATTGCCGGGAAATCGACTCAAACACCCTTTGTTTGGCCTGGAAAACGCTCGCTTAAAGCCAATTTTCTTGCCGAAATTTTTCTCTCGTTGAACGGAATTTCTGGATCGCTTGGCTCTGTTCTTGACACCGCCGGAATCATCAAGTTCAGCCGGAATTTGCCCAGATTCCGTTAAAGGCATTTTTAGCGTTAAATTCCGCCCCAATTTTGACTTGAATTCTTTTGTGTTGAAAAAATCACGATTGGCTGTTTGTTTGTGGTCAAAATTTGCCTTAATTTTTGCCATAAATCTGGTTCTATTGAAATTCGTGATTTTGAGAAATTTGCACTTGATAATTTGCCAATTGATTTACAATGGAAGACGGACAATTTACAAGTGTAACTGCTGAGAACCGAACCCAAGTGAATGGGGCCAATCCGGGTACCGAGGAGCAACTCCCTCCTCTACCCCCGCCACCTCAGCTAGATGGCCCTCCTCCCCTTGCCATGACTTTTCGTTCCATGGGTCAGGCAAATGCCGAGGAAGAGGGCAATGAACCTCCTCGTCCTACCCGCGCTCGTGGGAGGCAAGCAGGAAGGAAGAAAACAAAGAATGCCGACGCCGGTCAAGCGGGAGGATCTCAACCCGTTGACCGACGCTCTTTGTTACATAGACAAATGGAGACTTTGCAGAGGATGTATGAAACACAAGCGGCTCTTTTGCAAATGGACCCAGATCATTCCATGGCTCCATTCATTGTACCATCAATGGGCCCACCTTCGAGAAGGGAGCAGGCAGAGCAACAGGCTCCTCCCCTAAAGACCGCTGAACTGCCAATGCCAGCCCCCCGGGATTCTCCTCTTCCTCGGCATAACAGTAAGCAGAAGGATCCTGTGGTTGATCTGAGAAGCCGCTTGACTCCTAGGGACGAGGAAGTAAACTCCAAGGACCTGAGGACAAGACTCAGCCTAAACAGGCGTCTGTCCCCTGCTCGTCTCGTCATGGCACCTAGGCGTCCCACGTCACCTCGAGCTCGTCGTCCGAAGTCTCCTCGAGCCCGGCGTCCGGATTCTCCTCGTCCTCGGCACAGAGAGTTTGTTAGGCCGAGGACCCCGGAACCATACAGGATGATACTGGGAGGCCAAGACTTGGCACCCAGGCATGATAAAGAACCATCAAAGAGGGGCAGCCACCGACACGATGCGGAGCATAGTAGGGTGAATGATCGTCCCAAGGACAAGTCAGTCAGAAGCTCCCAACGAAGCACTCGCTCAAGCAGTGAGAAGGGAATAGAAACAAAGCAATGGGAGCTGTTGAAGCAAAGGCTAGATGACATGGAGATGGGGAAGAAATACAATGACGATGACTATGATTGGGCCACCCGTCCGTTTTCCTTGAGGATAACTGCTGCACCTCCCAATCCTAACCTCAAGATCCCAAATTTCGAGAAGTACAACGGAACCACAGACGCCAAGGACCATGTGCAAAGTTTTGAACAGACCATGAATCTCCTCACCACTGCTGATGACTTGCTCTGCAAAGCTTTCGCTAGCACCTTCTCCGGAACAGCTCTATCCTGGTTCCGCGAACTGAAGAAAGGCTGCATCGATTGCTGGAGGGGCATGAGGAGAATGTTCTTAGACCACTTTGCCACGGCTGGGAAGAGGAAGATATGATTGGCCGACTTGGCCAACATTGAGCAAGGGAAGGGAGAGACCACCCTCAGCTATTACAACAGGTTCCGAAAGATGGCACTAAGTCAAGAGAGCCTTACCGATAGGGAGGTCATAGTTTGCTTCAATTCCGGCTTAAAATCCGGCCCCCTTATTTATGAACTCTCACTCGGGAACCCAAATCCAAGGCTGAACTATACAAGGTGGCTTATGCCATTTCCATGGCTGAAGACAAAACGAAGAAAAGGGAAGCTGACAAGACGGAACCTGAAGCGACCAACTTCCGCCAGAATGACAACGGGAACAGCAAGGGTTCCAAGGGGAAGAATAGAACGAGAAGCACTGAGAAGCTGGAGTTCACCCTCTTACAAAACCCATCTCTCGAAATCATGCAAGCTAGTAAACCTTCCTCCTCCTCGTCCGCTGACTGACAAGCCAAAATTCCCTCGTAACCAGAACAAGTACTGTGATTTTCACAAGGACCATGGGCACACCACTGATGGCTGTTGGGCCCTTAAGAAGATAATCCAACAATGGGTTGACGAGGGAAAGTTAGACCGCTATGTCATGAAGAAAGATGGCAAGCGAAAGCGGAAGCAAGAGGAGAGTGAAGATGATTCCAAGAGTGAGGACGAAGATCGAAGGCCTCCTAGGGCTAAACTACATGTGATCCGCGAAGAGGTGACTTCCACCAGAAAGCTAAGGGACCAGATCCACGAGCTAAGCAAAGTATACCATGTTCCTGCTTGGATCCATAAAGCGGAAGAGGTCATTAGTTTTTCTCCTAATGAGCTGGCTGGGAGCCGAGCAGCCCGTGAGCAGCCCTTGGTCATAAAGGGCCGAATTGACAATGTGGAATCAGAAAGACTACTTGTGGACACGGGGGCCTCCCGTGACATCTTGTACTATTCTGCCTTCCAACAAATGGGCTTGAAGGACACCATGCTAGAACCATATCATGGAAGGCTTGAAGGGTTCACCAACCATAAGGTTGGAGCAAAAGGGACCGTGGAACTAGAGCTTGAAGTTGGTGATCATTCCTTCCGAGCCAAAGCTACTGTCACTTTCATAGTCATGGACTTGACTAGTGACTATCATGCAATCATAGGCATTCCAAGTCAAGCCAAACTTGGGATGGTAGCTTCCCTTCCTCACCAACGAGTTAAATTTCCCACTCGTGCTGGCATTGGATGCGTGAGGGCAACCCCCAAAGATTTCTTGGAACATGTTGTCAAGAGCCGGAAGAAGTCAAAAAGTGTAGAGATAGATACACCTGAGGAGAACATCAAGATCTCCAAATCGCAGAAGACCACCGAGACTAGCTCTAGAATGAGCTACATCCGTGAGGTATGGGAAAATGAGGAAGAGGAGCCTGTGGTCCTAGAAATTGTGGATGACCAAGGCATAACTCTACCTGTACCTGAAGAAGAGCCTATGGTCCTAGAAACTGTGGATGACCAAGGCATAACTCTACCTGTGCCTGAAGAAGAGCCTATGGTCCTAGAAACTGTGGATGACCAAGGCATAGTTCTACCCATCTCCGAGGAAGACCCCATTCTCGTCAATGGCCAGAACTCGGGGGCCAACCATGACTTGGGGAGGAACGATCTTCCAGACATTGATAAACTTATGGAGGAAGAAGGCCTCAATGTAAACGACAATGAAGGGAGGAGAATCAGAGAGATCATCATCGAATCCCTGGAATTTCGAGACGGACCAGAAATGAAGCCTGTAGATGAGCTAGAAGAGGTAGTCATTAATCCTGACTATCCTGAACAAAAAATCAAGCTTGGAGGCCAGCTATCACAGGAAGAGAAAGAAAAAATCGTATCCCTCTTGAAAAACAGTCTCGATGTCTTTGCTTGGAGAGTCGAAGACATGAGAGGGATCAATGAAGATGTAGCCCTCCACCGCTTGGAAGTTGATCCTTTAGCGAAGACTATCTCCCAGACAAGGAGAAATTTTGCAAGGGACAAGGAGGAAGCAATAAAAGAGGAGGTGCAGAAATTACTCCGCGCCGGAATCATCCGTGAAGTCAAGTACCCCGTTTGGTTGGCCAATGTAGTTATGGTGAAGAAGCAAAATGGGAAATGGCGTATGTGCATAGACTTTACTGATCTAAACAAGGCCTGCCCCAAGGACAGCTATCCTCTCCCCAGAATTGACAAGTTGGTTGACTCCATTGCTGGACACCAAACTCTCAGCTTCCTAGATGCCTATTCAGGTTATCATCAGATAAAAATGGCGGAAGAGGACATCGAGAAGACAGCCTTCCAAACACCTGTGGGGAATTACTGCTACATCATGATGCCTTTTGGGCTCAAGAATGCGGGTGCCACTTACCAACGGATGGTAAATCAAGTTTTTGCAAGTCAGATAGGTCGAAACATGGAAGCTTATATTGATGACATGGTCATAAAGACCAAGGAAGACAGCCACGTTCCTGACCTAGAAGAGACAATTCACAACCTCCGAGCAAACAACATGAAGCTGAATCCAAGCAAGTGTGTGTTCGGAGTTACTGCAGGAAAGTTCCTAGGCTTCATGGTTTCTCAAAGGGGGATTGAAGCAAACCCCGAGAAAATCAAAGCGCTCGTTGACATGAAGGAACCTACCACCATCAAGGAGGTCCAAAGACTTAATGGAAGAATCGCGGCCCTTGGAAGATTCATCGCCAAATCCGCTGAAAAGTCACTGCCTTTCTTCAAGGTATTAAAGGGTACCAAGAGCTTCTCCTGGACTCCTGAATGCTCGGAAGCATTCCTCCGGTTGAAGGAGTACTTGGGTTCCCCTCCCTTGCTCAGCAGTCCGACTACCGGTGAGATGCTGTACATCTTCCTAGCTGCCACTGATCATGCTGTCGCAGCTGTCTTAGTTCGAAATGATGAAGGAATTCAGAAGCCCGTCTACTATGTCTCTAAGGCACTGTCTGATGTGGAAAGCAGATACTTCAATGTGGAGAAGATAGCATACGCACTAGTCGTTGCTTCGAGGAAGCTGCGTGCATATTTTTCTGCACATCCTATCACCGTCTACACCAACGAACCATTAAAGAAAATCCTTCACAAGTTGGACGGCTCGGGACGTCTTCTTAATTGGTCAATCGCTCTAACGGAATTTGACATCACTTACCAGCCAAGGAAGACCCTCCTAGCAATGTACTTTGGTTGACTTCATGGTCGAGACCGCCTTTATGGGTGAGCATCTCCCCACCTCCCTAAGCAAAACGCGCCGAAGGAAAAAAAAAAAGGACTCTCCCATTGAACTCCCATCCAACTGCTTGGATCCCCGTATACGGACGGATCAGCTACCAAGGAAAGAAGCGAAGCTGGAGTTGTACTAGCAAGCCCTAAGGAGAGTACACCATGCAAGACGCCATCCGCTTCAAGTTTCCTCGCCTCTAACAATCAAGCCGAATACGAAGCTCTAATATTTGGCACGAGTTGGCCTCCTTCTATGGAGCAACTAAGGTGGCCGCTTTCGTGACTCCCAGTTTGTTGTCAAACAAGTAAAGGGAGAATACAACACTCAAGATGTCACCCTTGCCAAGTATAGAGACCTGGTCCTAGATATGACGAAGAAAATGGAATTTTTTGAGCTCAAGCAGATAGGCAGGGAAGACAACCAAGTCGCAGACGTTCTCTCCAAACTAGCCACCATGGACCTGTCTCCTTCTGAGACCAGCCCATATGTAGTTTATGCCGAGGAACCTGCGTATGAAAGACTACAAGTCATGCTTCTGGATGAGGAAAAGAGATGCTGGATCGATGACTACATTGAGTACATTGAGAAGGAGAAACTCCCAGAAGATGATGCTCGAGCCAAGCTTATCAAGAAGAGGTCTCCAAGGTTCGTGGTGATGAACGGAGTCCTCTACCGAAGATCTTTCACGAATCCCTTGCTAAGGTGTGTCTATCCCAAGGAAACTGAGAACCTCCTGGCAGAAGTACATGAAGGTGTTTGCGGCGGACACCCGGGGGCCAGAACCTTAGCTGACAAAATCATATCACTAGGTTACTACTGGCCAAACCTAAGGGAAGACGCGCACGCCTATGTTCGAAAATGTGACAAATGCCAAAGGTTCTCTGACATTCCTAGACTACCGGCAGTCGAGCAAACACTCATAATACCTACGTGGCCATTTGATATGTGGGGGATCGACCTCATCGGACCCTTCCCACCCGCCCGTGGTAATTGCAAGTACGTGATAGTAGCTGTTGATTACTTCTCCAAGTGGATAGAAGCCAAGGCATTGGCCAAGATAACGGAAGAGAACGCGATCAACTTTGTCCACGACAACATCTGGTGCAGATTTGGCCTTCCACATACAATTGTTTCTGACCATGGACTCCAATTCTCCACGGCATTTACAACAGAATTGGGAAGAGTCAAAGTACGCCATGCAAAATATTCGCCAGCGCACCCCAAGGCAACGGCCAAGCGTAAGCCGCCAACAACCGGGTCCTAACCGCCCTCACCAAGAATCTTGAAGGTCGCGAGGGTAGTTGGTTGGACGAACTTCCCTAGCTTTATGGGTCGTTCGCACAACCACCCGGGCCAACCTGGGAAACCCCATTCGCACTAACCTTCGGTTCCGAGGCTACGGCACCAGCAGAGATGGCCATCCCTACAAGAAGGAACTCCCATTATGACGAGCAAGTCAACAAGGTCAATAGGCTCCTAGACCTGGACCTGATAGATGAAAAACGACTAGCTGCGCAGATGAGAATGGTGAATTACAAGCAAAGGACCAAGGCATATCACGACAAGAGGGTCATCAAAAGAGTATTCCAAGTTGGCGATTGGGTACTTAGAAAGATCGAGGCCACTGGTCGGAAGGCAGAACAGAACAAGCTCTCCCCAAATTGGGAAGGTCCCTATATCATCACTCAAGTCATTCGAGAAGGGACCTACAGATTAAGGACCAAGGAGGGGAAGGATCTCAAGCATCCGTGGCATTCCGACAACCTTAGAAAATATTATCACTAGTCTAGTTTATTTTGCAATAGATTAGCTCTTTATTTTCTGTCTTTTATTTTCGGTCTTTTGTTTTCTGCCTTTTTGTCTTTTTAGTTGATAGGATTGCAGTTCGATGTAATCGCATTTCGCTCTACGAAAGCGCTTTTTCCAACATGCAAAGCAAATATCAACTCTTCGCACCAAGACCTAAGATGAGGACATTACCTCCGACTCTCCGATACACTACAGCCCAAGACCAAGGGTCCCCCTTGGCACGATGGCTGCACTACGCCCAAGACCAAGGGTCCTCCTCGTCGATGGCTTACCATACGCCCAAGACCAAGGGTCCTCCTCGCCTCGATGGCTTACCATACGCCCAAGACCAAGGGTCCTCCTTGGCCTGATGGCTTAACACCAGCCAAGACCAAGGGTCCTCCTTGGCCTGAGGGCTTACCTTACATCCTACCAAGGTTCCACCTTGGTTCAGGATTACAGGTCACATTCAAAGCCGAGGAAAACTTCCTCGGCCCAAATGACGTGCGAGTATAGTTAAAGCCGAGGAATCCTTCCTCGGCCTAACCACTTGCTCCACAAGGAACAAGGGACCTTCCTTGGATCCCACCTTCCTAAGGCTAATGCATGCCCAGCATATCAAAATATAAGCAAGATTATTAAAATAACAAGAATCATGACAAAAGGATTTTTCATTGATATTCAAATGGAATTACAAATCCTACTGTCTATTACAAAAAAGCAGAAAAGGAAAAAGCTATCCTAAGACTGCTGAGCATCATCAAAAGGCTTTTCAAGCCACCGATAATGGAGCCAGGAGGAGGAAGGATCGTTTGATTAGTGTGGGCATTAGTCTCGCTTCGATCTCTCCTTCAACCTCTCGCTTCCATGGCCTCAGGCTCCCCTGCATCCTGGATGGCCTCCACCAAGTCTTTGATATTGCCGGGGATGACAGAAGCCGGCCTCCACACTTCCCTGCCTGCCCGAGCATCCTTGGCCGCTATTAATTCCAAGTTGCTTTCAGAAAAGGGAACAAGGGGGTGGAGAGCCCTAACTTCCTCGCTATATTGATCCCGGCAGATCAACATGGCTACTTTATTAATATCCAAGCCGGTGGAAGGTCAGCCAGGATACTACGAGCAAGGTGGAGGTATCCATCTTCAAACATTGTGGCAGTCTGCTCATCTACGGCCTCTTGGAAGGTCGAGCTACCCACAACGGCATCTTTGAAAGCTTGGCTATTCTTGAAGCGTGCCACGCCTTCATTCTCCCCGGCGTGAAGGGCGCTTCCAATCCTCGGCATTTGGTCTCGGCTTCCTCGGCCTTGCCTCGAAGCTCGGCCTTATCGCTAAAGCTTTGGCCGCCTCCTCTCCTTTAGCCGGAGATTCTCCTCGGCTTTTGCCTTCTCTTCCTCAGCCCTCTTCACCTCGGCCTCCACTTTGGCCTTGGCTGCAACGAGCTCGGCATCTTTGGCCTTCAACTGCTCAGCCAATGTAGCTGCCTTGGCTTCACTGGTCTTCAGAGCAGCCCTGGCATCAACCACTCGTTTTTCTTGGGCCTTGGCCAAGACATCTTCATAGGCTGCAATGCTGGCCGACTGCAGGAATAAAGGAGGGTTAGATTGGGGAACAAACACAAGCAAAATCAACAAAGAAAAGTAAGAGATCACTACCTCAGCTAACATAAGCCCCTTACGGCAAAGCAAATGGTCCCTGCTCGCCTTCCCCTTCACCAGGATATCATACACATCTTCATCCAAGGCCCTTTGGATAGGAGCCTTACCTAGTTTCATCATATAACTCTTCCTGTCTAGCACAGGAAGGCCCTTCAAATGAGGGACGTTGGCCACCATGAGCTGAGCAAGTTCTTCAGCGTCAGCTTGGGTCTTGCAAGTTTGGATGGTCAAGGGAGGAGCATCCCCTGGATTGGAAGCCTCAACATGGGGAGTCCCACCAACGTTTGCCTTCTTGGCTGCCCGTTCCTCAGCACTAGCCACTTGGGCTCTCTTTGAGCCTGACTGCCTTTGGATGAGGGAGGCATCCTCGGTCTCCACTTCCTCGGCATGAGTGGGCTCTTCAATAACTGGCTCACTGCTTCCTATGCCGCATCCTCGGCATTAACATCCCGGTGCGCTGAGGGGAAGAGGTTTGTCACCTTCGACACCAAGTATCAAGTTACGAGCATTGGCCTCGTCTCTTCCTCTCCGTTAGAGCGTACTTCTTGCTTTGCTTCCTCTTCTTCCTAATCAGTTCACGGGGACTAAGCCTTTCCATGTTAAGAGCCGCTTCTGCAAGGGTGTTAAATCTGCAAGGACGAGAAAAAAAATGGTTAAATACGAGTAGAAAGGAAACATTCAGAAAGTACGAGCAATAAGGATAAAGGTTTACATCCAACAATATCACTAGCTCCCTGACATTGATCGTAGGGACGCTCTTTCTTGCACCTAGCACAATCTTCGTGGAATACGAATCCGGGGTGTATCGTCCAATCATTGAAACGACGTCCCCTCTTGACATTGACGAGGGGAGCCACCCCGTCCTTGTTCCCCGGCATCAATCCTGCTTGGATATAGTAATGATCCGAGGATTCCACTTGCTTCCAATCTAGGACCCCTACCCTGGCAAACTCTTCTAAACGGTTGATCAAGGCTTGGGTCCACTCATATTGTTGGACAGCAAACGAAGAGGTTGGATCATCACAAGGAGACTGGAACTCCCAACCTTGGCGGCTCTCTACTCGGATAACATGATTCTCCCAGCCTGGAACTTTGCTAGACATGGGAAGAAGCAACTTAGGTTTCTTATTTGCACTCCTAATAACTACAAGCCATTGTTCCTTGATAACTTGGACAATGTAGAAGTGACGGAAGGCTCCCATGGTCGGCTCATAGCCTAAACTACGACAGAGGATGATGAAGCTAACCAGAACCCTAGTACCATTGGCTCCTAGCATGGCCGGCACTGCCTTTACATCATCCAAAAATTCACAAATGAAGGGGTCTAGGGGAAGACGGAGTCCCTGTTGAAACTGTTTGAAATAAAAGTGGACATAGTCTTGGTTATAGTAGAAGGCCGTCTCTTCCTTCTCTCGTCTTGAGCTCTAGCTTGCCCATATAAGTTAATTTATACTCGGCTCCGTCCACCTTGTACGTGGAGTGCAATTTTTCAATCATGGGATCCCTGTGCTTTGGTGCCCTCTCCATTTGCTTTCCTCGGCTACTCGCTCCTCGGCCTCCCCTTCTTCGGACTAGGCGACCATCAGCTTGTGCACCCTCCACGAAGGCGTCAACTATCTGAGTAGACGAGGAGGGTTCTCCTTCTCTTCCCGTCATATCTGCATAAGGACGAGGAGACAAAATTATTTACCTCGTCAATGGCTGATTAAGGACGGGGAAGGAAGATTCCCCTCCTCGTCATTTCATAAGGACGGGGAAGGAAGAGTTCCCTCCTCGTCATTTCATAGGGCCGAGGAGGGAGCCGTACCTCTCAGACGCTCACGCATTTCGCGATCGGAGGCCGGGTAGAACAGTTCGATGTGCTCCACCATCTCAGCCCTATCCTCAAAAACTATAATGTTGGGCGAACCAGACTCAATCCTATCTATTCTTGTGGAATCTGGGTATTGGATGAATAAACGGGATCGGCCATAACCCCTCAACTGCTTGCTTATATCATCCAAGTGCAGCATCAACCATGGACCCCTCTCTCGTCGATAAACCCTCAGATTGCCCGTATGATATCCATAACGGAATCGGGGGGAATGGTCCCAAGAACGAGCCATTTCTAAGGAGTAAAGGGGGAGTTCATTTAATATCCAAGGAAATTCATACAAAATGCAAAGAAAATCAAAGACTTGAAGTTTGAAAGTTTAAAACAAAAATTCATGAAGAAAAGCTCCATTCTTTGACAATGGCGGTTCTTGGCATAGACAAAATTACTCCTAAACCCTAGAAAGCACTGGAGCATGAACGGGATTTGTAAGAAAGGGAGAAAGTTCATACCTGAGTTCGTAAAGATGCTCTGAATCGTAAGAGAACGCGACGTCGCCGGGAAAATTGAGTTCGCCGGAATCTGGGTTCGAAGATCGCTGTTGTATTCGCCGGAGAATCCTTGCCAAATATTTTCAAATGCTTGGGGCTCGTAAAGAGCAAAATGAAGAGGGTTTTGGTTTTTATACCTCCCCAATTCGGGTCAACCCATGGGTAAAGCAGAGATTCGGGTAAGGCGCCCCAAGAATTAAATGCAAAATACAGTTATCGAGGCGTGACAAGACTGGGGGGTCCCAGGTCATCATCAGAATAGCAACCGTCAGTTACCTACCAAGGACACGCGTCAAACCTGTTCGTATCCCATGTGCCGAGGACGAGCTGACTTTCTATTCGTCCTAAGCAGAGCTAGAAAGTCGGGGGCCACTGAACGGTATAAACCGAGCTACGAACATGGGCTTGCCCGAACTTGGGCCCAAATATATTGGGCCGTGGATATTGTCTAATCATGAAGTATTAGGGCTGAGTAAGATCTTCCTCGTATGCCGAGGAACATTTATCTCGGCCTTATATCATCATTCTTGGGCCGTCATGTCGCAATTACCGAGGAGAGAAAAGTTATTAGCTCGGCATATTACCAAGTGACGAGGAAACAAAATCATTCTCCCCGGCATATATCCGTGTCGGCCGTTCACCAAATGACGAGGAAGCAGAATCATTCTCCTCGGCCTATTTGCCAAAGGTCGAGGAAAAACATTTGCCTTCCTCGGCGTTCCTAGCCAGCGCTTACAATCCTTATTCAACAAGGTTTATACATTCATGATCCAATCAGGATTATGTTTACCAACACCAATTCAAGTCAAACCATGACTCCTTAACAGATATAATTCTATTAGGATTATATCTTATCTAATTATGAGTTCACTTCAACATGGATTCTATCAATCCATCCCTATAAATACAAGCCCTATGGCTCATTATTCGGTACGTCACTTTTTAGATTGGAGAAACTCTGTCAATTTGATTTCTCTAATACCAACCGTGAACTTACTCTCACGCCGGAGGGCCTTTAGCCGGATCCGCCCCGGCTTAGTTTACGTGTTTTCTCTTATTTTCAGGCCTTGCAATCACCGGAGCATTCATCGCTTGGATTTGGGCTGATTTGACGATTTTGGCATCATCAATTATCTATATTCAATTCTAAATATTGTTATTAATTAACCGTTAGAAATACTATCAATCATAATTTTTAAAATTGTATAGGATAATTAGATTTTTATAAAATTATTATCAAATTTCAATTGAATAAACCATAAAAATTAAAATGAAACAATTTTTATGGAATGAAATGAATAACTCTTAGGCTCCATTTGTTTCGACGTAAAACATTTTTCGGAAAACGTTTTCCGGAAAATGTTTTCCTGTAAAATGTTTTCCTGTAAAATGTTTTACGGAGGTAAGGCGTAAAATGTTTTACGGAGAAAGGGTGTAAAATATAGGGGTGGAAATGGTTCGGTTTAGCTCGGTTTGGCCAAATTTAGAAGTCAAACCGCTAACATCGGTTTGGAAAAATTCTAAATCGAGCTAAACCATAAAAATTTTCAAACCGAGCTAAGCCAAACCGCTATGGTTCGGTTTGGCTCTGTCTAAACCGCGATTTGATATGCGGTTTTCAAGTCAGCAAGTGAAGATTGGGTAGGGGAATAATTAACCAATGAAAAAAACAATATCAAGAGAGACTTAGGTAGCTAACAAGTATAGACAAATATACAAATAGGTTATTGGCAAGTACAAGTTTGAATCTCCACATGTATTTAGCAGATCATCAATAGCTCTATTTTCCATGGGTTGTAGACACAGATCCATGAACATTAGCAATAAAAAATAAACCACATAGCATGATTGACTGTTAGACACTCACCGCAAGGATCCACAGATTAGTTCCATATTGGGACTTGTAAAAAAATAAGACTGAATATATTAGTGTGTTTCTATGAAATATCTAATCAGTCGTGCAAATAGGCGCATGAGAAAGAAAATACATGACACTTTTTGTGAGAAAGTCTAGAGAGCAGTCCGAAGAGAAACTAGTTGGGGTCTCAGGAACATGGTCATCAAATACTTAAGGCTGGTAGGAAATGGACATTAGATAAGTTGCAGTGCAAGAAATAGTTGGAATATTTTACATCTTGACTCATGCAAATGTTTTACATATCGACTCTGCTAGTTCCATGGATATTAATTCACTGGATGTACAAATAATCTGTATATGCAATTTATTGTTGGTGATTTCTACAGCATATTTCAATCAGGGTTGCACGATTCGTAGTTCTTCCGATTCGAATTTGCGATTCGAATTCGCTCAATTCATGGAATCCGATACGTAGAGTATTTTACGATTCGCGAATTCGCAATATTAATACGTTTGATTTAAATAAATATTAAAAAAAATATAGAGGGCATTAAATGGGCAGCATTCATTCATTGCAACAGAAATTTGTATTTAATGGGCAGAAATTTGTATTTAATGGGCAACATTCATTCATTGCAACAATCAATAGTTAATGGGCAGCATTCATTGCAACAATGCCTTTTCATTTCTAGAGGACATTAATTGCGAATTCAAAGAGGTTTTTCAAGGTATCAGAACACGAATCAAAGATTACGATTCGCGAATTCCAGCGTATCGATTCGGTATCGAATCGCGAATCGATACCTGCGAATCGATACGCAATTCGATATCTACTCCAGAGTATCCTGCAACCCTGTGAATGTGGTGCCCAAATTTTGTGTTGGATTCACGCGAGTTTGAAGACATCCGAGTTATTTGAAAAACGGAGTCGCCACGCCATTTTGATTACCTCAAAACTTTGAAAAAAAGGTTTTTACTTGGGTTCGGAGGTTAAGTTACCCCTTGGGAAGAACGTTTGGCGTTCACCCAAAGTGCCTTGCCGGAGCAAGTCTCCCAAGATTTCATTAATCGTGCTTGCTTGCGTGCTTTCTTGTGTGCATGTGTTTGAAAATAAGGGGGGAATGTCCCAAGTCGTCTTCCGGACGTACAAACCATTTGTTGGTTGTCGCTCGGGATTCCTTGGAATTTTATGTATTTGGGATTATGATCCCGTCCTCATCTTATGACTTGTGATCATCGCATTTTAAATCTCGGGACCCTCGGGACTTGCGTGATCGAGAGAATGACTCTCTTTTGGTCAAAGATGAGGTTCTTTAGAAAGGAGGGTCCTTAGCCCATCAATCCTACGCTTTAAGACGGTCGAGCTCGTATAGAGGCTTCATACTCTTTCTTAAGCGATAATCGGAGATATAGGGTTCAAGGTGTCCCTTTCTAAAGAAATCGTGAACCTTTAATGGAAGGAACGATGTAAAGATAGGATCTTTTACACCGGTCCGTTCCAAGGTTGGGGAAAGGGGGAAATGCATGATGAAAAATGACACTTTAATGAAAAGATGACATTTTTGGGTTGCAAATGATGCACTTAGTTTAAAGAAATAATCTTTATTGCAAATGATGCATAAAGATTTGATTTTTATGCAAATGATGCATTTTTGTTGAAGAAATTGGCATTCATTATGCAAATGATGCATAAAGATTGCATTTTGAAAAGCATATGATGCTAGTTTATGGTAAAGACATGGTCTTTAAAGCAAATGATGCTTGAACAAGGGGTTTTGAATGCAAAGGATGCATTTTTATTGAAAAGATTGGATTTTTATATGCAAATGATGCATAAAAATGACATTTTTATTTGAAAATGGGAGTTTTAGGTGCAAAGGATGCACCTTTATGAAAAAGACTACATTTTTATGACAAATGAGGTCTTAATGCATGCAAAAAGGGAAAGGGGGTGATAAAGATGTGATCTTTAACTATGAATGCCAAGTCCCAAGCAAGATATATGAATGCAATGAGCAAGTATATCAATTAAAAGCAAGGTTAGGGCGTGCGAGGTTACCAATTGCTTCCTTTGCTTCTTTGGTCGGAGCTAGGAGGAGAGATTGGTCTTGGATCTTCAAGGAGGAGGGAGGGAGCTTCTTGGCCTTCTTCTTCACCTTCTTGAGCCTTCACCAATATTCTTCACGTCTTGGGAGTGACTGAGTGTATTGCTATGGATTGTGTGTATTGTTGTTGTTGTTGAAATGGGTAGAGGAGGGCTCTATTTATAGGCAGTCTGGATAAGGCTAATGAAGCCGTGCGGCCAGAGACCTTGAGGTAATGCAGCCGTGCGGGCTTATCCACAATGACTCAGCATTCTAGAACCATGCAAGGTGACATTATTCTAGAACCTTCTTCCTAATTAAGAAAAATGTGTTTTCTTAATTAGGAAGGCTTCCTTCAGCCCTAATTTTAATTTGGGACTGCTCCAGAACATTTCCGGAACACTAGGAAGGTCCGGGGAATTACCGGGAAACTTACCGAAATTGCCGGGAAATTTAACCGGAAGGCATGAGCCAGATTTGGGTACTTACAGAAGCCCCTCGGCAACGTCACTTGCAAGGCGGGTGGGGTTGTCGATAAAAAAGAATCCGATCTGGCGAATGCCGAGACGGATTGGGTGACCAAGACGGTCGAGTGGCTGAACCTTTTGGAAGGCTACCTACGTATCCCGGAGGAATCAAGCCAGGCCGTAGTTCGGAACTTTGGATCCGCTGGGGGAGGAAGAAGAGAGCGGGTCTCTTCTTTGGGGAAAAAGAAGAGAAAATGACCTAGGAGGTCAAGCAATTGATCCTACTGGGGATATGCTAGGAGTGACCAAGGTGGTCGGATATCTGAACTTTTATGAGGGGCTGCTTTATCACTGAGGAGTGACAAAGAAACAGGGTGACCAAAGTGGTCGAATGGCTGGACCTTTTATAAAAGGCTACCTACGTATCCCGGAGGAATCAAGCCTTGATCGTAGTTCAAGCATCACTAGATAGTTAGGAACGATGTCTAGGATTCTTGAGATTTTGACAATTAATGGAGGCTGTCACCTGATTGAAACTAGAGCTGACGTCACTATCGAGTGGATAGAGGTAGCTAGAGTTTGGTGAACTTGAGCATACGTCTCAATCTCTTTCGAATCAGAGATATGGGTTGCCAGAGCATACGTCTCAATCTCTTTCGAATCAGAGATATGGGTTGCCAGAGCATACGTCTCAATCTCTTTCGAATCAGAGATATGGGTTGCTAGAGCATACGTCTCAATCTCTTTCGAATCAGAGATATGGGTTGCCAAAGCTAGAATAATTTAAGCATATGTCACTATTCATGACAGAGGTAACTTAAGTTGAGAGAAACTTGAGCGTACGTCACTATTCGGGATAGAGGTAGCTTAAGTTGAGAGAAACTTGAGCGTACGTCACTATTCGAGATAGAGGTAGCTTAAGTTGAGAGAAACTTGAGCGTACGTCACTATTCGGGATAGAGATAGGCTCAGTTTAGAGTTTTGACAATTCGGAGGTTGTCACCTAGCGTTATCCCGTTATAACGGAATTAACGGAGGCGACTGGGAATAGAGCTTGATTGCTAAAGGGATATTTTCTGAAAAAGATGTTATCTTGGTTAAAAGATAACGGAAATTGCATGCCCAAGTGGAAGGTCCGGGCGGGATTGTAATTTACGCTCGGAGCGAATGAAGCCGCCCGGCATGAGATGGAGAAAAAGGAGCCGTACGGCTAGAGACCTGTTTTTTCCAGATTATTTAAAACAGGTTTGAACGGGCATTGGTCATTATTGCCGCCCAAGAACTGCCGAGGAAGAGAGAGAGAAAGGAGAGAATTTCTTCAAAATTCTTCAATTCCCTTTGCTTCTATCGATTGGAATGGATCCGGAGGGCAATCCCATACCGAGGCAAGCAAGAAGGAACATCTCCGCGGCTGCGAGAAGGAGGAGAAAGGAGCTCGTTCGGACGGAGAGGAAGTATGACTTCCTTACGCCTCCATCGGAGCTCTATCCGGGGAGAAGGGAGCATAAATCAACGAACCCGCAATCGGTTGGGGTAAGCATTCTCATTTTGCTCAAATCCGATGATTTTGCTTGAATTTTGAATGATTCAGGGTTTGACCTAAATTCTAGGAATTTTCTAGGATTTTTGAATGACTTTGAGATGCATGAACAACCTATAAGGCTAAGAATATGCAATGTGTAATTTATTTGATGAAAATTATGAGAATGACTCACTTTTTTCTCGCAAAATGAAGTAAGAATGAGAATTTTCAAAATATGAGACGGAGTTCTTGCCTTGTGCTAGAACTAGGTCAAAATTCTGATTTTCAATGAGAAAACATGATTTTGGAAGATGAAAATGATTCATGCATGCCATTTCTGAAAGAATAATGCTTATGTGCAAAGAATTGTGAAAATTGTGATTTTGTGTTTTAGGAAAGCAATGGGACTTGACATGACGCGTTTCAAGTGATGAAAGGCGCTTTTTTGATGCAAATAATGCTAGAAAAACTTTTGTGAATGCTTTTCTTTTGAAAATAGGTGCGCTTTTGTGAATATATGCATGCTTTTGAAAATGATGAAGGACTGACACTTCTCTTTTTTTTTTCTTTTTTTTTTTTTTGTGCTTGTCTACAGGAGAACAAGTCTAGAGGACCATCGGAGATAGCAGTTAAGCTTTGGCAGAGGATGCCGGATTTTGAGAAGAATGGGGTGAACCCCAAGAATTTGGTGAGGGCTACCGGTCTGGATGCGTTTGTGGAGGCCATCGGCACGGGGATTCACATCACGTCAAAGAGCAAGGGCTTGGTCCAGGCCCTATCTGAGTTTTGGTGGGATAGCACCCATAGCTTCCACAGTAGGGAGAGCTTCTTGTGACTCCTGCTGACTTCACAGCTATTGCGGCCTACAGTTCACCGGGAGGCCCGTGACTTGGAGAGACCACATTACAGCTGAGGAATTCCAGACTTTGGTCGGGTTTGAGCTGATTCCCAAGGGGCAGGGATGGAGACGCGGAACGTCGAGGTGGCAGTTCAGACTTGCATGCAGTATTTTGCTGCTAATGATGTGACTGCCCAGCAGCTGGCTAGAGCATTCATATGGTTGATGCTATCAGTCACTATCTTTGCTAATTCTGGGACGCTGGCCATGACTTGCCTCCTCGACTCTTTGGAGGATGTGGATGGGATAGGGACGGTCTCTTGGGGCGAGGCCGGATTGGCGGAGTTGTACTTCTCGTTGGACATGTACAGTCGGAACAAAGCTGCTTCCATGGACTGCTTCTCATTTGCCCTTGAGGTAGTCTCCTTTCTTTTTTCTTTTCTCTTTTCTGTCTTGAGACTTTTATGAGAGAGAGAATGACCTTTTGATGTTTTGGACATGCAGGCCTGGTTTTGTGAGGTGATCGGGTTCTTCCCTTGGAACCAGCAGAGTGATGTCACCATCTTCCCTGCTATGGTTATTTGGAGGAGATGCGAGGATAAATTCACGGTGAATACCCGGATCACTTTCGACTACAAAATGGTGAGGCCGGTCATCAACAGGGATGGGCATGACGGAGTGGACTTCTACCCTTGGGGCAGGTATCCAGAGATTTTGTTGGGAGATGCCATTGATGTGACGAGGCAGAGGAGGTGGCTCACTGGGCTGACATGTGATGTCATTTACTTGGGGGACCGTTTCTCGAGGCAGCATGGCCATGTCCCTCCATTGGACGCCATTACTCCTCAGGATCCTCCAGCACGGATGCTACAGCCCAGGGATTGGCCAGAGGATGAGATAGCGAGGTACCAGGCAGGCGTGGCTGCAGAGGAGTACTTTGACATGGACACCCCCTACGCTGTGTTTGTGGAGCAGCGCCTGAGGACGCCACAGAAGCTAGTGAAGCTGGCGGTCACTCAGGGATATGGGGAGGATGAGCCTACTGACCCGCCGATCCCTCCTGCGCATCTGTCCTACGTGGTCCATGGAGTGCCGAGGAGGATGAGGATACCTGTCCCCGATGCTAGGGAGCCCCAGTACACCTTGCCGCCTGATAGCACTGTGAGTATACTCTTAGGGTCTTATTCCCTTTTTAGCTTTCAGATTTTCTGCTTTTGCAATTTTCTGAGATTTTTCTCTTCTTTTTCTCAGGTTCCAGCTCGCACTTACGATAGGCTGGTCAGGCAGAATAGGGGCTGGAAGGACATGTGCCGGTCTCTTCTGAGGAAGCTGGCCTGCGCTTCGAAGGCGGCAGCGGATGCACAGGAGCCTGGGCGCAAGAGACGGCACGTCGGGGGCACAGCGTCTACCTCATCGGCCTCGGAGTACTCTTCCAGTGCCATGCCTCGGGGGCGGGGACCCAACGCTGACATTCTGGAGCAGCTGGCTGAGTACGGGCACGATAATGTCCATTTGTCTGACGTGAGCGACCAGGAGGACTTGATGAGGGAGGCTAGCATCTATGAGCTGAGCAGCGATGAGGAGGAAGAAGAATCTGAGGCCTAGGAGGTCTCTAGGATAGATTTGGAACGAAAACAAACAATGAACAATTTTTATGCACAACTTGTTTATTTTTTGCTTTATTTGGGCGCCGATGGGGCGAAAACATTGTATTTACATTTTATTTACTTTTCTAATTTATGCTTTCTCAATTTGCATATTATCTGAGCCTTGGGGCGACTTTTTTGCTTGGAATTGGGGCTGAAACTGGGCCAAAATGATTTATAATGGTATATAAATGCTTGAATGGCTTCTGGATATGTTTTTGTACAGGTTTTGGTTGAAAAAGTGGGGTGAAAACTCCCTTGGGCAGCAACTTTGGTTGCTGCAGAATTTTTTCTGCAGAGGGCTAATGTAGCCGTGCGGCATGGCCTTGAGGGAAAATGAAGCCGTGCGGCTTACAGTTCTGTCTGAGCTGGTTATTTTCTGAATAAAAGCAAGGCTTGGCCATTTCATTTCATTTTCACTCTAGACTTGTCCCAATTGTTCCCAGAGCATATTTTGGACCTAAAAGCACCATCTTTGATCACTTTGCGATGGAGAAGCCCGTCAGATTGCAAAGGGGGAAGCGAGACCATTTTCTATCCGGTCTTCAATCTTGGGCGAGACATAACTTCCAAAATCACAAGGGACTGCTTGATTCTTCCTTCAAGATCAAGTCTTTATGGCATTTGAGGTATCTCCCGCCCGGTGGGACTGTTGAGAGCCGCGGCAAAGTTACAGGACGTCAGGAGACATGTTTCTTGCTTCTCTTACAACGAAATTGTCCCAACGCCACGAAGACTTGAGCCTTGATTGGGGTCCAGGGCGAGGCTATATCTATTCCGCTGATCGGAGACGTGCCGGTGGTGGTAAAGCTTGCATCTTTTGCGAGATTCCTGCAGGAGAGGTGAGAGGATGATGGTAGCCCGGATAGGATTGACCTTTCGATATCCGGGCGAGGTTTGGGTCTCCGAGATATGGCTGCGACCACGGTGGCTATGGATGCTTTCATTCTCTGCGTATTCTCTATTACATTCCCTTCTTGAGTCAGTGGGGATCTGTCATAGTGGCCTCTTGGACATGGTCGAGAGGCTGCGAGTGCAGGAAGGATATTGTCCGCTGGTTTTGGGAGAGACATTTCATGGGATCGGCAAGGGATGGCTCGGGAGACCATTTCATGAGGTCAGGAGTCCGGCTATGTTGACTTTATGGGCTGCGGGGAGAGGCTCGGGGCTTTGCACAGGGCTTTGCCGACTTCGGTGCCCTTGGGTGATTTCTCGGAGAGGTGCGCCTAGAGCGGTAGGAGCAGGGTAGGCTGGGAGGCGATGATGGCTAGGCTATCCACTTCGGACATCCGTTGGTGGATACCACATTGGAGGTTGCGAGACCAGGAGGATATTTCGGGAGTCTTATGTTGTGAGGGTTCCGAGGATTACGCTTTGGTCATCCTTTTATATACCTGCTTGGTATCCGGGCGGTTTGGGGCTTTACGGGAGCCATTGAGTGATTGGGAGGACATCCGGACCATGGAGGTGGTGTCATTGGACATGAGGATCCGGCCGGCTTCTCTTTTTCTCGAGGGCTTGGACACATCTTTGCTTTCCCACCCGGGGCTATCTTCGGGAGCGGGAAGAGCACCATCTTGACCCTTTGTCTACTTGGGTGTACGAGAGGGAGATGGGAGCGACTCGGGTTATCTTGGAGGAGAGACGTCGAGCTTTATTGGGGGCGACCACGACTCGAGTAGGACTACGAGGAGGCGAGGCTAAGGCGAGTTGCCATAACCGGTCGAGGTGACTTGGTCGAGAGATATGGAGGCTCGGTACAAGAGGTTGTCAAAGGTCGCTCCTTTGGCCGAGGCTCGGAGGGAGGAGGTACGGACTCGTGCTCGGATAGAGAGCGCTTATTGACACGGGGTTGGTGGAGGCTCCAGTGAGGATACCAGAGGTCGGAATGAGGGATACCGACATCATAGACAAAAAGAGGAAGAAGACTCGACGGGGCCGAGGAAAAGGGAAGAAGACCAAAGAAGACTCGGCGAATGACGGCGACAGATCTTTTCTTAGGATTCCCTTATTGCCATTTTGCAAACACATTAATTTATTTAGGCATTTTATTGTATTTTAGATCTTTGTAGCGAGGTTAGCGAGTCAAGAGGTAGGCGTGCTTGAACTCATCAAGAAGTTTTTAACTTGTAATGAACAAGAAATATTATTTTAGAAATTAGTCAAGACACATTTCATGGAAATTCAAATGTCTTTTTTTTTTTTTTTTTTTATTGATCGGGACATATTTCATGGAAACTTAATCGTCCTTTTTATTGTTTAGACCGAACCATATATGGCTGCCTACGTTCCCCTTTTACAAGAAAGGCTAAGGGGCTCGAGTCTACGTAGTTCATTACAGTGAACTAATTTTTTTTATGTGCGGCCATTTTTTTGCCTAGACCGCCCTTTTTGGGGTTTTCGGCCCTAGTGGGCATTACTCTTTTTGCACTAAGATTTTTTTCTTTTTTTTTTTTTATATGTGCAACCATGTCTTTTGCCTAGACCGCCCTTTTTGGGGTTTCGGCCCTAGTGGGTATTACTCTTTTTGCACTTTTTTTATTATTATTATTTTTTCTTTTTTATTATTTTTTTTTTTTTATTAGACATAGTATCTTCGGAGTTTATCACCGCTTGGTGGGTGGACAAAGGGATTGCCATCCAAGTGCAAGCTTCATGGCTCCTCCCAGATAATATCTTACGCACCACATAAGGGCCGATCCGGACGGGTTCCCATTTTCCCGGGGTTGTCTACGGTAGGGGCTTTACTTTCGGCACTAAGTCACCCTCTTTGATGTCTCGGCCTTGACCTTTTTATCAAACGCTTGGCCATTCGCCTCTGGTAGGCTCGGGTGTGTTCCATGGCTTTTAGCCTTCTCTCGTCAAGCGAGGGCTAACTCATCATGCCGGCTTCGTAGCCATTCTACTTCATTGACACCGTTTTCCGGGAGGACCCTTAATGACGGGATTTCCAACTCCACTTTGGTAACACTTTGCTTCCATCCCGTAAGTTAGGGCAAAAGGAGTTTCTCCTGTGGGCATTCGACGGACGTTACGTAGCCCCGAGTGCTAGGTGCGGCTTTTCGGGCCAATCACGACCACGGGTGGCCATCTTCCGGATGATCCGCTCGAGTGTCTTATTAGCGGCTTCCACGGCTCCATTGGTACGAGGTGCATGCGGGGACGACTTGTGGCGAGTAACTCGGGTCGACGGCGATCTATCGCAGTCTCCTTCGAAGTGTGACCCATTATCGAAATGATCTCGTTGGGCACCCCATATCTGCACATTATGTTTTCTTTGATGAAGCTGGGCCACTTTTACGGAAGTGAGGACCTTGTAGGACTTGGCCTCTACCCACTTGGTGAAGTAGTCGATGGCTACCAACACGAACTCGTGCCCATTGCTTAGTCGGGACTATTTTCCCTATCACGTCAATGCCCCAAGTTGCAAACGGCCGAGGAGTCGTCATGCGGTGCAGTCATGAGGTGGGAGATGGTTGAGGTTGGCAAGCCGGCGGCACTTGTCGCGAGTTCGGACGTCTTTGGGCCTTGATCTGTCTCCATGGAGATCCGGTAGTAACCCATTACGAGGATCACTTGCATCGGGGCTGGCATTCATGTGAGGACCGCAAGGACCATTGTGGACTTCGGTCATCAACTCTCTGGCTCTTTCTTGAGTGACACATAAGAGGAGTGGTCCTTGATAGCGTTTCTTGTACGGGTTGCCTCCTAGGATGACATAATGGGAGGCCAACCTTTTCGAGGGCTCGCAAGCTTTTGGCTTTGACACCTTCTTTTGGTTTACCTTCTTCGTCTCTGAAAGTGACTCTCCGTCTTTGAGGAATTGGTAAATACGATTGTACCAAGGTTCCTTTATGGGCTCGGGTCCCAGGTCCACTTCACAACAGAAGGTGGGGCTTCTCTTCTACCCACTCTACGAAGGGCTTTATGGCTTTTCCCTCGGGGATCTCTACCAATGAGGCTAGAGTAGCTAGGGCATCTGCGAATCTGTTCTTTTCCCTCGGCGAGTAGTGGAAAGTCACTTCTCGAGCTGTCCGATCCAACTCCTCCATATGGGCATGATAAGTTGCGAGATTAGGGTCCACAGTCTTCCACTTGTTGGAGACTTGGTTGATGATCAGGCCGAGTCTCCGTAAACTTCGAGCTCCTTGACATTTCTTTCTAAGGCGGCCTCCAAACCGGCAATGCGAGGCTTCGTACTCGGCGACATTGTTCGTGGCGGGAAAGTTCAACTTGAGGGCTATGGGGTATGCTCATCTTTCGGATCGACCCGATAGCATTCCTACACCATTTCCTCTTTTGTTAGCGGCTCAGTCAAAGAACAATTGCCATCTATTCTCGGGCTGTTGCAAAGATCCCTTCATGGGAATTGGGGTTCGGGCCCTCTGTCTTCATTCTCTTGGGGAAGTTCGCCGAGGTGATCGACAATGCTTGACCCTTGATGGCCTTTACGGTCACATAGTTGATGTCGTGATACGCCAAGAAGAAGGACCACTTCGCTAAACGCATCGAGAGGGAAGGCTTGTCAAAGATGTACTTGATGGGGTCCATTTTCGAGACCAAATTCACGGGGTGGGCTTGCATATAATGCTTCAATTTGCCGACTACCCGGACCGATCCTGCACGGAGTCTTTTCACATCTTTGAGTAATTGAGCTCACTCCCACTTGTAACTTCCAGTGACAAAGTAAATGGCGTTTTCTACGAGAGTCTTTCTTTTCTGAGCAAGCATAGCCCCAAGCTGCCGTGTACAGTGACGGTGAGATAGAGCGAGAAGAGGCTTACTGTCTATGTGGGGGGCATAGTAGGGGGATGTACTAAGTATGCCTTGATCTGGTCAAAGGCATCTTGGCATTCTTCGGTCCATTACGTGTCCACATTCTTCTTCATGAGCTTGAAGATGGGCTCGCACATAGTGGTCAGCGATTGACGAAGCTTGGCGATGTCTTGCAATTTACCCATGAAGCTCTTGACTTACATGCGGGTTTGAGGTGGCCTCATATCCATGATGGCTTTGATCTTTCGGGGTCAACTTCTATACCTCGCTCACGTGACCGTATACCCAAGCACTTTTCCCCTTGTCACTCAGAAGGTGCATTTGGCGGGGTTTAGTCTCATGGAATCTTTGTCTCAACCTCTCAAAGAATTTTCGTAGGTCAACAAAGTCGCCCACCCTCTCCTTTGGAGTGGATTATCATATCATCTACGTAGACCTCAATCTCCTTGTGGATCATGTCATGAAAAAGCGCGGTCGGCGCCCTTTGGTAAGTAGCCCGGCATTCTTGAGCCCGAATGGCATTCTTGTATAACAGTAGGTTCCCCGTGGTGTGGTGAAGGCTGTCTTTTCTTGGTCTTCCTCGGCCATCTTGATCTGGTTGTAGCTGAAAACCATCAACGAAGGATTTGACTTCGTAGTTGGCGGTGGAGTCCACCGGGATGTCTATGTTTGGCGAGAGGGTAGTCGTCTTTGGGGCTGGCCTTGTTCGGATCTCGGAAATCCACACGGCGGCGCACCTTCCCATTGGCCTTGGTTACGGTCACGATGTTGGACAACCATGTCGGGTATTCAATGACTACGATGAACCCTACCCGCGGTAGCTTCTCAATTTCTTCTTTGACTGTAGAGACCATTCGGCTTAATCTTTCTCGGTTTACGCTGCGGCTTAGCATACGGTGCTAGAGGGATTACGTGTTCTACTATCGAGCTGTCTAGTCCGGCATATCCTTGTATGACCATGCAAACACGTCGACGTATTCTACGAGCGGCTCGATCAATCTGTCCCTTTCAACCCCCTGGAAGAAGCTTCCAATCTGTGTCTCTTTAGGTTCCTCAATAGTACCCGGGTTCACACTTATCAAAACCTCCTCGGCGGCTTGGGCCCGGTTTTCCTCTTTTACGAAACACCTTAAAGATTTCTTTAATGTATTGTTCGTTTAGTGTGTTTGCATCTTGTTCAAATGATTCATTATTAAGCTTGTTGTTAAGTTTTGAGTTAATTTATCATTTGTTAAGTTGGCAATAAGAGGATAATCGAAAGATTTGTCATTTCATTCAAAATAAGGGGAAAGATGACATCGATTACATTTTCATAATCCTCGGGCGTGAGGCCTTCGGATGACTACGAGGGCCCGGAATTCAAAGATTCTGACTCGGCGAATAGACAACGACTCTGGACCCTACACTACTTATTGACTCGAGGGGGACTTGACAAGGGTTGGGCCAGGATCTCACTCCTTCTTCTTTGTTGCCACAGGGAGTAGCGGTCTTGTCGGCGTTCTTAAAGTTGGAGACTTCGAGCGATCAAAAGCTTGCCGGAAATCATTAACGTGATGCTTGTGGAAAGATGGTGAGGGAACTAAAGTAACTTGTTGCAATCTTTCGGCTAGCTCTTATGCTTATTTGGACTCATTAGTGAAGGGTCGACTCATCTTATCAATGCCTTCTTGATAACTCATTTTCTCTTTCTTGATCTTGGACACCACGACCTTGTCGGTGTAGCCAACGAAGGGTTGGCACGGATAATCTTTGATGAAGTCTTCTTCGAGAGGATCTTAATTCTTCCTTGATGGCTATGTATTCAATAGGCTTTACGTGTTCTGCTTCTAGATGCGCTAGCTTCTCATTGAACTTCCACGATGGCCACAAATTCAGCACTTTACGCTTCAAGAGGATCACTATATATGGGGATATCGAGAATTTGGGTGTGCTTGGGGTGACGGGTTCCTTGACGGGTTCCTTGGCATAAGCGACATAGTAGTCGAACTTGCCCGAAGGCTCTCCCAAAGTTCCTACGCTCTTGTCCCCGGCTTCGTATCTTTCCTTAAGCTTCTGCTTTGTGTGGACTTTCTCTTCTTCTTCTTCCTTGAAGGAGCGTCCTCATTGATCCATTCTTGATACTCATACTCTAGCGGTCTTCACAATCACATACATCATACCGGATGTGAGGCTTGGGTTGAGCAGGATAGCCCCTCAATTGCTTGGTCATTACCGTTGTGGATTACCATGTTGGCCATTTTGACACGAAAAGCCGACAAAGCGAGGATTCTGGCGAACTGTGAGGATTACTGTGCTAACAAGTCGCTGACCCGGTGTTCTCACCCACTTCTTTCTCATTGCGGGAAAGGGATAGGAAAGGTTTAGACTCGGGGTAGGTGTTTGAGAGTGAAGGCTCAAGCAATATGCAAATTAGAATCTTCAAGTTTACTTAAAACAGTGTCTTTTATTAATATCTATTTGGTTGGAAAAGGGATTACGCCCTTCTTTTTTTCATGACTACTCTAGATCTGGATCGGTGGGTTCCGTCACTACGTCTATAAGCCCCTCGTATTCCACTGTATTTCGACCTCCCGGGGTGGACGGCCCGGGCGAGGGTCCTATAGGGCACGCGGATCCCACCGGCCAGAAGTAAAGAAACGCTCCTATCGGGTCTAGCGGGTCATAGGACTTTTCAACGCACGAGCGATGCGGATTATAGTCAAGGCAATACGGGAAAGTCTCGTCTCTGCCTTGACGGATCTTTGGCAGAGTTTCGCTTGAGCGAATGACGGTTTTTGACTTTCGGTAATGTCCGAGAATAATAGGCATGGGTCGGGCGGTAAAGCCGGATGACACGGTGTCACATTGAACTTCGTTGCATACGCGGTGCGTGAGTCGGAATCGAAGTCAATGCGGTCAAGATCTTGCCAATTTTTCCTTGTCGGAATTTTGGCGAGCTTCGCGAGCGAAAGATCTTTTGATTTTTGGCAAAGACTTGGTCTTGACTCTTACGCATTCCGTGCGGGTCAAGGTCAATAGTCAATGTCGGAGTCAAGATCCCACCGATTTTTCCTTGTCGGAATTTCGGCGGAATTTCGCTTGAGCGAAAATCTTGGCTTCCGTTATGAGCTAAGGCTTGACCTTTACGTGGGTATGCAAGCTGGGCTATATGACACGGACTAGACCAAAAACCAACCAAAAGTCACGGTTTTTGAAACGTGTGACACGGGTGTGCATTGGTCGACCTTTGTTTGCCATGGAGAGGTTGGGATGATTCCGTGCGCGCCGGGAGCATCGTAAGAGGCTGTCCGTGGCTGCAGTGGAACCACCCTCGGGTTTGAAGGACGTGCGTGCAAAAGTGTACGGGATATATCGGAGTGCGCGTAGTGTGCGGTCTTCCTAAAAATGTTCCTTTTGAGTTAAAACGAGAGATTTTCATAAATGTGTTTTAAAGGAATGATTTTCGGGACGGGGAAAATGCAACACATAAGCACGTAAATTTTAAGGAGCCCCGAGTCGGTCATGGGTGAATAGCCCCAAGCGCTAGGTGCCCAGATTAACCATGATTTTCTGGTGGAATTGCCCTTTGAGGTCGCCCGGTCGAGAATCCAATGAGGATTGAGCCGTACGGCTGCATGGATCAATTTTCCGGGTTCCACTCCTTTGCTATTTTTCGGGTTATTTCCCGTTTCAAAGTATGCACAGATTCCAAGATGCAAATGATGCAATGCATGGTAAAGAAAGCAAGCACGATTAATGAAATCGGCGATGGGAGTCTAACCGCTCAAGGGAAAAGCTTTCTTCTATTTTTTTCAAAATTATTTTTTTTTTTCGAAAAGGGATGCGGTACGTGGATTGTTAAACCACCGGTTATCCCAACTCCCACGTCAGGGAGTGTACAGGAAGGGTAAGTGGTTTCCACCTATATACCGAGTATCGATTTTTGTTTTGAAAATAAAAGCTTTTCTCCTTTGGGATGTCCCCAGCGGAGTCGCCAAACTGTGGGTGTGGTGCCCAAATTTTGTGTTGGATTCACGCGAGTTTGAAGACAACCGAGTTATTTGAAAAACGGAGTCGCCACGCCATTTTGATTACCTCAAAACTTTGAAAAAAAGGTTTTTACTTGGGTTCGGAGGTTAAGTTACCCCTTGGGAAGAACGTTTGGCGTTCACCCAAAGTGCCTTGCCGGAGCAAGTCTCCCAAGATTTCATTAATCGTGCTTGCTTGCGTGCTTTCTTGTGTGCATGTGTTTGAAAATAAGGGGGGAATGTCCCAAGTCGTCTTCCGGACGTACAAACCATTTGTTGGTTGTCGCTCGGGATTCCTTGGAATTTTATGTATTTGGGATTATGATCCCGTCCTCATCTTATGACTTGTGATCATCGCATTTTAAATCTCGGGACCCTCGGGACTTGCGTGATCGAGAGAATGACTCTCTTTTGGTCAAAGATGAGGTTCTTTAGGAAAGGAGGGTCCTTAGCCCATCAATCCTACGCTTTAAGACGGTCGAGCTCGTATAGAGGCTTCATACTCTTTCTTAAGCGATAATCGGAGATATAGTGTTCAAGGTGTCCCTTTCTAAAGAAATCGTGAACCTTTAATGGAAGGAACGATGTAAAGATAGGATCTTTTACACCGGTCCGTTCCAAGGTTGGGGGAAAGGGGGAAATGCATGATGAAAAATGACACTTTAATGAAAAGATGACATTTTTGGGTTGCAAATGATGCACTTAGTTTAAAGAAATAATCTTTATTGCAAATGATGCATAAAGATTTGATTTTTATGCAAATGATGCATTTTTGTTGAAGAAATTGGCATTCATTATGCAAATGATGCATAAAGATTGCATTTTGAAAAGCATATGATGCTAGTTTATGGTAAAGACATGGTCTTTAAAGCAAATGATGCTTGAGCAAGGGATTTTGGATGCAAAGGATGCATTTTTATTGAAAAGATTGGATTTTTATATGCAAATGATGCATAAAAATGACATTTTTATTTGAAAATGGGAGTTTTAGGTGCAAAGGATGCACCTTTATGAAAAAAGACTACATTTTTATGACAAATGAGGTCTTAATGCATGCAAAAGGGAAAGGGGTGATAAAGATGTGATCTTTAACTATGAATGCCAAGTCCCAAGCAAGATATATGAATGCAATGAGCAAGTATATCAATTAAAAGCAAGGTTAGGGCGTGCGAGGTTACCAATTGCTTCCTTTGCTTCTTTGGTCGGAGCTAGGAGGAGAGATTGGTCTTGGATCTTCAAGGAGGAGGGAGGGAGCTTCTTGGCCTTCTTCTTCACCTTCTTGAGCCTTCACCAATATTCTTCACGTCTTGGGAGTATTTGAGTGTATTGCTATGGATTGTGTGTATTGTTGTTGTTGTTGAAATGGGTAGAGGAGGGCTCTATTTATAGGCAGTCTGGATAAGGCTAATGAAGCCGTGCGGCCAGAGACCTTGGGCTAATGTAACCACCCACCACCACGCACCCCACCCCTCCAAAAAATTTTTTTTTTTTTTTTATGCCCCCCCACCCACTCCCCCAAATTTTTTTTTTAAATTTTTTATGTAGCCCCACCCACTGCCTACCCACTCCCCACTTCCCCACCCACCCCCCAAATTTTTTTTTTTTAGGTGGGGTGGGGATGATAGGTGGGGCGGTTACAAAAAAATAATTTTTTTTTTTGATGGGGTGGGTGGGGGTGGGGTAGGCGAGGTGGGTAGGGGCGGTTAAAAAAATAATTTTTTTTTTTGGGGTGGGTGGGTGGGTGGGGGTGGGGCGGTTACAAAAAAATAATTTTTTTGGGGGGTGGGTGGGTGGGTGTGGGGTGAGGTAGGCGGGGGTGGGTGGGTGGGCGATTACAAAAAAAACAAAACAAAAATTTGGGGGGGGGGTGGGTGGGGCGTTACAAAAATTTTTTTTTTTTTTTTTGGGGGGAGGTGGGTGGGGGGTGAGGTAGGCAGGGGGTGGATGGGGCGGTTACAAAAAAAAAAAAAAATTTGGGGTGAGGGGTGGGGGGTGGGGGGTAGGGGTACGCAGGGGGTGGGGTAGGGGTATTTTTTTATTTTTTTTAATTATTATTATTATGTTTTACCTTGTGAAATATGGGTTGTATATGAGGGACACCATTTTTCGAAAAATGTTTTACTTAGGACAAGTTCAGTAAGTCGTTTTACTTAGGAAGGGCGTAAAATGTTTTCCGAAAAACGTTTTTTCCATTTTTCGAAAAACAACCAAAAAGCAAAAAACGAGTTATTTTTCGGAAAACATTTTTTGGGGGCTAATCAAACGGCGTAAAACGAGTTATTTTTCGAAAAACGTTTTCCGAAAAATGTTTTACGGCGAAACAACGGAGCCTTATTATTGGTACAAGGATGAATGAAGATACAATGCTATTCTTAGTTTATTTTAAGGGTTAATTGCAATTTAGGGCCTGAAGTCTTGTATGAGGTCCGCAAAAGGGGCCTGACTTTTTTTTTTTGGCGATTTAGGGCATATACTTACAATTTCTTATCAAATAAGGGCTTATTGACGATTTTCGTTAACACTTAACGTCAATAAGCCCTTATTTAATAAGAAATTGTAAGTATAGGCCCTAAATCGCTAAAAAAAAAAAGTCAGGCCCCATTTGGGAACCTCATACAAGACTTTAGGCCCTAAATTGTAATTAACCCATAAATTTAACTTTCTACCTTTTTTAAATTTTCATTAAATCCCTTAAAAAAATATTAAATTCAATAAAAATAAATAAAAATATTTTTACTCAATAATAATAAAAAGAAATTTAACATCCCAATTTAACTATATTTAAAAAGGCATATGTAAATTATTTTTTA
The DNA here is from genome assembly GCA_022495995.1 of Adenophora triphylla var. japonica. Lineage (NCBI taxonomy): Eukaryota > Viridiplantae > Streptophyta > Magnoliopsida > Asterales > Campanulaceae > Adenophora > Adenophora triphylla. The sequence continues at coordinate 292,085 of JAFEMH010002719.1, forward strand.
CCTAATTTAACTAAATATAATAATTTTTTTGTTAAACACTATTGTTCATCGCAGTTTATAGTTTTTTGTTAATCTTCAAACATCCCAACTAAAATTATTGTATTATTTTTCCTTTTTTTTAATATAAATGAAAAAATATGGTACATGAATTAAATGCACAATATTATTATGCCCAATTTTTATCCTTGAATTTAATGTACAACATTAACATAAAGTCACCGACCCGTCTCATTAAGTACAGAGGCCCTGTGCGAAATGAGAATATGGGGTCCTTAATATTTAGAAAATTAACATAAAATTATATGTAACTTCAATATTTTATTTAAAAAAGGGTTCTAAATTGCAATTTGCCCTTTAAAAAATTAACACAATAATATGTTATATATATATATATATATATATATATATATATATATATATATATATATATATATATATATATATATATATATATATATATATATATATATATATATATATATATATATATATATATATATATATTTAATGGGCATAGATAAAATCGGGCGAAACAAACTCCTCGTCGGTAGCTATCAAAATCTTGGTCAAAATTGAAATCACATTTCTTCTTTGTTTTGATTGATTTTGGTGATGTGTTAAATCTAGTGGCGGGTATATGTTGGTGGGGTGGTGACTTTCAGGGCCGGCTCAGACATGGAACATTAGGTTCCTTTGCACAGGGTCCCAAATTTTGAAGGGCCCCAAATTTATCTATGCCCATTAAATATATATACATATATATATATATATATATATATATATATATATATATATATATAACAAATTATTGTATTAATTTTTTAAAGGGCAAATTGTAATTTAGAACCCTTTTTTAAATAAAATATTGAAGTTATATATAATTTTATGTTTTTATTTATTTTATTGAATTTAATATTACTTTTAAGGGATTTAATGAAAATTTAAAAAAGGTAGAAAGTTAAATTTATGGATTAATTACAATTTAGGGCCTGAAGTCTTGTATGAGGTTTTCAAATGGGGCCTGACTTTTTTTTTTTAGCGATTTGGGGCCTATACTTACAATTTCTTATCAAATAAGGGCTTATTGACGTTAAGTGTTAACGGAAATCGTCAATAAGCCCTTATTTGATAAGAAATTGTAAGTATAGGCCCTAAATCGCCAAAAAAAAAAGTCAGGCCCTTTTTGGGGATCTCATACAAGACTTCAGGCCCTAAATTGTAATTAACCCTTATTTTAATTATCAATGTACATCCAATTTACAAATGGCCGAATGTTTATGGCATGCCATTTTTTTGTGTACGTACATAACATTTGATTGTTGCGGGTTTATCCATCCCAAAATAAATAAATACTTTATTAATTTGTATATTATTTATACGATTAAAAAATTGTATTAAATTTATATTCTTATTTAAAAACACAATATCTATTTTGAAATATATAAAAAAGAATATGTAATAATACTCTCTCCGTTACACTAGAAAATTATAAAATTTTATTGAGTGTCTCATTTAAAAAGTCACACTCTCAAAATGATTTTTTTTAATACTTCTTTATTTATAAGACTTACTCCCTTCGTCCCAGCCCAACAGAGACCAAATTTTTGGACACACAGATTAAGGAAAAGTAAGAGAGATAAAAAAACTGGAAGAAAATGTTGTGAGTATGAAAAATTAAATAGGAGAGAGAATGAGTGAGATGAATAGTGATTTGATTGGTGTTGTGAGTGTAAAAGTAAAATAGGAGAAAGAATGAGTGAGAAAAATAGTAAAGATTCTCTTCCATTTTGGACAGTCTTCATTGGGCTGGGACGGACCAAAAAGGAAATAAGTCTCCATTAAACTGGAACGAAGGGAGTACTTGTTATACTCACAATAACTATCCACTTACAATTTCAATCCTTATATTTTCTCTATTACTTCACTTTTCATACTCATAACACTTATCAAATATACACTTTTCTTAATTTTCTTTTGAAATCAATTTTATATATTTTCGGATGAGACGGATAGAGCACGTGTTTAATAGTATAACAAAGTGAGTATTTTCATTTAGTATTTCCGTCCTTTGAGTCTATAATGTCAAATCTAGATGTTCTCTATATCAAAAGTACTAGTACATGTTCATGCCCGTGTTCAAGGTCACGTAATTTCTTTTTATTATTATTTTTTTTAATTAAAAAAAAGAAATTTTTTTTTAGGACAAAATGGAAAAGGAACAAAATAGTGAGAGCGAAATGAGAATTTCAATCATTGACACTGTTCAAAAAACTGTTCACACCCTTCCCTAATTTATACTATAGATATGATGAAAAGTAGTTGCGGTAATCTGTCAGCTAACTTTTTTTTTTTTTTTTTTTCCGAAATTCACCTAACTTTTCATGTTACTTAGTAACGCACAATTCCTTTTTTTTAAAAAAAGATAAAAAAATTAAGCATATTTACTCTTATCAGTTATTACCCCATAATAAATTATAAATTTTATTTTTTTATCAACTTTATTGACAATAAATTGTAAAAATAAAATTTCAATAAAATTTAAAAAGTTATTATTGATACTACGTAAAAATAATATTAATAACATTTTTTAGATTTTTATGCTAATAATTAAATTTTGATAATTATTTCGTCAAAAGGTTGTTGGAAATAATTTTGGTAACTTGGTTGGACCAAATTTTGATCTAATTATTAAATAGATTTATGTTATTGGAAAATGAAATAAGTTACAAATATGAAATTTACATTTGATGTAGATTAAGAAAATGCATTTATTTTCTCGAAATCATTTTCGGGTGAATGAGAAATTAATGGCTAAAGATTGTAACTTGAAATGAGTCAAATGAAGAGTTTTTGAGATATGAAAGAGTTATCCCACATTACTTTGAAATATAAAATAATGCTAGTATGAAAGTGGATACTTTCAAAGAGGAGTCATCAAGTTGTTCCTCCTTGGGCCAACCTAGTTGGATCATTGGGCCAACCATGCATGCAAGTAGTAGCTTAATTGTGCTAATTTTGTACTAGCTCAATTTGAACCACTATCGGGAAGCCCATAATGGGCGTTTTAGGGCGCACGTGCGCATCGTCGCTATGAGCTAAGGAGCCTTAAACTTTTGACAAAAGTTGGCTCGTGCATGGTCCGATTTTGGTGGCTGGGTCCAGGATCATTGGGCCTGTGACAATTGGGTCTCGGCTAGGTTGGATGGGCATTGGCCCATGCGAAATGGGCTTTGGAGCGATCATGGCCCGCAGATCGGATCCGCACCAACTCGCCTGGGCGCGGGTCGGTTGGCATAAGGTCGCGTTCGAATGAACCAGGTCAGGTTCGGATGAATCAGACGGTTCATGGAACCGGCTCGGGTGGGCAGATCACGTGTATCTCCCATCAGGTTCGATCCAACGGTCCAGATTCGCCAGATCCAAAGTTGTGACCTTTGACAGAAAGGTTCAATATCTATAAAAGCCCCCCCAGGTTGTCAATTCATTTCATCAATTCATCCAAAGCATTAGATATTTAATTAAATATCATCTTGTAGCATTCTTCCTCCTTTCAAAGTTCAGAAGTTCAAAACACCGATTAAGTTCGCCGAGTCTTTTGATTTGAAGTGCTTTTATCAAAGACGATAAGTCGTTTTATCTTACGAGAAGATTGCTAGCAACCGTAAGCACTTGGACATGACATTATCTTCTTGCGAAAATTGTGTTCAACACAAAACTCGACTTTCGATTATTTCAATATCCGCATTTATTATTATTAGTTATTATTTTGCTATTTTCAAGAAAGCTTTTTTTTTCAAATATTATTTTTAATATTTTATCAACATAGCTAAGTTAATAAAAAAAATCAAGACATAATATTTGTTATGAAACGAAAAAAAAATTATTAAATTTTTTTATTAGTAAATCAATCATACAGACATCTTCTAAAAGGTCTTATACTAATATACTAATAGTGGATGAATATCTTTTTATACGTAATACTTGACAATTCTCTCTTTGATTGTAGATATGACTAGTACTTGCCAAGACACGGTGATAATATGACATAAATATAGTGTGTTTGAGATCAAACTCTCAAAATGCATAAGTTTAATATCTATCATCAAATTGTAAACTCTTAAAATTTTCATTTGATTGCAAGAACGACAATATTAATGATCCATTACATACATAATAGTTTCTGTTTTTTAATTGATCATTTCAAAAATAAATCTGTCTCTTTGGTATTTGTTACAAAAAGAAAAATAGAAAGTAAAATCACATTCTACAATATAGCCAAAATAAGATTGACAAAATACAATTTTATTATTATAATCAAAAAGCAAATTATAAGAAAGTATAATTTCAATTAACTAAAGTTAACCAAATTACATAATCCCAACCCTACCCATTTTCCTCTTTCCCCTCACCCCCTTACCTCACCCTCTTTCATGTAACCTCAAACCCGCTCACTATCCTTTGAGTTGCAGTTTACCAAACTTCCAATACTATTATAGAGAAATCATGCTCTAAAATGATACACTATAGAAAATAAAATCTTGATCAAGTATATCAATTATTTTGAATGCCTGCAATAACAAAGCTAAGTAAAGACATGGAAACAAATTGCAAATATTTCTGAATAACAATAGCAAGCTCACCTTATAAGATATCTCCCCAAACTTTTCAGCACTTTCGAGAAAATTTGACTTGGTGAATAAAAGTACTCGTTCCAAAGCTGAAATATATGTTACTTATTGCATGAAAATATCACATCCGGCCTTAAATGAGATTGAGTTGGTATCCCATGATTGAAATGAAAATGCTTATTAGATAATATCATAACATTATGCAAATTATGTGCACTAAATTTGATTATACTTACAAAAGTTTTAAGAGTTGAAGAAGAACTGAATTAGTACCCTCGTCAATCTGTTTCATCAACCACTTCCCAATCTCACCCCTTTTCCATTCAAAACACTCATTCCAACTATTACTATGTAACCCACCCAATCCTACACTCCTTTATGTAAACTTCATACACTCACTCTTCTATTCATTTTTAACCTAAAAAAATAACAACATCCATCCACCCTTGTATTCTTATTCAACATATACAATCTCTAAAATAAAAGGACAACTAATCATAGGCATGACTGCAATTGACGTATAGTATTCTTTTTTTTCTCATTTTTGTTTGTTCGTGTATCTGTAGGATTTTTTATAGATATGTTTGAAGGAATTTACCTTTGTTCTTGGCTCTTAAAGTTGTTGCTTCTTGGTTATGTTTCCCTTTTGTTCTTTTTTTTCTACTTAATTTACAACAATGACACAAAAACATACATCCTCCCATGAGGATTTTTCCATTCGAAGATACACTGAGGTGTTGTGAGTGGGTAGGAGAGAGAAAATGAGGTAGAAAATAGTAAGACGATAGTCGTTATAAGTATTAAAAGTGAGTCCCATTAATAAATAAATATTATATACTTTCGTTCATAGAAAATGAGACTTATCAATAAGACGTTCTAGATGACAAAGTCGGTAAGATTATTCGGAATAGAAGTAGAGGGAGTATTGCGTTAAATTAAGGTCAAAATATGCATTTTGACTAACGGAAGTTAGTCATGTAACTAACTCCGGGTAATATGTCATGTGAAATAATCAATTTGTTCCTAAAAAAAAGATATCCATGATATATGACTTGGAAATAATATAACATCATTTTTTTATTTGCAACAGATTATAAAAACAAATACTCCCTCCATCTCGAAAAATTTAGATCACTTTGACTTTAATGGTCAACTAAATTATAAAAACAAATACTTCCTCTGTCTTGAAAAATTTAGATCACTTTGACTTTAATGGTCAACTTAATCAAATTTTGACCGTAATTTTATGAAAATTTAGATATATTTATTCAATTATAAAAATTGTTATTGTTTCACCATTAGAAATACTATCAATAACAATTTTTAAAATTTCATGAAAATATCTATACACTTTTATTTTTAAAAAATATATTACAAAAGTAACAAAAATTCATGTCAGTTAAATTGTAAATTGAGATAAAGTTAGACAGTCGGTATACACAATCGGACCACTTGCTTGTTTTTTTTTTCCAAAATAAAGGGAGTGATCGGATCTACACATTTTTATTTTTAAAAAGTATATTACAAAAGTAACAAAAATTCCATGTCAGTTAAATTGTAAATTAAGAGAAAGTCAGACAGTCGGTACACACAACCAGACCACTTGCTTGTTTTCTTTCCATTTACATTTGAATTGAAAATCTTGGTACACGCCAATTTCAAAATAATAGTTATGTATACTATTACTACATTATTATACGCCCGTCCTGTCCCACGTGAATGCAATTTTTTAGTCAAATTGATGTAACTTTAATCAATAATTTAAATAAAAAATAGTGATTCTAATAAAAATTTAACTTTTTTATTATAACACAATTAATAATATTTTCAATAATGATTTTTAGATTTTTATAAGAATTATTATTTTCTATTTAAATTAATAGTTAAAATTATTGCAATTTGATTAAAAGTCTCGTGATGGAGGGAGTATGTATTGAAATAGAAACCGACAATCTACAGTCGTAGGATCAAACAAATTGAAAAGAAATCCAACGATTTAAAATAAAAAAAGTTAAAACTGATTAATAATAGCCCTAGGATCGTAGCAGTTATGGATCGATCTGAGCCATACCTTCAGTGGTTTTATCCAGTGTGTATTATCTTTTTTTAGATTAAATCCCAACCCCTCTTTGTCTTTTCCCAAGTTGAATCTCAGCCACTCATTGTGTGGCGGTTATTCATGAGCTCTATTGTAATATAGACTAGTACTTCCCTACCCGTGCCAAGGCACGGTGACAGTACAACATAAATATAGTGTGTTTGAGATCAAACTCTCAAAATGCATAAGTCTAGTATCTATCATCAAATTGTAAACTCTTAAAATTTTCATTTGATTGCAAGAACGACAATATTAATGATCCATTACATACATAATAGTTCCTGATTTTTAATTGAACATTTCAAAAATAAATCTGTCTCTTTGGTATTTGTTACAAAAAGAAAAATAGAAAGTAAAATCACATTCTACAATATAGCCAAAATAAGATTGACAAAATACAATTTTATTATTATAACCAAAAAGCAAATTATAAGAAAGTATGATTTCAATTAACTAAAGTTAACCAAATTACATAATCTCAACCCCACCCACTTTCCTCTTTCCTCTCACCCCCTTACCTCACCCTCTTTCATGTAACCTCAAACCCGCTCACTATTCTTTGAGTTGCAGTTTAACAAACTTTCAATACTATTATAGAGAAATCATGCTCTAAAATGATACACTATAGAAAATAAAATCTTGACCAAGAATATCAATTATTCTGAATGCCTGCAATAAAAAAGCTAAGTAAAGACATGGAAACAAATTGCAAATATTCCTGAATAACAATAGCAAGCTCACCTTATAAGATATCTCCTCAAACTTTTCAGCACTTTCGAGAAAGTTTGACTTGGTGAATAAAAGTGCTCGTTCCAAAGCTGAAATATATGTTACTTATTGCATGAAAATATCACATCCGGCCTTAAATGAGATTGAGTCGGTATCCCATGATTGAAATGAAAATGCTTATTAGATAATATCATAACATTATGCAAATTATGTGCACTAAATTTGATTATACTTACAAAAGTTTTAAGAGTTGAAGAAGAACTGAATTAGTACCCTCGTCAATCTGTTTCATCAACCACTTCCCAATCTCACCCCTTTTCTATTCAAAACACTCACTCCAACTATTACTATGTAACCCATCCAACCCTACACTCCTTTATGTAAACTTCATACACTCACTCTTCTATTCATTTTTAACCTAAAAAAATAACAACATCCATCCACCCTTGTATTCTTATTCAACATATACAATCTCCAAAATAAAAAGACAACTAATCATAGGCATGACTGCAATTGACGTATAGTATTCTTTTTTTTTTCTCATTTTTGTTTGTTCGTGTATCTGTAGGATTTTTTTATAGATATGTTTGGAGGAATTTACCTTTGTTCTTGGCTCTCAAAGTTGTTGCTTCTTGATTATGTTTCCCTTTTGTTCTTTTTTTTTTCTACTTAATTTACAACAATGGCACAAAAATTTACATCCTCCCATGAGGATTTTTCCATTCGAAGATACACTGAGGTGTTGTGAGTGGGTAGGAGAGAGAAAATGAGATAGAAAATAGTAAAACGATAGTCGTTATAAGTATTAAAAGTGAGTCCCATTAATAAATAAATATTACTCCCTCCGTCCACTTACATAGTTCACAGTTACTGTTCACGCGTGGATTAAGGAAAAAAATAATGATATAAATGTTGTGAGTGTAAAAGTAAAATAGGAGAGAGAATGAGTGGAGAGAATAGTAAATTATAATGGTGTTGTGAGTATTAAAATAATGTAGGAGAGAGAATGGGTGGGGTAGGGTTAATTTTTTAATAATAAAAACTTTCCATTTTTGGTAAAGAAATAAAGTGTGAAGTATGTATTTGGACGCACAAAATAGAAAGTGTGAAGTATGTAAGTGGACGGAGGGAGTATATACTTTTGTTCATAAAAAATGAGACTTATCAATAAGATGTTCTAGATGACAAAGTCGGCAAGATTATTCAGAATAGAAGTAGAGGGAGTATTGCGTTAAATTAAGGTCAAAATATGCATTTTGACTAACGAAAGTTAGTCATGTAACTAACTCCGGGTAATATGTCATGTGAAATGATCAATTTGTTCCTAAAAAAAAGATATCCATGATATATGACTTGGAAATAATATAACATCATTTTTTTTATTTGCAACAGATTATAAAAACAAATACTCCCTCCATCTCGAAAAATTTAGATCACTTTGACTTTAATGGTCAACTCAATTATAAAAACAAATACTTCCTCTGTCTTGAAAAATTTAGATCACTTTGACTTTAATGGTCAACTTAATCAAATTTGATCGTAATTTTATGAAAATTTAGATATATTTATTCAATTATAAAAATTGTTATTGTTTCACCATTAGAAATACTATCAATAACAATTTTTAGAATTTCATGGAAATATCTATACATTTTTATTTTTAAAAAATATATTACAAAAGTAACAAAAATTCATGTCAGTTAAATTGTAAATTGAGATAAAGTCAGATAGTCGGTATACACAATCGGACCACTTGCTTGTTTTTTTTTCCAAAATAAAGGGAGTGATCGGATCTACACATTTTTATTTTTAAAAAGTATATTACAAAAGTAACAAAATTCCATGCCAGTTAAATTGTAAATTGAGAGAAAGTCAGACAGTCGGTACACACAACCAGACCACTTGCTTGTTTTCTTTCCATTTACATTTGAATTGAAAATCTTGGTACACGCCAATTTCAAAATAATAGTTATGTATACTATTACTACATTATTATATGCCCGTCCCGTCCCACGTGAATGCAATTTTTTAGTCAAATTGATGTAACTTTAATCAATAATTTAAATAAAAAATAGTGATTCTAATAAAAATTTAACTTTTTTATTATAACACAATTAATAATATTTTCAATAATAATTTTTAAATTTTTATAAGAATTATTATTTTCTATTTAAATTAATAGTTAAAATTATTGCAATTTGATTAAAAGTCTCGTGATGGAGGGAGTATGTATTGAAATAGAAATCGACAATCTACAGCCGTAGGATCAAACAAATTGAAAAGAAATCCAACGATTTAAAATAAAAAAAAGTTAAAACTGATTAATAATAGCCCTAGAATCGTAGCAGTTATGGATCGATCTGAGCCATACCTTTAGTGATTTTATCCAGTGTGTATTACCTTTTTTTAGATTAAATCCCAACCCCTCTTTGTCTTTTCCTAAGTTGAATCTCAGCCACTTATTGTGTGGCGATTATTCATGAGCTCTATTGTAATATAGATAAGTAGGTTGACACCCAAACAAAATTAAGGGAGGGTTAAGTATTCCAACCTTGAACATAATTCTAATTGTCCTCCGCTCAATAGTATCGATTTTGACCACGTCAACGAATTCATTTTGTTCGTGTATAATTGAAATCGTTTCAAAAATGTTAGCGCAGTGAACTACTCCCTCTGTCTCATCTGAAATATCTCATTCATGCACGAAACTTAAGAAAATTGATGTAGGAAAGAGAAAAAGTGTATAGTGAAATAAATGTTATGAGTATGAAAAGTGGTGTAGGAAAAAAAAAGTGGGATAAGAAATAGTTAGTGAATATATATTGTGAGTATGATAAGTGGGTCCCACAAATAAAAAAATAATAAAAAACTTTTATTTTTTGGTTTAAAATATTTTAAATGGAACATCCAAAAAATAAATTGAGACATTTCGAACGAAACGAAAAGAGTAAAAAATATCTCATTCATTCGTTAACTACAAAATTAAGCGAAATAACAACATTCAAAACGTAAGGCGCTAAAGCAAGTTACGTTGGAGCGGCGCATATTTAAAGAGTGCGTCTGGGGAGAAACGCGTTTTTCCGTCGCGTATGGAGAAACGGGACTTATTATGTCGCGCGACGTAAGTAGCCAGTTTCTGGATATCCTTTACAAAGCTTCTGGATATCCAAAGTTTTGAAAATGGATATCCGTAAGCTTTGTAAGGATATCCAAACCAAGTATTTTTTCCTGATATCCTTTACAAACTGATATCCGCAACATCAATATGGATATCCGGAAGCTTTGTAAAGGATATCCGAGAAAAAATATTTGGTTTCTGATATCCTTTCCAAAGCCTTTCCTGATATCCTTTTCAAAGTTCTTCCTGATATTCTTTCCAAAGCCTTCCTGACATCCGTGTTCAGAAGTGATATCCAGTTTTTGTGGCTAGGTATGTCGCGCGACATAACAAGCCCCGTTTCTCCATAAACGACGGAGAAACGCGTTTCTCCTCAGATTTTGTGATATTTAAAATCGGTTAGGTGCAAGTCGTTTTCCATTTTAGTTCTTGATTAGACCATTTTAGATCTCTTTACATCAACCTCGTAATATGATTAACCTTTTTTTCTGTTTTTTATTTTAAAAGTGACAACGAAGACACCACTACTAGTGTCCGTACCACCACTTTGCTTTTTATGGGCGGATAATTCTTGCGTTATTTTAACTTTTTTTTTTTTTAATCGGTAAATTGTGATAATTATTTAAGTAGCAAAGTCGAAAAACAATAAAGTTGTTATAATTACTAATCATTATTTTGAACAATAAGGTAATATAATTACTACTCCCTCCGCCCCATCTAAAAAGGCATAAAATTGGCCTTATACGAGAACTAAAATAAGTGTATAGTGTATTAAGCGTTGTTATTGTGAAAATTGAGATAAAAGAGAGAAAATAAGGTAGATAATAATAAGTGAATAGTTATTGTAAGTATTAAAAGTGGGTCCTATGAATAAACAAGTGTTAAAATGTTTTCATTTTAGATGTGTGTCTTTTTAAATAAGATACTCAAAATGAAAATTTGTCTCTTTTCATATGAAACGGAGGGAGTACCATTCTTCTTCGGGTTTATTTTACCTAACATTTTTTCATGAAAGTTGAAATACTACAATTAACTAATTATTTAGGCTTTGGACCAATGTATTAAATTGGTTCTCGTTATCTTTCAATTAAAATAGCAAATTATTTCAAATCCTTGCAGCTAAATATAGTTATCAAAATTTATTTATTAACCTAGCTCCTAAATGGTTGTTCATTTAAAAAATTGTTGTTCATAAATGAGTGTGCTTTTCTAGTGAAGGTACTAAATATTTTTTTTATCAATTTCTAATGGCCAAATTGCAAATAAGAGTTCAAAGTTTGCTACGGGATCCAATGTTTCAATTTCTATTATTAAGGGTTTAAAGTAGTTAAAAGTTGACAGTTAATTACTTTGAACGAATAAGATAATTTTTTTCATTAAATTATCATATTTCGTACAAGTGACATATAACATAGGATATTTTGGTCATTTAATCACATTTTTCATCTTGATCTTTAATTTTAGTCATTCTAATTTCAATTACAACTTAAAAACACCTCCTCCAATATGATATTTTCAAACCCATCCTATTTTCACCATGGGTTTGGGGAGGGTTGTATGTGTTTTGTTTAGAAAAAAAATAATTTTAACACTTTCAATTTTAAAATTGCATTATATACTAATGTTTATTTCTAAAATGTCCTGATGTCACGTGGACGGCACCTGACAATTTAACGAAAAAATCTATCTTTTTCGTTCAAAAGCAATTAACAGCCAACTTTTTACTGCACCCTTGGTAGTTAACCGTGAAACATTGAATCATGAAGTGCAAATACCCCCAATCTTTGAACCCTTATTTGCAATTAGCCTATTTTTCTAATGTAATTTGCATGTGTAATATGCTTTGTTAGATGTCTTACTAAAAATAGTTTAAAAAGTTATTTTATTAATTTATATAAAAAGTCCGACACCATTTATTAAAGATGAAATGAGTGATATCTACAAAATAAAATAATATTAAGATTAAATAAATAAATAAATAAATAAATAAATAAATAAAATTTAAATTGAATAAATTTGCCTATTATGTCCTCACCGTGGCTCATTTAATCTTTGATTCTTTCTTTATATAAAATAAACAATTCATAATGGGAATTAAATCGGGCACTTTCTCTGATTCCCCACTGGCGAGATTCAAATCCAATGTATTAGATCTAAAATTTCATACACATCCTGTAACGACCCCAACCCTAGGCATTTATTTTTAATATTATATTAGATGCTTTTAATATTTATGCTAGCTTTTTGTGTTCAATCATGTCTTTAAATTCGTAAATTAAGATAAATTGGGTGAGTAGTAAGATTGGAATCTTTTGAGAATTTATTGGATATTAAATAAAGAAATTTGGGGAAATAATAAAAAGGGAAATAAGATAAATAGTGCAAGGAGGTTATTTGAGTAGGATGAATTTTGGGTTAAGGATTTATTTTAAATTAAAAAGGATGAAAGCCATGGGTTTTTAAAGTTCTTGAAGGGGGGCCATTGGTCTTGCTCCTTCCTAGCATGCCAAGTGGCACCTCCATCCCCTCCTCTTACTTCCCCCCATATCCGGCCCCTCCCCCCCTCCTTTACCCTCCTCACATTACCTCCTTCTCCTTCATTCATCCTTCTTCTTCAACCTAGAGAAAATAGAGAGAACCTCCATTGAAGTCCTCTTTGCCCAAGCCTTGAAGTCAAGCATTTCTTCACCAAAAATCAAGTCTAGGAGCACCATTGGAGCTGGATCACCTAGAGGAAGTCATCTAGCTAGAAAGATCAACATTTCCTTATAAAATCCAAAAGTGAGTTGTTATGACCTCTTTTCATTTATGTGCTCATGAACTATCCATTGTTGTTCTTGATGTTGTAATGGTTGTTACATGTCTTGGAAGTCTTCTTGGAGTTGAGTAATTAGTTAATGTTATGGAATATTGTTGTTGTTCATAAGAAATGATTAAGAGTGTAAGAAAATGTGTGGAGTTGGATTAAGATGGTAAATCATGAAAATGGAAGTAAAATGGGTTGGAAATTAAGTGGTAATTGATTAGGGTTTAGGTTATCTTGGGGTTTAAATGAATTAGTATAATGTGTATGAAGTTTAGGAAGTCCTTATAAGTTCACCAACAAGGGAAAATCAGTTTGGGACAATTTTGGTTAGGGTTACTAAAGGATTTTATTCTCTGTTTCAATTTCGGGGTTCAGTGGCACGAGTCGTGCCCCGCGGCACGAGTCGTGCCTTGATGGGGACGAGTCGTGACTAGGAATAAAGGGAAGTCGTGCCTTACCGGGGACGCCGCATTCGTGGAAGGTCAAGGGGGCACGAGTCGTGCCCCGGGGACGAGTCGTGCCCCGGCCTCGGTTCCAAAGTATCAATTTTAGAGCCGTCAAACCTAATCAAACTCGAACCAAAATGAAATCTCTTTAACCTAGATTAAAGTAGAATACTTTGGCTACTCAATGACATCTTAAGTGATCAAAATGGAATTGTGGAAGTAGTTTAAATATTGCCCCGAAAATGGTTGATAGGTTTGATTTGTGACTTCACCAAAATAGTTCCAATTTGGGAAATAGAACTTGAACTTTAATAAATGTTATTCGAGGTCGTATAATGACTATGTAAGAGTGGTTTATGATATATAGTAGCCTCACTCCCTATCTTTAGTGAATAGTTGCAATGGTGTAGAAGCCATAGGTTTCACTATTGAGCTAATTGGTAATGGGTATGTATCACTTGTGGCATTGTGTCCAAGTTATGGAATTATTGATATTATGGTTATCTTAATATCCTAAAGTATGGACTATTTGGCAAGTTGTTATGTGGTATCCCATTGTGTGGATTATGTGTTATATGGTGGTGTGACATCCCAATTGTGGATTATGTGGCATGTTGATTATATTGTTATCCCAATATGTGGATATGTTTATTATGTGGTTGTATGGTTATCCCAATTGTGGATTTATTTGTTATCATTCATATTTATTGATGATACTATGCATAGTGTATTACTTAAATGTTGCATTATGGTATTGATTGGCATGAGTATACATTACCATGTTATTATATTATTATCCCGTTTTGTGGATTATCTCGAGTATCTATTATGTGCTTGAGCGTGTTTATGTTCGGGTGGGTATGATGGATTTCAATCAATTATTGATTTGTTCAATAAGTGATTGAAGGTTCGTCATACGGTGACCCTTCCCCACTCGCGCCACAGGGGTGGCCGCAAGCTACCGTACCGAGCGATAAGTAGCCTTTACATACCGCTGCGATTAGGAGAAACCTGGGAATGCTCGTATGAAGCCAACGGCTCTCGCAAGGGCGATGATAGTATATGATACTCTAAATATAGGGGTCATATATGTATCCTCGTTTTTCTTATATGGATCTCCGGGGTATGAGACCTATAAGCGGTGAATGTGCATGGGGGCAGCTCACCAAAGAGTGGAGTTTTACTCCCACGTTGTACGACTTATTGTTCGTACGGGAAAAGGTAAAATGAGGTAACGTAAGGTGTTTACCGCTTTCATAATGTGTTAAGTGTTGCCATGCTACGTGTTGCATCTTGTATGGCATCTTGCCGCATCCATAATAGCTCATTGAGATTTATTCTCACCCCTCTCCCTTTACCGTTTTTAGATTCCGAGACAGTGAACCGAACCGGTGAGGCCTGGGGTATCATTGTGGACTTTTGCTTTTGGGGCTTGACAAGTTAAGTATAGGAGTGGGTTGTTAGGAGTATTTGTTAAGTATTCCTCTTTTATATTTTGTATGGAAAACCCTTGTTAAACATGTTAATTAAGGTTTCCAATGTATTTGATCGTATATCGATTTATTAAAGTTATGGTTGGATTTCCTCTAAGTAGAGATATTACTAATTGATTTTAAAATTGTAAGTTTGAAAGGTGGTTTTCTTTTAAAGGCAAATAAATGTTTTAAAAATTGAGATGGTTTTTCTTAGTTCGAGCTCCCTTAGCTCTGACACGTGTTAGGTCCCGGTTGGGGTGCTCACAATAGAATCGCAGCTTAGTTTAGAGGTCAAGGGTAGATGTCTAAACTAAGGGGGAATGTGTGGAAATTGACGTCGAGTGTTTTATGCAGAGTTCGTTCTAATGGCCGGAAGCAAGGATGATCACTGGAAGGTTCTAGAAATTGAAGGAGATATGGATATAGGTGAAATTCGTAATGAAGGGATGATGAAATTATTCAGAAGTTTGTACAGATATGGAGACTAGAGGATCAGCTCCGAATCAACATGAAGGATGTCAAAGTGATGGATTGGAAAGATTTGTGAAGATGAACCCCGAGCTTTAACGGAGGTCCGAACCCGTTAAAGGCGTAAAAATGGTTAGCGTAAATGAATAGGATTTTTGAGGTTATAGGAAGTCCCAACAAGGAGAAAGTTAGGTATGCCGTGTTTAAATGTGAAGGTTTAGCCGATCAAATGGTGGCAGATATTGAAGGGAAGTCGGGAGCGGACCATACGCCTGCACTTGGGATAATTTCACCAAACAGCTTCGAGGATTATTTCTGTTTCGATGGTTACAAGGGACAAGAAGGAGGTCGAATTCTTAGGACTAGAACAAGGGATCATGACGGTGAATCAAGCATGTAATCGTTTGAGGAATTAGCTAGAAGTTGCCCTCATTTGGTATCGTATGAAGCGAAAAGAGTTCATAGGTTTATAAAAGGTTTGAGGATTGAGTTTAGGAAGAAATTTGGGATTGATAGCTTCACCAATTATCGACAGCCTTAGAGAGAGCTTATAAGATCGAGAATGGTATGGAGGAAAATAGTGGGAAATTGGAAGGTGAGATTGGAGATAAGCCAAAGTATCTAGGACAAGGATCCAAAGTCATCGAGATCAGCCAAGAGCTTTAACTTCGTGAAGGATGAGAGAGAAACTTGTGGTAGCTTCTTCTGTCTAGGCCGCACCCAAACAAGATGGGATGATGTGTAAATATTGCAAGAAGATGGGTCACACCGAAGACAAAGTTGGAGTAAGCAAGGGAAATGTTTGAATTGTGGAGGAGCGGGCACTACAAGAAAAATTGTCCCGCATTTCGTCGAGGTTAGCTTCGGTGCCGGTCCAAAGGGTCAAAGAGGTGGTATCAAAAGAGATAACAAAGGGGAACCGAAAGAGAGGGCCTCGTGGTCGAGTGTGCGTTTCGGGTTCAGAGAGATAGATCCCTCAGAGGTCACTAGAGGTATATTCCCCGTCTCAAAGGTTAGGGGTCATGTTTTATAGATCCCGTTGCATATCATTTATATTTGGCATCACATTTTGCTTATATGTGACATACATTGTTGAAAATTTGTTTTATTGTTAGAGGATTCTCGCTCTTATGAGAGAATACCTCGAACCTTCTTTGGTTTACCACGATGGTGATGTGGTTATGGCCGAGCATGTATTGCACAAATGAATTAGTATAATTATCAATTTATGATTTTGAGATATACTTGACCTGGAGGGTTAAGTAGTTGTTGTATAATGATAGACTATCCTAATAGGTGAGCCTCCTTTTTCCATGCCTAAATTGCTTATATTGGTATTTGTTATAGGTGAACCTTAAATGTGAAATTCTCGGTTACATGTGGGTATATAAGGTGAAAGTTTTGAATTAAGATGTGAAGAGTAATTGGTATATGCTAGACCTGCATAGGAGTCTTTTCCAAAATTTTATGTGCTAGTCATGAGTAATTGGTAAATGTGCTCCCGTCGGTATATTTCGTGTGTTGGTTCTCGAGTAGGATGCAATTGTAATTCTTATTTTGATGGCTTTAGGGTAATTAGAATTGATGATCTCTTTGTTAATTAAGGTTCCGGAAGATCGTAAAAATAATTTGAGAATTGGGTTAATTATTCCTTGTGAAGAATCCTTGTATGCAAAGTTTAGCTAGTATGAGTTAGCTCGAGAGGATTACAAATTTTGGGTTCTATAGTCTTAAACTCGGATGTTACCAAGGATCTTGTGAGGTTGAGTCCGTGATCTTTGAGTTAGCAAGTACTACCAAAGAAATTTAAGAAATTCTTAAGAATTGTAGAGTCGTTGCTTTAGTGACTCTAAAGGAAGTATAAATGGTGTAGGATGTAATAAGGATGAATCATATTGTTAGTAATGGAAAAATAGGTTGGCTCTTACCTTACCTAGCGGACGTGAGAATCTTGTGAAATTTTAAGTGTATATTTAAAGGAAGATCAGTGGTGTAGTGTTATGCGAAATGGGAAAGTGATAATGTGTGCTTTGGGGAATTTAACTTAGATAAGTGGGATTTTCTTATCCTCTACTCGGAGTAGCTACACTTGTTAAGTTGCCATTTAAATAGGAACCTTATCTTTTGAAGTTTCCTTTTAGAGTTGTTATCGATCCTAAGAGTTGGAGGATTTAGTTAGTCGAAAGGAAGAGATTTGAAGACTACCCAAATTCTCGGAAGAATAGGTTGTGTTGTGTGACGGATTTTCCTTCGACTTGAGAAGTTTAATTAACCTTAGCGGGTTTGCGTATTATAACAGCTTATCATTCTAGCATTAAGATAAAACCGTATGAGGCGTTGTTAGGGAAGAAAATATCGATCTCTAATTTGTTGGGGTGAAATTGGAGAAGCAAGGTCTAAGGTAAATTGGCGCTAAAGTTGTTAATCCATTTAAAGTTTTAGAAAAGATTGGTGAATTGACTTATAGACCGACTTGGGGCAAAAATTGCAGAGTATTTGACGTTTTAAATGAAATATCGTAATGTATTGGGTAACATAAGATGTAATACTTTTTATTTTAATATACTTTCTTTGAGGTCGTGAAAATTCGGATTAGTGATGATGGTATGATATTCTCGGAATATTAAGTTGTAGTATCACATTACTTATGAAATTGGAAAATCTTGGAAAAATCATAGTATTGGAGAGACTAATTGGGAAGTGAAGTCCTAGAGTGTTAGGGTTATGAAATGTATAGTAGAATCATGCCATTGAGAACCTAATTGAAAGTATTAAGTTAGAATGTGGGAAAGGTAACTTTTGCTATGTGATCCTTATAAGAAGTTTACCAAATTCGGGACGAATTTTCTTTAAGGGGGAGTGAGTGTAACGACCCCAACCCTAGGCATTTATTTTTAATATTATATTAGATGCTTTTAATATTTATGCTAGCTTTTGTGTTCAATCATGTCTTTAAATTCGTAAATTAAGATAAATTGGGTGAGTAGTAAGATTGGAATCTTTTGAGAATTTATTGGATATTAAATAAAGAAATTTGGGGAAATAATAAAAAGGGAAATAAGATAAATAGTGCAAGGAGGTTATTTGAGTAGGATGAATTTTGGGTTAAGGATTTATTTTAAATTAAAAAGGATGAAAGCCATGGGTTTTTAAAGTTCTTGAAGGGGGGGCCATTGGTCTTGCTCCTTCCTAGCATGCCAAGTGGCACCTCCATCCCCTCCTCTTACTCCCCCCATATCCGGCCCCTCCCCTCCTTTACCCTCCTCACATTACCTCCTTCTCCTTCATTCATCCTTCTTCTTCAACCTAGAGAAAATAGAGAGAACCTCCATTGAAGTCCTCTTTGCCCAAGCCTTGAAGTCAAGCATTTCTTCACCAAAAATCAAGTCTAGGAGCACCATTGGAGTTGGATCACCTAGAGGAAGTCATCTAGCTAGAAAGATCAACATTTCCTTATAAAATCCAAAAGTGAGTTGTTATTATGACCTCTTTTCATTTATGTGCTCATGAACTATCCATTGTTGTTCTTGATGTTGTAATGGTTGTTACATGTCTTGGAAGTCTTCTTGGAGTTGAGTAATTAGTTAATGTTATGGAATATTGTTGTTGTTCATAAGAAATGATTAAGAGTGTAAGAAAATGTGTGGAGTTGGATTAAGATGGTAAATCATGAAAAATGGAAGTAAAATGGGTTGGAAATTAAGTGGTAATTGATTTGGGTTAGGTTATCTTGGGGTTTAAATGACTTAGTATAATGTGTATGAAGTTTAGGAAGTCCTTATAAGTTCACAAACAAGGGAAAATCAGTTTGGGACAATTTTGGTTAGGGTTACTAAAGGATTTTATTCTCGTTTCACTCCGGGTTCAGTGGCACGAGTCGTGCCACGTGGCACGAGTCGTGCCTTGGATGGGGACGAGTCGTGACTAGGAATAAAGGGAAGTCGTGCCTTACTGGGGACGCCAGATTCAGGGGAAGGTCAAGGGGGCACGAGTCGTGCCCTGGGGGACGAGTCGTGCCCTGGCCTGGTTCCAAAGTATCAATTTTAGAGCTGCTCAAACCTAATCAAACTCGAACCAAAAGGAAATCTCTTTAACCTAGATTAAAGTAGAATACTTTGGCTACTCAATGACATCTTAAGTGCTCAAAATGGAATTGTGGAAGTAGTTTAAATATTGCCCGAAAATGGTTGATAGGTTTGATTTGTGACTTCACCAAAATAGTTCCAATTTGGGAAATAGAACTTGAACTTTAATAAATGTTATTCGAGGTCGTATAATGACTATGTAAGAGTGGTTTATGATATATAGTAGCCTCACTCCCTATCTTTAGTGAATAGTTGCAATGGTGTAGAAGCTTCATAGGTTTCACTATTGAGCTAATTGGTAATGGGTATGTATCACTTGTGGCATTGTGTCCAAGTTATGGAATTATTGATATTATGGTTATCTTAATATCCTAAAGTATGGACTATTTGGCAAGTTGTTATGTGGTATCCCATTGTGTGGATTATGTGTTATATGGTGGTGTGACATCCCAATTGTGGATTATGTGGCATGTTGATTATATTGTTATCCCAATATGTGGATATGTTTATTATGTGGTTGTATGGTTATCCCAATTGTGGATTTATTTGTTATCATTCACATTTATTGATGATACTATGCATAGTGTATTACTTAAATGTTGCATTATGGTATTGATTGGCATGAGTATACATTACCATGTTATTATATTATTATCCCGTTTTGTGGATTATCTCGAGTATCTATTATGTGCTTGAGCGTGTTTATGTTCTAGCGGGTATATGATGGATTTCAATCAATTATTGATTTGTTCAATAAGTGATTGAAGGTTCGTCATATCGGTGACCCTTCCCCACTCTGTGGCCACGGGGTGGGGGCATGCAAGCCACTGTGCGAGCGATAAGTAGCCTTTACATACCGCTGCGATTAGGAGAAACCGGGGGAATGCTCTGTATGAAGCCAACGGCTCTCTGCAGTGGCGATGATAGTATATGATACTCTAAATATAGGGGTCATATATGTATCCTGTTTTTCTTATATGGATCTCTGGGGTATGAGACCTATAAGCGGTGAATGTGCATGGGGGCAGTTCACCAAAGAGTGGAGTTTTACTCCCACGTTGTACGACTTATTGTTCAGACGGGAAAAGGTAAAATGAGGTAACGTAAGGTGTTTACCGCTTTCATAATGTGTTAAGTGTTGCCATGCTACGTGTTGCATCTTGTATGGCATCTTGCTGCATCCATAATAGCTCATTGAGATTTATTCTCACCCCTCTCCCTTTACTGTTTTAGATTCCGAGACAGGTGAACCGAACCAGTGAGGTCGGGGTATCATTGTGGACTTTGCTTTTGGGGCTTGACAAGTTAAGTATAGGAGTGGGTTGTTAGGAGTATTTGTTAAGTATTCCTCTTTTATATTTTGTATGGAAAACCCTTTTGTTAAACAGATGTTAATTAAGGTTTCCAATGTATTTGATCAGATATCGGTTTATTAAAGTTATGGTTGGATTTCCTCTAAGTAGAGATATTACTAATTGATTTTAAAATTGTAAGTTTGAAAGGTGGTTTTCTTTTAAAGGCAAATAAATGTTTTAAAAATTGAGATGGTTTTTCTTAGTTTGAGCTCCCTTAGCTCGGGACACGTGTTAGGTCCCGGGTTGGGGTGCTCACACATCCATCGCCCTCTTATAACTGACTTATAAAACTACTTCATCTCTTATAAGTGATTTATAAAACTAATTTGTTTCTTATATTGACTTATAAGACAATTTTTACAATTTTTTTTTAAATTTTCAATAATAACAACTAATTAATCTCATAATTTACACATTAAAACTCTTATAACTAAATTGTAAGACCAACTTGCCTCTTATAACTAATTCGTTTCTTATAATTGTTTTATAACTAATTGGTCTTTTATAATTGTCTTATAACTGACTTATAAGACTAATTCATCTCTTATAACTCAGTCATAGTCATGAGACAATTTTTTCAACAAAAAAATTAATATTTCAATAATAATGAATTGGTCTCATAATTTACACATTACAACTCTTATAAGTGACTTATAAGACTAACTAGTCTCTTATAATTGACTTATAACACAATTTTTTTAACAAAAAAAATTAAAATTTTCAATAACAACGACATTTTAATCTCATAATTTATACATTACCACTATTATAGCTTAATTGTAACTGACTTATAAAACTATTTCATCTTTTATAAGTAACTTATAAGACTAATTCGTCTCTTATAATTGACTTATAAGACAATTTTTTTTAACCAAGACCAAATCTCAGATAAAATACTTATAAAAAGCAAAACACAAAATCTGATATCTATACATTAATATACACTTAAAGTGCTTCTTGTACAACACAAAATCTCTATAGATTTTTCAATATCAAATATGGATGTCGAATTTTAGAGCTATCTTTGGTTGCTGCTATTGACCTATGGTATTGGAGATGGTTTTTGGAACAAGAGTTCATTGGAAGTTAAGTTTGTTTAGTTTTTAGTATTGACATCCTTATTCAGGTTGGAACGGTTTTATCCTTTTATGCCATATTTATGTTGTCAGTTAAAAAAAATTAGCTTTTCTTCACACCTGGTTCATGCTTATTTGTAAATTCTACATCTTTGCCTTATCAGTTGCAGTGATTTGCAGTGTCGTCGGAGAAGACGAAGAAGCACCGGAGAAGACGGACCACATAGGCTAAATCTGGACAAATCTTGATTTGAGTGAAAGAGGGAGCAGAGAGCGAGGGATGTGCATTTGAAGTGATTCGCCGGAGAAAAGACTCCTTGGTTCTTCGCCGGAGACAGAGAATAAGTGGGAAGGGTACCGGTAGAGAGAGAAGCAAGGTTGGGGTTTTATCTATGAGGGAAGCCTAGGGTGTTTGGGGAATTATAATTTGGGTTGAATTCTTTATTTGATATTTACAAAAAAGTTTTCTCTAAAAAGAATAAAATCTTGGCAGGGGGTCCTAGGGATATTTTTCCGAATTAAATCCCTAACCTAAGGCTCAAAGATAGAGTTCACATGGGGTGATAGTTGTTCATTTCTCCATCAATCTAGCTAGTGGCAAATCTCTAATTATGCTCAATCAAATCAACATGTCCAAGGTGCACTTATATGTACTTTTAATTATATTTGAACTCTCTAGTTCTGATAAAGGACCATCTACAGTTGACTCGTATTCAAGGGAGGACAATGTCGGGCCCAGATGAAGACAAGGGTGTTGAATGTAAATTGTAGATATTTTGTTAGTCAGTTTGTTAGTCGGTTAGCCTTTCAGTTAGACAGTTCAATGTCTATTATGCATATAAACATGTAGAGCTAATGTGATCAATGAGAAATACACAACATAAAGTTTCTCTTGTTAACTTTCATGGTATCAGAGCTTTCTTCCGCTAAATTCTCCCATCTTCTTCCTCTTCTTTGCGCATTCTCAAATTAATCATACAATCTTCCGCGGCCGTTGAAGAATCTAATTCGACCGATCAAAACACAAACACAAACACATATCCACAAAATACATTCGTGGATGAATATGAAATTGCGTATCTCGTACTACAACTTTCACCCTCACATCCGCTATACCTCCACCCCAATGATCATCCGGCATGACTCTTATCACCGAGGTGCTGAACGATTTCAATTTCAATCAATGGAAGCGAGGTATGACGATTGCTCTATTTTCAAAATTGAAATTAGGCATGGTAGATGGCACAAATCAAAGTCCTAACAGCAAATCAAAGTATTTCATGACCTGGAAACAATGCAATGACATAATAATTAGCTGGTTATTGAATTCGCTATACTCAGAAATTAGATCAAACCTTGTTTATCTTACTATTGCTCATGAAATTTGGTGTAATTTTATAAATCGATTTGTGCAAGGTAACGCCACATAGATTTATCAAATTCGAAAGGAGATTTCTACATTTACTCAAGGAAATCTCTCATTTGCTGTTTTATTTTACTAAGTTTCGTTATCTCTAAGGATGAACTCATGAATGTCTGCAGTACACCTAAGTGTGTGTACATGTCTATGTGGTGCTAAGAAATAACTTCAGGATCAAGATAAAATCACTAAGGTTACACAATTTCTTATGGGACTTAATGATAGCTATACCTCGATTCGAGGTACTATTCTTGCTATGACTCCACTTCCAAATATTGGCCAAGTTCTATCTCTTATTGCTCAAGATGAAATACAGAGAAATGGTTCCTTCAATACTACCGGTGCCTCACCATCGGCTTATCGGACTCTTGCTCTGACTCTCTTAGCTAAGTCGAATGCTAATTCCAGAACTATTTCTTCTGCAAAGAAACCAGAGAATCATAATAACAAGGCCAATCTACGCTGTGATCATTGCGGTGGTACAAGTAACCTTAAGGATAGTTGTTTTTTTATTAATGGCTTTCCTGAGTGGCATAAACCGCTTGGTGTTAAACCTGATCCTGCAAAAATGCCTAAGTACTTGAAAGGAAAGCCTGCTTCAGCTCCTAGTGGTTCTTATGTGACTAAAGCCTTTGATAACAATGTTATTGCTGACACTGCTACCTCTTCCAATACAAGTAACAGTTCTGGATTAAATGGCTTCACCGATGGATTTCAGTTAGTTTATTGAGTTTCTTAAAACTCAAGAACAATTTTCATCACCATATGTTAAAGGTAATATGGTTTCTCCCACTCTTACTAGTTCTGTTTGTCTATGTCAACATTCCATGCATCATGATCAGGACTGCATTATTGATACAAGAGTCTCACATCACATCACATCTATTTTTTCTATTCTTGAAAATCCCACACCCATTCATTGATTTATCAGTCTTTCTAATGGAACAAAAACTCATGTTATACACAAAGGCACTGTTACACTTACCAAAGATGTAGTTCTTCTCAATGTGCTTTACATTTCACAATTTCATTTCAATCTCATTTCGCGGTAAAATTGACTCTTGACAACAATTATTGTTTTCTTTCTTTCCTTCATATTGTTTATTTCAGGACTCTCTACACAAGAACTTGAAGGGGATTGGTAAACAGGAAGGAGGATTGTATAAATTTGTATTTTTCAATACAAATTGTTTGTCATCTGTTGAGAATAGTGGTGTTTCATGTACTGTTAACGCTGATTGTGAATTGTGGCATATGAGACTAGAACATCTTCCTTTCAATGTTTTCAAACATGTATCTACTTCTCTTCCTATTGATATCTCTTATAATCATGCATGTGACATTTGTCATTTTGCTAGACAAACAAGAGTGCCTTATCCTGTTAGTACATCTCATTGTCATTTACCTTTTGGTCTTATTCATTGTGATGTTTGGGGACCCTATTCTCACCTCACTTATCAAAACCACCACTCATATCTCACCATAGTAGATGACCATTCTAGAGTCACGTGGATATACTTGTTACAATCTAAAGATCAAGTTCTTTCTTATCTTCAAACCTTTGTGGTAATGGTCAATACTCAATTTAATACTCAGACCAATCAAGCAAATTGGGTCTGATAATGGATCTGAGTTTTTCAATTATCTTACCTCTTCCTATCTTCTTTCTTTAGGGATAGAACATCAAAGTTCTTGTGTTGAGCTCCTCAACAAAATGGTAGGGTGGAAATAAAGCATAGGCATCTTCTTGAGGTTGCTAGAGCTCTCAAATTCCAATCTCGTATACCTATTCAATTATGGGGAGACTGTGTCTTGACAGCTTCTTACTCATACCCCACTGTTGTTCTTCATAACAAGAGTCATTTTGAAGTTCTTCTTGGTAAACCACCAAGCTATAATCATCTAAGACCTTTTGGCTGCTTATGCTTTGCCTCATCTCACATTTCTATAGTAAACAGATTCTCCCAGAGATCTATCCAAATGCATTTTTCTTGGATATCCATATGGTAAAAAGGCCTATAAACTTTATGATTTATCAAACTCACAAGG